>OY740800.1:22232243-22514743 GCA_963514005.1 Raja brachyura
GAGTCCACGCCTATCATTGATCACCCGTTCACACTAGTCCTATGTTATCCCACTTACACATCCACTCCCTGAAGACTAGGGGCAATTTACAGAGGGCCAATTAACCTACAAACCAGCAAGTCTTTGGGATGCGTAGTGTAGGAAATGAGGCGTCCAGTTTGTGCACGTCAGGCTCCCGCAGACACCAGCACGGAAATGATTAGATAAACGGTTTGGTGATTGCCGGTTAGGTATGGGCAAATATACCACTGAGATTCCTCCCCCACCCGACACCATTCTGTTTCAGAACAGTGTCACCACTATAACTTTGATTCCATGGGTTTCAAGTTTCCTGACAACCTTCAGTAAGACACTTGAACAAAGGCACAAACATGGAACTGCAGCTGCAGGCTGAGGAAAAAGACACAAAGTGCTGGAGTAACAGCAGGTCAGGCAGCATCTCTGGAGAACATAGATAGTTTAGTGCAGAATATAGTCCTCTGGATTGTAGCGCATCAGTTCCATAAAGTCCAATGTCCTCAACGGAGTAGCGGTGAATCGGACAGTTTAGTTTAATTTCAGTTTAGTTTATCGACACGTGTTCTGAGGTACAGTGAAAAGATTTTTGTTGCGTGCTATCCAGTCAGCAGAAAGACGATACATGATTGCAATCGCGCTATCCAGAGTCTACAGGTACAGGAAAAAGGGAATAACGTATAGTGCAAGATAGGGTCCAGTAAAGTCCAATTAAAGATCATCTGAGTGTCTCCAATGAGGCAAATGGGAAGACAGGACTTCCTGTTGATAGGATGGTTCAGTTGGCTGATAACAGCTGGGAAGAAACCGTCCCTGAATCTGGAGGTGTGGCTTTTCTCCGGGTGCTCCGGATTCCTCCCACATCCCAGAGACGTGCAAGTTTGTAGGTTAAGTTGCTTCTGTAAATTGTCCCTAGTGTGTAGAATAGAACTTGTGTAGAAGGTGATCGCTGGTCGGCGTGGACTCGGTGGGCCGAAAGGTCTCTAAAACTAAACGCTGCCTGACCCGCTGAGTTACTCCAGCACTTTGTGTCTCTTTTAGTAAACCAGCATCGGCAGTTCCTTGCATCTCCAGAATTGATCTTTTGGTAATGGTATAAAGAAGGTAAAAGATTTAATCTCTGGAAGTTGCGTCTTCAGAAAGGAAGGACAATGTTGTGTGTTTGATCCCCAGCAGGACATCGAGGAGACGATGAACACGGCGCTGAACGAGCTGCGCGAGCTGGAGCGACAGAGCACGGCCAAGCACGCCCCCGACGTGGTGCTGGACACACTGGAGCAGAAGAAGATGGCCCTGGGACTGGACGCTAGGAGCCCGCTCCACACCACGGCCGGACCCAAGGCCACTGAGCCCGCCATCCGGCGGAGCACCAGTTCCTCCAGTGACCCCGTCAGCTCCTTCAAGCCCGTGCTCTCGCCTCGGATGGGCGTGCAGCTGAAGCCCCCCGCCCTCAGGCCCAAACCCGTGGTCTTGCCCAAGACCAATCCCAGCGTGGGACCTCCGCCTACGGTCCAGACCTCCACGGACAAATCCTGCACCATGTAACAAACGTTGGGGCCGATACTGATGTCCTTCTATGGATCATTGACGCTGGCCTGGATAAGCCAGGAATGTTGATATTTTAATGTTTATAACTGGAGATGTATTCTTTCAGTGTTAGAATATATGTCTCGGTAGTAACTTAACAGGGCATTTGAATTCCATCTCAAACTGGACTGTTTCAAGGTGCAACTTAACACTGACGTAAACAAGACTTGAATCTTATGCTGCAACAGTTGACTTCTTTTAAACGGAATGGTTAAAAGGAGAGAGAAAAACAATGTAAGATAAAGACTTCCCAGCTCGTCAGGCTGATTACTTAAATGCAGAGGGGAATGGATTGTGGACTGTGAGTTCCCCTTTGCTGAGAATTGATGGGAAGCATCCATCGTTCGAGAGACCTCAATTGTGGCCGAATGCTTTGGGTTGTGAATGACTTTGCTTCCTCCTGCACTCTATTAACATTCCTCTGGCCCTGCTGCTGGGTGTACGTTGGGGAAAGCGCTGCTTTGCAATGGAATGAGCCTCTGGGTATCCGCTCCCCACCCCCCCCCCCCCCCCACCCCCGGCTGCCTTCGCACTCTTGTGTCCGCAGACATTTGAGGCGCCATGCTGACACCATCATCTGTGCAGCTCCTTCAGCCTTCTCCACAAGCTGACGACTTGAACCCTACGATTGCGGTCTGAAGGAAGGGCGAATGTCTGATTTACTGTGAAACCAGGGCCTTGCCCCGGTGGTGCGTGTGTGCCCTCTTGCAGGGCTTAGATGTACAGCATGGGAACGGATCCATCGATCACCCGTTCACACTAGTTCTATGTTATCCCACTTTCACATCCACTCCAGACACACAATTTACAGAGGCCAATTAACGAGCACCCGGTGTAAATCCCGCACGGTCACAGGGAGAACGTGCAAAATCCACACAGACCGCATCCGAGGTCAGGATCGAACCTGGGTCTCTGGTGCTGTGATGGAGCAGCTCCAGCAGCTGTGCCGCTGTTCCGCCGTAAATGCCTTGCCAATGCCTTTGTCAGTTCACACATATCTGCAGTCCTGACCCGACATGTCACCCACCCACCCATGTTCTCCAGAGATACTGCCTGACACGCTGAGTTACTCCAGCACTTTGTGTCCCTTTTGTCTATTAACCAGCATCTGCAGTTCCTTGTTTATGCAAAGTAGGTCTGTCGGCAGGTTGACATTTGGAAATCAAGAGATGACGAGGAGTTAAGGACACTCTTCATGAGGAGCAGCCAATTCTTTGGAAGAGCTGTAGTCATGTCGGTCAGTATGGATGAGTTGGGCAGAAGGGCTTGTTTCTATGCTATACATGTCGAGCACTGCCTTCCACACTGTCGGTACTTTGAGGAATTAGTTTCACGCACACAAAGAAGTGCCTTTGGCCTTCCTACTTAGATGCTTTTTAGGAGAAAACAGCCCTTGTCTAATCAACCTTTCACCATCTCCTTTGCTGTAGTGTCACCATTTCTAGTTGGCTCCGTAGACCAGAAAAAAGATGAAACGTGCTTCTCTTTCCAGATCACTGTCACGTGACTTTGACAGGTAGCGGTGAGCTTAAGGGTTTAATTGCACTTCCGCGGCCATGGGAACTAGCGAGACTCACACCCTTTAACTAGCTTGAAGTCAGAACAATCTCCATAGCCATCTTTCACTCTTCTGGGGCAGGTCCAGCCCTGCATTCCCAACAGGGTAATGTAAATAGGACTATATATCAATGATCAAAACAGGTTTTTTGGTTTACATTCCCCCTTTCCCCTTTTTGCTTGACGGGACGGCATGGTGGCGTAGCGGTAGAGTTGCTGCCTTACTGCACCAGAGACCCCGGTTCGATCCTGACTACGGGTGCTTGTTTGGACATTCCCCTCGTGACCGCGTGGGTTTCCTCCCACACTCCAAATACGTAGAGGTTTGTAGCTTAATTGGCTTTGGTAAAGATTGTAAATTGTCCCTAGTGTGTGTAGGTTGGAGTTAGTGTATGGGGATCGCTGGTCGCCGTGGATTTTGTGGGCCGAAGGGCCTGTTTCTGTCTGGTATCTCTAAACTAAACTGAACTAAAAAGACTCTAGACAGCCAACCTTGCCCTTTTTACAGACAATTCTAATCAGTGCAGAGAGTATCCTCACTTTTGTTTTACTTGGTCACCTTGATGGTTAGAACATTTTTGTCTGTATAAAGACCACCATTACACCTTACTTTAGTATTTATTTGCATGGCTCAGCCTTCTGGTGTAAGTTACATGCTTGCTGCTTGCAGGGTAGATAGGACATAGCGTACGAACAGGCCCTTCGGCCCACAATGTCTGCTGAACGTGATGCCCAGACCATCTCTTGTCTACCTGCGCATGACCCATATTCCTCCATTCCTTGTATATCCTTATGCTTCTCCCAAAGTATTTTAAATGCTACTAAAGTATCTGCCCCTGTCAGCGCGTTGCAGGCACTCACCATCCTCCGTGTAAAATAACTTGCCCCGCATATTGCCTTTCAAAATTTGTCCCTCTCATCTTTAAAGCCATGCCTTCTAGTATTTGCGCTTTCCATCCTGGGCAAATTATTCTGTCTGACTAACCCTGTCGATACCTCTCATGATATTATATACTTCTATCAGGTCTCCCCATAGCCTCAGGTGTTGCAGAGAAAGCAATCCAAGTCTGTCCAACTTCTCCCTGTAGCTAATTCCCCATAATCCAGGCATCATTCTGGTAAACCTCCTCAGCACCCTTTCCAAAACCTCCACAATCTTCCTGTAAGCGACCAGAACTGCACTCAGTACCTGCCCTAACCAAAGTTCTATAAAGCTGCATCATGACTTCCTGACTCTGATAGTCAATGCCCCGACCTATGAAAGCAAGCTTACCGTATGCCTTCCTTACCATTCTGTCGACTTGAGTTGCTACTTTCAGGGAGTTATGGACTTGGACCCCAAGACTGCTCTGTACATCAATGTCGTTAAGGGCCATGCCATTAATTGTGTATTTTCCCCTTGCATTTGACCTCCCAAAGTGCAACATCTCACAACTTGCTTGGATTAAACTCAATCTGCCATTTCTCACAGTTTAGAACAATGTGGCTTCAGAGCAGCATCTGACCATTTCTTTGGGCCATTACTTATATCTCCACCGTTTGTAACTATACACTTGACATCAGAGGAAAATTTCAGCTCATACATTGAACAGGTCATAACTGGAGGCTTGCGATTGAGCCGGGGGGGAACCAGGCCTTATAGTGATTAAGTCATTCTTTTGCTCCCCTTCAATGCTGCTTTATTTGTCACATATGCAACTGCACAGTGAAATTATTTTTGCATATATTGTACTTTTTATTCAAAGTCCAGTCGGCCCACACACTCGGTGTACTGGAGCAGTTCCTGCGAACCGACGTCCCTCTGCTCTCCTCGCCCGGCCATCTCTGTGTGGCAAGGGAGGCTCCTTCAGCCGACCCCGGAGGCGCTGGAGGCATTACCCTCCTACCGGCCCTTGCGTCCGTCGTCTCCAGTGCCTCCCTCCCGGTTATGCCATCGGGCCATTGAAGCGAGGTCCCGCCGACTGTTGAGCCCTCAACCCTCACTTGTTGGACGAGGCTGTTAATCCTCGCCCCAAATCCTGCGATCCAAGTGTCAAACGTTGCCGCGTAGTTTGCAAGGAACAACATGTTCCTATCGGCATCCCTGCAAAAATGTTTAACACACCCGTGTCCTGTTTTCCTTTTGTTACCCTGCGTATTACTCCCGGGGATTTTTGTTGTAAAACAGTTCCCATCTGTAAGTCGTGAGAGATTGAAGAGTTAACAGGTGTGTGACGTGTCTCAGACCTAGGTAGGAAGGGAGTGGACAAGGAACGGAAGGATGGAATCGGGCTACGTGGAGATGATGGGATAAGTACACTTCGTGTAGTTGTTCCGCTGATTGGATCGGGCGAAACAAAAAAGCTTTTCACTGTACCTCGGTACACATGACAATAAACTAAACTAAATTAAACTTAGAATGGTCTCCACCCGAAACGTCATCTATTACTTTTCTCCAGAGATGCTGTCTGACCCGCTGACTTACTCCAGCTTTTTGTGTCTATCTTAAATTAAGCTAAAGATGAGTTTGGAGAATTCAAATGTTTCAGCACAGGTCGACAGACCAACAAGCCTGGACCAAAACATCACCCTGTCACCACCCTACTCCAAACCCTGCCAAGTCACTCTGCAATTCCTGCAGACATCACTTTTCTGTTCTTGTACCGCCAGGATTCTGCTCACGATACGGTCTCATGGCATCCAAAGAACAATTAATGTTTGAGAAGGTTGGATTATTGATTTTTTGTGCTTTCGGTCTCTCTCCCCAATGTGAGGTGTCAGATGAAGAGGCATCGATACAACTGACCTAACATGAAACTAGAGTTCAACTGCATAGAATCATCTCGATAGTTAGCATTCTCAACCTATTTTTTTAGAGATAGTGTTGAAACGGACGCTTCGGCCCACTGAGTTCTTGCCAACCACACTAGTTCTGTTATCCTACTTTCTCATCCACTCCCTACACACTAGAGGGGGAATTCACCTATAAATCCACACGTCTTTGGGATAAGTTCATAAGTTCTAAGAGCAGAATAAGGTGGTTTGGCCAATCAAGTGTATTCCGCCATTCAATCATGGCTGATCTAGCCTTCCCTCTCAACCCCATTCTCCTGCCTTTGCCCCATAAACCCTGACAGCCTTACTAATCAAAAATCTGTCAATCTCCGCCTTAAAAATATCCATTGACTTGGCCTCCACAGCCATCTGTGGCAATGAATTCCATCCATGTGGAAGGAAACCGGAACTCCCGGAGGAAACCCACGCGGTCACGGAGAACGTGAAAACTCCGCACACAGCCAGAACCTGAGGTCGGGATCGAACCCGGGTCCCCGGCGCCATGAGGCAGCAGCTCTACTGCCGGGCCATTGTGCCACCCAATCTGCTGAGTCAGAGTCTACTTATTCAATTTTAATCTTTTATTGTGTTTCATATCTTGTTCCCCTCAAGATCAGCCTCAGAGATTAGTCACAAAAAGCTAGTTCATCCAACATTTGGTTACGGGCATTTACCCAGAAGTTTACCTTAAAATATTTGTTCATTTTTTTTGTCTGCCATTGTTTTTAACAAATGGAATGTAGTACTTTTTGAAACTTTTTTTTTTAACAGTTTCAGCCTTTGGCCTTTGCAAGAGGGCTGCAGGACATGTAGTATAGAGTTTACTTAAATTAATTTAAAAACAAATTGTAAATCAACCAAAATGGATAGTGCAACTGTGTACTGCTCTGAGATTTGTATATTCAACTAACAAGTATACTGGATTGTAAAAATACTCTGAGTGGAATCTATCTAGTAAAAGCAATGTATAGTAGAAATTAACAAATGTTATATGGATGCATTCACAGGATATACTACGCAGTACAAAGCTGCTTTTAACTGCAGTTTCTGGATTTTTAATGGGTAACTGGTGACAGCTACAAACACACTGGTAATTTCCATATTGCACCTGCCTAACTGAGAACCATGTACTGCCATGTTAGTTACGGATAGTTTCCTATATGTCTGCTGTTACCTTCTTGTATCAATGTACGTACATGTAGTATGTACATGTGGAAGTGCCTTTAAACTCTTAGAGGAACTTGAAGCTTGGTCTGTATTCTTGCATTTCTGTTTTCACATCACAGCCGAGTCAGTAGTTTGAAAGAAAATGCAGTTGTTGACAATGTACCATTAATCAGTTGTGACAATGCACTTTTGTGTATAGTACTGTATATTTGGCTTGTACCGTTATCTGCTTCAGTATAATCTTCAGGTTTGTCCCAGAGCCATCTTTCTAATAAAGGAAGTTGATCCATTTCTCTTGCCTTTGCTTATTCAACCCCTTCCCGTTCGCATTTAAGAAACTTCCAACCTATCTTCCAAGGCGAGACACAAAATGCTGGAGTGACTCTGCGGGTCAAGCAGCATCTCTGGAGAAAAGGAATGGGTGACATTTCTGGTCGAGACCCTTCTTCAAAAAACCTTCTTCTAAACAAGGGTCTCAACCAGAAATGTCACCAATTCCTTTTCTCCGAAGATGCTGCATGACCCGTTGAGTTACTCCAGCATTTTGTGTGTATCTTGATTCTATTAACGATCTTGTCTTTTCTTGATTAGTAAGGTTATCAGGGGTAATGGGGAGAAGGCAGGAGAAAGGGGTTGAGAGGAAAAGATAGATCAGCCATGATTGAATGACGGGAGTAGACTTGATGGGCCGAATGGCCTAATTCTGCTCCAAGAACTAATGAACTTATCTTCAGAGTAAACTAGCGTCAGTAATTTTGAATTGAATTGAATACTTTATTGTCACATGTGACAAACCACAGTGAAATTGCTTGCATACCTGAAGAGCCTGTTTCCGTGTGGTATCTGTAAACTAAAATCCTGATCCATTAAATACTTGGGGTTGGAGGTGAGGGAAACACTTGAATTGGAATTAAATGTTCTGCTGACTTTGGAAGTATGATATTTGCATCCGATTGTGAATCTTGTCTTCACGCCTGAAGAGGCAACATGTAAATGTTTAATACATCTCTTCAATTCTGCTCATTTTACCTCCTAGTGTGCACTTCTATTTAATTCACTCCATTATGCTTGATGACAATATTCCTGTATAACGTTAAAAAATTGTATTACCCACTCAAGCTCATGTCAGCTAGTTTTCTCAACCACTCAGAATATCGTGAAGAACTGCAATTAATGCAACGTGCAAAACATCAGACTATCTGACTACTTAGAAGACTGACTAACGCACAAGTCTCAGATGCATTCTTTAGTGTGTTGTTCATCATTGTGTGAAATCACCCTAACTTTATCCCCAGAAGCGGAAATATTATGTTACCAAATGACAATGACGTCAGTCTTACCATTTCAATTGTTGTTTATCGTGTCTCTAATGTTAACATTTCAGCTTAGTTCATGTCATATACACCAGGGTACAATGAAATTTCTAGTTCACGTTAAGATCATGGAGTAAACAACAGACTTTAGAGATGCAGTGTGAAAACGGGCCCTTTGGCCCAGCGAGTCTGTGCTGACCAGCTATCTTGTACACTAGTACTATACTACACACTAGGGACAATTTATAATTTACAGTAGACAATTAACCTACAAACCTGTACGTCTTTGGAGTATGGGAGTAAACCGGAGCACCCGGAGAAAACCCACGTGGTCACAGGGAGAACATACAACTCCCTACAGATAGAGCCCAAAATCAGGATTGGACCCAGACCTGCACCCTCTCCAAAGCCTCCACAACCTCCCTGTAAAGGGGCAACCAGAACTGCACACAATACACCAAATGTGGCCCCACCAAAGTCCTATAAAGCTGCATCATGGCTTTCTGACTTGTACTTAATGCCCTGACCTGTGAAAGCAAGCAAAATGTGTGGGATGCTGGTTTAAACTGAAGAGGGACACAAAGTGCTGGAGTAACTCAGCGGGACAGGCAGCATCTCTGGAGAGAAGGAATGGGTGACGTTTCGGGTCGAGACCCTTCTTCAGACTGACTTCAGTCTGTTGCCTGTCCTGCTGAGTTACTCCAGCGTTTTGCATCTCTTCTATGCATACCATACGCCTTCTTTACCACTCTACCGACTTGTGTTGCCACTTTCAGGGAGTTATGGACTTGGACCCCAAGATCCCTCTGCAGGGCCGGCCTTAGGAGGTGCGGGGCCCAATTGGGAACAATTTTGGTAAGCCCCAGGTTCCCAGCTAAGGTCTGTAGAGTCATAGAAATATAATTAATGTCTATTATAGACTTTATATCTCTAGGGTAGAATGGAAAGTAATCAAAACGTGCGCTTTAAAAGTGCCTGCGAATTCATGGACCAAACAGATCTAAGCTACATTTTAATATAAAATTGCATACACGTAAGCCTGCAAGTAACAAACAAAATGTGTAGATCACCTCTGAAAAGTACAATACCACTTGTTTTAGTGACTGAAATGAAAAAAAAAATGTAATTTAATTAAATAGATCCTGGAAACCCAATAACCATTGGTGAAAAACCAGTCCAGGCATTAGATTTTGGGCTTCAGCCCCATCCTACCCTTTGGGCTTCTATCCCATCCTAACTTAGTTGTGTGCGTTAGTTGTCTGTGCATTATGTGTGTGTGGGAGGGAAGGAAAGGAGGGAGGGAGGGATGGAAGGAGAAAAGTGAGGAAGGCAGAAGGGAGGGAGGGAAGTAAAGAATGGAGGGAGGGAAGGAGAGAAAGAAGGGATGGAGAGAAAGAAGGGATGGAGCGAATGAGGGAAGGGAAAAGAGAGAGGAAGGAGAGAAGGGAGGGAGGGAAGAAGAGAGGGAAGGGAGGGATAGGGCCGGCGGCAGGAGCGGATGCCGGGGTCCGGGTGTGAGCTGAGGCCGATGTTTGTAAACGTTGCTCCAACCCCTGGCCCTGCCCTCCGTGTATTGTTCACCGCGTCTCCCCGGGGAGAGAGAGGGGGGGAGTCGGGGCTGTGTGCGTGAAGCACGGCGACTGGAAGGGCGGGAGCGCTGCCGTGAGCAAACGACCCACCTCCCGCTTCTCCATTCCCCCTCACACCCCCCTCCCCGTCTACCTCTTCTTCCCCCTCCACCCCTCTCTCCCCCCTCCACCCGGGGAAGATCTACCCGAGCCGAGAGTAGATTACTCTGGCGCGGGGCCCCCTTACTCGCGAGGCCCAATTGGGAGCAATCGGTCCAATCGGCTTAAGGCCGGCCCTGCCCCTCTGTACATCAGTGCTGTGAAGGGTCATGCCAAAGCCTCCACTTCTTTCCTATAATGGGGCAACCAGAACTGCTCACAATTAGCCGGTCGATCCTGGGTGTGGCGCGAGCGAGGAAGGGGCTGCGGTCGTGGAGGACACCAGTGGCTGCGCTTGGCCAGGCAGACCCTGCAACACCGCCAGGACAATGGGCCTTCATGGTCAGGTTAAGAAGTCTACACCTCTAACAACTGGGCCTTGAAAATGGTGTCAAATCTGGTTACTCGGTATACTGTTTCAGTTTCCCACTGCTACACACTTGTACTGTATCTGAGATGCTTATCTAAGATGTATCTAAGTACTTATGTATAATAATACTTGTACTGAACTGTGTACAAAAATGACTCGCTGTACCTCCATACGTGACAAATAAAGCCCGTTGAACACGTGTAAACGCAGTGCAATTCTTTTGTTGCATACAGAATAGCGATGCCTAAGCAAAATCCCCAACGAGTACAAAGTAAACAGAAATAGTCCACTGAGACCACATGCACAGGGCACCAGTGCATTTCAAAGTCTGTTCCGCGCTCTAGGTCTTATGTAGTGGAGCCCGATCCAGGCGAGCCCCAGGCTGCTGCAGGGCCTCCAGTCATCACCTCCGTCTGGATAGTCCAGTAAACCGACGTCCCTCTCCTCACCCATCCATCCGGCCACTTTTGTGCCCCTCCTCTTCCGTCTCTGGTATATGGTGTTGGAAACGTGGCCACTCTTGAGTACTGTCTCAGTGTAATCAACTATTCTTGCACTCTTGTATTAATTATGATTGTGCCTGTGTATATTAAGATGTTTCACTGAAATTAATGCAAAAAAGGAATTTCGCTGTAGCTTTTTTTTGGTTGATTAATTATTAGGACTGGATGTTACAATCCCTAAGTTTCACTACAATTGACATTCTTGGGTATGAGCACCAGGTGAATTTTGCTTACAATCAGACACATCTTCAGTTGTGTACCACAACGTCACTGGGTGTTTCGGCCTTTTATCACAAGACACCCTCAGTCGAGGCAGGCCCACCACAGGTTGATCAGACCTGGTTGTGTGTCTTATTGCTAGCTTCTAGATGGTCACGTGGCAGCCCAGACAGCATCTTTCCTCTTCAGCCACAGCCAGTGACTGCTCCGTTCGGCGGCATTGGGGAGTTCTTTTATTGCCCTCCTTTGTGCCTGCCCTTTGACTCCTACTTCCCTCAGGAGCCTTGCGGTGGAACTGGCTACAAAGGTCTGCACCCCACCTCCACTGGACACCTTACCCTCCAACCTCTCTCCTCTGCCTCTGCTGCAAGGTTTGAATATCAAAGCTTTTTCCTTTCATAAGCCTCGTCCACAGCCTCCTCCCATGGGACCGTCAGCTCTATGATGAAAACACGCTAACAGGAGTTGGACCAGAGAACGAGGTCTGGTCGCAGGTTGGTAACTGCAATTTCAACTGGGAACGAAAGCCTCTGGCCTAGGTCAACACGCATTTCCCAGTCCCTGGCTGCGTTCAGTGGGCATGAGTTGAGAGGCGAGGGGTTAGTCCTCCGTTTCTCTCCTTCCCGGATGAAGGATGATATTTGCGGGAATGGTATCTGGGCATTGATAGGCATGGCGTTGGTGGTAACTCTCTTGCACTCGAGTTCAGCTGCCAAGCACCTCAGCACCTGGTAGTGTCGCCAGGTGTATCTGCCTTGTGTTAGGCTGGTCTTACAACCGACCAGGATGTGCTTGAGGTTTGCTGGAACTGCACACAGGGGACAGGCTGGATCTTCTCCCAGCCTAAGATTTAGGTTTGTGGGAGAGGGAAGGACGTCATATGTGGCTCTGATAATGAAGCTCAACTTATTTGACTCCATGGTCCACAGCTCTCTCCATGTGATCTTCCTCCTCTCGACGCCATCCCACGTCATCCAACGGCCTTGTTTGGCTTGGGATATGGCTTTGGCACACCTGGCTGCTTCTTCCTGGTGGCGCACCTCCTCCACCACCAGGTGCCGACGTTCAGCTGGAGTAGGCTTTTGCCAAGTAGGTTTCATTGCTCCCAGGCCAAAGCCCCTCGGCCTTGTTGGAAATGGTCCACTATGTCCCGGTGTTGGAGGGCGGATTTTGCGTCCAGTACCACTGCTGCTGTAGTCCATTTCTCCCTGTTGCTAGAGTTGGAGCGACACCTCTTATTATTGGGTCCCGGGATTCTGTTAGTGTCATGTCCAGCCTCACTTTGGCACATTTGTACTCCTCCACCAGGCTTGAGACTGGCAGTGAGAGGGCTCCATTCCCATAGAGCCCTATGCTGCTGAGGCATCTCGGTAGCCCAAGCCACTTCCTCACTTGTGAGTTCACCAGTCTCTCCAGCTGGTTGGCATGGGATAAAGTGACCTCGTAGATGGTAATTGGCCACATGAGTCGGGGCAGTAGACCGAATTGCAGGCACCAAAGCTTCAGCTTCCCTGGGAGAGCAGTATGGTTGATTTACTTGAGGCCACTGATGGTATCCTGCCTGAGTTGTTCCACCTGCTCTGCATCCTTGAGGTATGCGGTGTACCATCGCCCGAGGCTTTTGACAGGCTTCTCCAGGACAGTTGGTATTGTCTCGTTATTGATGCGGAACCTTTCATCAGTGAGCCGGCCTTTGACGATGGAAATACTGCAGGATTTGCTGGGTTTAATCTCCATTTGTGCCCATTTGATGTTTTCCTGGAGTTTATCCAGTAGGCGTTTGGTGCATGCCTTTGTTGTTGTTATTGTGGTCATGTCATTCATGTACGCCATGATTGGAGGAAGACACAGCCCACTCTTCACGCGTTCCCTCCGACCACCCATCGTGATGCTCGAATGATGAGCTCCATTGCCATGGTGAAACCCAAGGAGAAATGGTACAGCCTGCCATTATGCCTACCTCAAGGTGCTGCCAGGCAGTGCTGTTGTCCCGTGTTGTGACGCAGAACTGGAGGTCCTGGAAGTAAGCTTTTACCAGCTTTGTGATGACCTCTGGGACCTGGAAGAAATTAAAAGCCCTTCGCCATGCCTTAGGTATGATTCCTTTCCCCCATGCCACTTTCATTAACTTCCAAAGGTATTTCAGGGCACCAGGGGTGTTCTTATAGAGCCTGCATGGAATGCAATTGGGCCCTGGGGCTGATGCTGTTCTTGCCCGTTTCTCTCCACCTCCTTCCATGTAGGAGGCCTTATGTCCATCTGGTGCTCAGGTAGGTGGATAGGTGTCATCTGGAATGGTGACTGGCTCATGCCTCAGGTTGTCAGATTACGTTTTCCTCAGGTGCTCCTCCAGTTCCCTTACAGGTACTCTCAGGATCTCGCTCTTCTCCTTGACAAAGAGGCTTTTGACAAACTTATACGGATCTCTATAGAAACTTGTCCTCACTGTTTCTTCTTGTGTTGCTTTCTCAGGCATTCTGTTCTTCGCAGGATTGCCAGGCGCTGCTTTATTTCTGCCTGCAGTGCCTCGAGTCCTTTCGTTTCTGCCTCTGTGGCCTTCCTCCACTGTTTTCTCAGCTGCCTCCTTTCTTTCACCAGTCTTTTGATCTCCTGCTGCCTCTTGGACTTGCACCGGAGTGCCAATTCCTTCTGTGTCCTCTGTTTCACGGGCTTCACCCCAAATCTCCCCCCCCCCCATAGTTGTATATGGCGTCTCCCATCTTCTCCAGTTTTCTTTCCACACATCCCTTCAATCCTTCCAGAAGATGTATGAGGTCAGTGTTAACGGTCTCCCAATCTTTCCTCTGGCAGGATTTAGGCCACAACATTTGCGGCTTTTTCCCTTCCATTTTTCTTTCTACTGCTGACTGTGGCTGGTTGGGCTCTGGACTCGTGTCCGTTGGTGGTACTGTACCTGGTTGAGCATCGCCTGGGGTGCTGATACCCTGTGGACTGTGGTGGTTATCCTGCCACTGGGCTTCACTCCACTGATTTGGCCTACCTCTTAGAAAGTAGTGGTCGATGCGAGGCCCCACAACAAGCTCTCTCAGGCACTTTTTCCTGCCCTGGTGGATCTTCAGACCCTTCTCTGATGTTAACTTTTCCCAGCCACAGATACAACTTTGTAACTTATGTCCTGCCTGTGCTGCTGCTTTGTCAATTGCTGTGTTGTTATACTCATAGCTAGGTACATGTGACAATAAAGTACCATTGGACCATTGAGATGCAGAAGCCTGAAGCTTCACACCACAAGCTACAGGTACAACTGCTTTCCTTAACTTACTTACTTTCCTTACCACATAAGAACCAAGTCCTTAAACCAACCTACACAACCTAATACTACCTCAGCATTGGAAGAACTATGTACCACCATGGACTTATTTCATCTAGAATATTTAGAGCTTAGAATTCAGTTTATTATTGTCACGTGTACTGAGGTACAGTGAAAAGCTTTTGTTGCATGCTATCCAGTCAGTGAAGACTATACATGATTACAATCAAGCCGTCCACAGTGTACAGATAGGGGATAAAGGGTATAACATTTAGTGCAAGATAAAGTCGAGTAAAGTCCGATTAAAGATAGTCCAAGGGTCTCCAACGAGGTAGATAATAGCTCAGGACCACTCTCGAGTTGTTCATATGATGGTTCAGTTGCCAGAAACTATCCCTGAATCTGGAGGTGTGCGTTTTCACACTTCTGTACCTGTTGTCTAATGGAGAGGGGAGAGGGGAGAAGAGGGAGTGACCGGGGTGAGACTGCTCTTTGGTTAAGCTGCGGGCTAATTGTGTTTTTTCCCTCATGTCTTTTTGTACAGTGTTTTTCTTTTCTCTGTCTTGTATAATTTCCGCATTATTAACGCTGTTGTGCGTTGTCCGCGTCTATGTGACACTGCTGCAAGCAACATGTTCATTGTACCTGTACCTCAGAGTACTTGTGCCGATGACAATAAACTCAACATGACTTGATCAGCTGTCAAGTGCATTCCACACTGAGATTGATAGATTTTTATACAGTCAAAATGGAGATGAGGAGGAATTTCTTTTGAACGGAGATGAGGAGGAATTTCTCTAGCCAGAGGGCAGTGAATCAGTGGAATTCATTGTCACAGACGGCTGTGGAGGCCAAGTCATTAGGTATTTTTAAAGCAGGGCCTTAATAGGTTCTTGATTAGTAGGAGCGTCAAATGATGCGGGAAGAAGGCAGGAGAATGGGATTGAGAGGGAAACATAGATCAACTATGATCAAATGGCAGAACAGACTCAACGGGCCGAATGGCCTAATTCTGCTCCTATGTCTTATGGTAAAGAACCTAAAAGATAACAAGATCGAAGGGAGAAAGACAAGGGGTTGTCAGGCACTGTGAAAGGCCATGACCTGGCTTACAAGAGGAACGGTCTTGGGGGACTGAGCACTCTTCCATTTCTTGCATTGTTAGAATGGTGCACCCAGTTTATTTTTTCTGCAATTGGTCTGTAAACATATCTTTACATTTTTCAAATAACATTTAGGATTAAAACTTATTATTTGCATTGTGGAAGTAATTTTTATTTCACAGTTATGTTACTAAAGAAAATGGATTCCTTACGTCAGTTAGTATTAACCTTGTAACACTAGCATGCACACTTGAAAAAAGGTTTTAGTTTGGAGACACAGCATGGTAACTGGCCCTTCTGCTCGCCGTTCACACAGATTCTAGCCTATGCAAATAGTGTGTAAACAGACCCTTCGGGCCACCGAGTCCATGCAATAGTTCAATGCTATCCCACTTTCACATCCACGCCCTGCACACTAGGGGCAATTTACAGAGGGGCAATTAACCTACAAACCCACACGTCTTTGTGAAGAGGGAGGAAACCGGTGCGCCCAGAGGAAACCCACAAGGTCACAGTAAGAACATGCAAACTCCGCACAGACAGCAACCAAGTATTGGCGCTGTGAGGTAGCGGCTTTACCAGAAGCCCCACTGTGCCGCCCCTAGGGCTGTGCAACTTCTAGCTGAAGGCAGACCGAATGTCTCCTACATAGAAACTGCAGTCCCAATTTCTGCATGGAGAGGAGGCGGCACAGTGGTGCAGTGGTGGAGTTGCTGCCTTACAGCACCAGAGACCCGGGTTTGATCCTGACTACAGGTGCTGTTTGTAAGGAGTTTGTACGCTCTCCCTGTGACCGAGTGGGTTTTCTTCGGGTGCTCCGATTTCCTCCCACATTCCAAAGATATGCAGGTTTGTTGGTTAATTGGCTTTGGTAAAATTATAAATTGTCCCTAGTGTGTAGTATCGTGCTGGTGTACATGTGTACAGATTGATGGTCGGAGCAGAATTGTCCCTAGACTGGCGGTGCGGACTCTGTGGGGCGAAGGGCCTGTTTCCGCCCCGTATCTCTGAAGTCTAAAGATGCCAATTGTGCGGCTTGGGGAAGGAATGCAGATGGAAGGAGGGGAGGGGGGGGGAGATAGGTAAAAGGTAAATGGACCGGTAATGCTAGGTGTACAGGGCTTTACATCTCTTGCCAACACTGGTGTCACTGTACAATGTGGACTTACACCAGAGCTACTGACATCAGCCCTTGGAGCCGGGTTTCAAGCTGGCAAAGTGCTTGCTGTTCTTCAGGGAGGTCGAGAGCTCGTTGAGGAAGGAGAGAAAGTGGGAATCCTTCTCCGACTTCCTGGAATCGAAGATGACCACGATGGTGAACTGGGGTTCAGGGCGGGTGAGGAAGTAGGTGCACTGGACTTTGTCGTCGTAGAAGTGGACCACTTTGTCCAGGGTGTTGAGCTCGGCGGCGCGGTCCGACATGATCATGATGACGTTGGGCCAGTGGATCAGCGGCCGGTCGCTGGGCAGGGACACCACGGCAGGGTATTGGTCCACGCCCTTGGGCGCCTCCCTGTACGAGTGTGGGTGGTGGTAACCGTGGCCCTGGAAGGTCTCCGAGCCGCGGTTGTCGAAGATGAGCGAGACGTTCTGGGCATCGTACTTGCGGATGAAACTGGAGATCTTGCCGCAGTAGTCGGGGTTGGTCTTGGCAGTCAGGGCCTTCATCTCGGACGGGCCGGTCTGGCGGCTCAGCGCCTCGTGGAAGTAGAAGCTGAACTTGGACAGGAGGGCGTTCTTCAGCCTGGTGAGCCACTGGAAGAGGTGAGGGGGCTGGAGGGCCTTCTGGGTCTGGCCCCCGAACAGGTGCTTCCTGGTCTCGCGCTGCTTCTCGAACATCTGGCCCCAGATGTGCAGCTTGGTGTGGGCGCCGTGCAGGTTGAGCAGCGAGGGCAGGAACCTCCATTCGCTGATCACCGCCTGAGCCTTCAGCAGCTGCGTTAGCACGTCTGCCTCCAGCTGGAAGCTGCTCTCCAGCGGGCTCAGGATCGGGTGATGGAACCTGAGGAAGTCAAAGGGCCGTAGTCACACAGCACGGAAACATGCCCTTCTGCCCAAGCCCACCGTGATACCCCATCTAAGCTAGACCCAGTTGCATGCATTTGACCCATATTCCGTTTCCTATCCATGGAACATAGGATGGCACAGCAGTGCAGCAGTAGAGTTGCTGCCTTGCAGCACCAGAGACCTGACTACAACTGCTGTCTGTACAGAGTTTGCACGTTCTCTCTCTGTGACCGCCTGGGTCTTCTCCGGGTGCTCTGGTTTCCTCCCACTTCCCAAAGACGTGCGGGTTTGTAGGTTAATTTGCTTCTATGGAGGGAATGAACTCAGGACCTCATGGTCACATAATGAAGAAGGGTGCCAACCCAAAACGTTGTCTGTCTATTCCCTCCACAGATTCTGGTGAATTTCTCCAGCACTTTGTTATATTTTATACGTGAAAAAGTTGCTTTGTACAAGTGACCCGGTCTAATATATTATATTTGAAACTTCAGTACCAGTGAGTACTATGTTTACAGTCTTATGCTGCTGCAAGTAAGAATTTTGTTGTTCTGTTTCAGGACATATGACAATAAAACAAATTTCATAAGTTCAGAAGGCATAGAAGTAGAATTATGCCATTCAGCCCATCAAGTCTACTCCACCATTCAATCATGGCTGATCTATCTTTCCCTCTCAACCCCATTTTCCTGCATTTCCCCATAATCCATGACACCCATTCTAATCAACCTATCAATCGCTGCTTTAAAAATACCCAATGACTTGGCCTACACAGCCTTCTATGGCAATGAATTCCACAGATTCACCACCCTCTGACTAAAGAAGATCCTCCTCATATCCTTTCTAAAGGTACGTCCTTTTATTCTGAGACCGGCCCTCTGGTCCTAGACTCTCCTACTAATAGAAACATCCTCTCCAGACCACTCTACCTAGGCCTTTCACAATTTGATAAGTTTCAATGAAGTTTCCCCCTCACCCTTCTAAACTCCAGCGAGTACAGGCCCAGTGCCGTCAAACGCTCATCATACATTATAAAATTGGTTTGTTCCAGCAAGATGGCTGCTCTCACACTTGTCTCTCATCTCTTGGTGTAAGGCTACGGGACATGGTTAATCGGACCTGAACCATTTTTGGGGGGGGGGGGGGGGGGGGGGGGGGGGGGGGGTAAGTCTAGGCTGGTTTCTCTACAGTGTTTAGTTTTAGTTCTTTTTGTTTCAAAGATACAACGTGAAAACAGGCCCTTCAGCCCATACCGACCAGCGATCACCCGTACGCTAGTTCGATCCTACACACTAGGGACAATTTACTGAAACCAGATAACCTACAAACCTGTACAACTTTTGAATGTGGGAGAAAACCGGAGCACCCGGAGAAAACCCACGCAGTCACAGAGAGAGCGTACAAACTCCGTACAGACAGCACCGGTGGTCAGGATTGAACCCGGGTCTCTGGCGCTGTGAGGCAGCAACTCCACCGCTGCGCCACTGTGAGTACACATCATTGGGTGGGATTGCTACTGACCTCGAGCTGTACTTCTGCAGGATACATTCCAGCGAGTGCACCAGCTCCACTGACTGGATGGACTTCTGCGAGCTGAGAGAGTACATCTTCTCGTAGAACTCCGCGATCTCCATGCGGGCTTGGACAAAGTCACTGAGCTGCTCCGACAGGTGGGAGAGAAGCTCCTCCAGGTGGGAGGAGTTGCCGGCCGCCCCGCTCCGCCCGGCTGTGACCAACTTACGCAGCTCGTTCTGCAAGGACGTGTAGATGGTCCGTATGGAGTCCTTCCGACTGAAGAACGACTGCCCACCTGCCCAGTCAGAGGTCGCACGAGTCAGGCAATAAAGTAGCTCAAAAACTACGCCACACTCACAGAAACGAAACACGCCATCCATCCCATAGAACATAGACAAGTACAGAACTGCAGATGCTGGTTTACCAAGGAAAGGCACAAAGCGCTGGAGTAACTCAGTGGGTCACGCAGCATCACCGGCGAACATGGATAGGTCCGCAGAAGGGTCCCGACCTTAAACGTCACCTATCCATGTTGTACTCCAGCACTTTGTGTCTTTCCATAACAAAGTACAGCAGAGGAACAAGCCCTTCGGCCCACAATGCAGGGAATGGATATGGATAATTTGTAGGCAGATGAGACCAAGGCAAACTAACCTCATCTGCCTACACGTTTCTCCAAATAAACCTCTTCCTATCTGCCTTAACAAATCCTGTTGAATTCCACAATCCCATCATTGAGTTTCATCTCCCCCCGCCCACCACCTCACTTTCCCTCGCATCTCCTTACCCTCATTCTCCCCTCTGCAACTCCCTGGCCCTCACTGCCACCTACCCTGCCCTCTCTCCCCCCTCAAGCTGCTCCTCTCCTCTTCCCCTCTCCCATTCCTCTTCTCTGCCCCTCTTTCTTCACTCCCTCCTGTCCCATTTATCCCCCTGCTCCTTCTCTCCCATCGCCTTCTCCCTCTTTTCCTTCCCTCCCTTTTTCCATCCACTCATTCCCTCCCCTCTCACCTTCTCTCCCCTCCTTCTCTCTCTCTATCTCCCCCTCCCCTTCTCTCCCCCTCTCCTCCACCCTCCCCTCTCACCCAGTTTCTGCCCCAGGAAGCCCATGCCATGATAGGCCTTCTCGGCGGCGGCCAGGTGCCCGAGTGCGGCGAGGAGAGCGGCCCAGCCCGAGGCCCAGGCGGGCCCTGCCGCCCGGCTGCCCTCCCGCTCCCGCTCCACGTAGTCCTTGGCCCGGTCGTGCGAGAAGACGCCGAGCTGCGAGAAGAAGGTTTCCAGCACCGCCTGCTCCAGCGGCACCGGCACCGCCGGCTCCCCGGTCACCGGCCCCGGCCCCGGCTCACTCATCCCCACCGCCCGCCCGCCCGCCGGACAGGAGGAGGAGGAGGAGAGGGATGGGAGGGGCCGGCAACGGGGGAGAGAAGGGTAAAGGGATTGCTGAGGGATGGGGTAGCAGTGGAGTAAGGGGCCGAAGGGGCGAAGAAGGGCAAACGGAGACAAAGATCAAAGGGAGAGGGGGCAGAGAACAGGGATAGATAAGGGCAAACGGAGGATGGGGGGAGAAGAAAGGCAAAGGGAGGAGGTAGGGGGTGGAAGGGCCGAATGGCCGAAGGGAGGTGGGGAGAGACGGGGCAAAGGGCAGGGAGAGGGCGTAGGGTGGTGCAAGGGGCCGAAGGGACAGGGGAAAGAGGGGCATAGAGAGTGGGAAAAGGGATGAGAGAAGGGAGGAAAGGGCAAAAGAGGGGACAAAAGGCAAGAAGGGGGAGGGAAAGGCAGAGAGGGGAGAGAAGGGCAAAGGGAGAAGGGGCAGAAGTGGAGGATGGGGTCGAAGGGAGCAGGAGGGCAAAGGTGGGGTTCGGGGCAATGGAAGGGGGAAGGGGCTTCTGATTTCTGCCCTAATATCTTGCATGCAATAGTTTTTCTTGATAACACTATAGTGAAGGGCCTTCAGATGCAGTATTTTATGTGAAAGCCACCACCAAAAATATGATAAAGTGGACTACAAAATGTCACAAATCGTCAGCTTTTATTAAACAGCACCAATTGCACTGCATAAGCAGAGTTTCAACATGATCATCCTTTATTCATCTAAACGGGTTAATTTTAAGAAATATACTGTACAACAGAGAAGAGGTTTCTGAATAACCTAAAATACAATTTGGCCTCTGTAAATACAATTTCTTCTTCCATAGTAAACTGTATTAAACTTTAAATTTGTTTAAAATGGATTAAACAGCTTCAAGCCCTTCACTTTTATATAGAGTCCTGATCTCCTTAATTCCAAAGATGGACACATAATGCTGGAGTAACCCACCGGGTCAGGCTACATCTCTGGAGAAAAGGAATAAATGACATTTTGGGTCAGAACCCTTCTTCGGACCAGCATCCTTTTCTCCAGAGATGCTGCCTGACCCACTGAGTTACTCCAGCATTTTGTGTTGAGTATTCTACCGAGGACTTTGAATACTCAAATGTTGAGTATATTCAAAGCAAAGATGTTAGCTACAAGGAGTAGTTGAACTTAGAACAGTACAGCACAAGAACGGGACCTTCGGCCCATAGTGTTTGTGCTGAACATGATGCCAAGTTAAACTGATCTCATCTGCCTGTACATGATCCATATCCCTCTAATCCCCGCACTTACAGTACGTGTGCCTATAGTAAAGCCTCTTAAACAACACTATTGTATCTGTTTCCACCACCACCCCTGACAGTGCATTTCAGGCCCCCTCCATTCTCTGTGTAAAAATCTTCTCTCTATTAAAAATCATCTCTCTATTAAACTTTCCCCCTCTGCAGTATTGGACATTTCCACTCTGGGAAATAGGTTCTGACCATCTTCCCTGGATACCCTGATTCTCCCTATGACCTCATGGGTTTCCTCCGGGTGCTCCCATTTCCTCCCACACCTCATGTGAGTTTGTACATTTATTGGCCTCTGTAAATTGCCCCAAGTGTAGAAGATGAGAGAGTGGGATGGTGAGAAAGGGTGATCAATGATCGGCCTGGTCTTGGTGGCCTAAGGGCCTGTTTCCATGCTATATCACTAAACTAAATTATATAACATTAATAGAAACATAGAAAATAGGTGCAGGAGTAGGCCATTCAGCCCCTCAACCCAGCTCCGCCATTCAATATGATCATGGCTGATCATCCAAAATCAATACCCCGTTCCAGCTTTTTCCCCCAATATTCCTTGATTCCCTTAACCCTAAGAGCTAAATCTAACTCTCTTTTGAAACCATTCAGTGAATTGGCCTCCACTGCCTCTTGTGACAGAGAATTCCAGAGTAGACAAGTGATACAGCGCGGAAACAGGTCCTTCGGCCCACCAAGCCTGCACCGTCCAGCGATCACCACATTCACTAGCACTATCCTACACACTAGGGACAATTTAACCAAAGCCAAGTAATCTAACCTGTCTTTGAAGTGCGGGAGGAAACCGGAGCACCCGGGAAAACCCCGCTGTCACAGGGCAATCGTACAAGCTCCGTACAGATAGCACCCATATTCAGGATCAACCTTGCGTCTCTAGTGCTGTAAGGCAGCAACTCTACCACTGTCCCACCCTATATCTTGGCATCGTGTTGACCACAGACATCGTGGGCCAAAGAGCCTGTGCCGTACTGTTCTTTGTACTTGATTTTTAGATTTCAGGGGATTCAAGGATGTGGAATCAGTCAGGAAATTGTGTTGAGAGGATTAGCTATGATCTTGTTAAACCATGTAACAGGCTTAAGGGTCTAATTGCCTTCCATTCTTTCCATTTCTGGTGATAGCCTATTTCAAATTATCTGGAAATTCGGTCAGTTTGGATTAAACTCCTGTTACTTATATTGTTTCATTCATTTTAAAGGTATTTCATATAATATATCATGACATTGAACCATTAGGAATAGTTGTCATGTGGAAAAAGATGACCATCATAAGGTTGAACATAAATTGTTACGACATTCTTAACCATGGCATTAAATGTAGCAAAATAATTTCTTACTAAAGTTTCACTGGAATAAAAGTTATACTCTTACACGACCACATGTAACTAACCACATGTAAACCTATAACTTTACAAATATTGCAAAGATTTAAAATCTGATAAATGCCCCAGTCACACCTTTGTAAACCTTGTATATTTTGTCCCTCGCGCTTCTCCGGCTGTGGCAGTGAGATATGCTGGCTTGCATATTTCTTATCATCTCTGACCTGAAGGGCTAAAATCTTATCTAGAGACCCCAGTCAGGGGAAACATCAACTCTACATTGGCCCGATTAAACTCTGCAAGAATTTTGTATTACCCAATGAGATCACCTCTGATTCTTCTATACATAGGAATGTCCAGGTCGAAAAGAAGAAACAAAGTGCTGGAGTAACTCAGCAGGTCAGGCAGCATCTCTGGAGAACGTGGTGAGGTGACGTTTCGGGTCGGGGCTGATAGGACTGTTTTTAGGCTGCATTTGGAATGTACATGTGTAATCTGCTTAATTTCCCCACATATATCAAAACAATTGTCCTCGGAATCAATCTGGTGAATCTTTATTGCAGTCCTTTCAGGCAGTTATATCCTTCCTTATCAGGAGACCAAACATGTATTCCAGATATGGTGTCACCGAGCCCCTTCAATTAGAGCAAGGTGTCCCCTACTCCTACACTCAAATCCCCCTGTAACAATGGCAAACATACCATTTGCTTTCCAAAGTGCACACTGATTTTGCATCATGACTTTCACTGATTCATTGACTCAGACAGTCAGGACCCACTGAACACCAACAAATTTACTATCTTAGCATTTCCAAACTACTTCCTGTCACCCACTACAACCCTGTTGTGGAGTCATAGCGTGGAAACAGGCCCTTCGACCCAACTTGCCCACACCGACCAACATGTCCTGTCTACACTTGTCCCACCTGCCTGTGTTTGCCCCATATCCCTCTTAACCTGTCCTATCCATGTACCTATCTAAATGTTTCTTATACTTTGCAATAGTACCTGCCTCCTCCGGCAGCTTGTTCCATACACGCACCACCCTTTGTGTGAAAAAGTTACCCCCTCAGGTTTTTATTAAATCTTTCTCCCACACCGTAAACCTATGTCCTCTGGTTCTCGATTTCTCTATTCTGGGCAAAGGACTCTGTGCGTCTACCTGATCTATTCCTCTCATAATTTTATAAATCTGTTCCTTTTACATCTTTCCAAGATCGGTCTACATATCAGTTCCTCTATCTCCCACTGGCTATTGGGAGACCCAAAGTATAATCCCTGCAGAAGGATTGAGGCTTTCTTATTTCTGAGCTCTACCCATATTTCTCACTGGCTGAACTCTCTCTGAATGTAACAGTGACATCCATCCTGGTTAGTAATGCAACTCCTCCACCTCTTTTACCTCCCGCACGATCACATCTAAAACATCAAAACTCTGGAACGTTTCACTTAAGTGTTTCAAATAAGTGTTATTTGAAATCCTGACTTTGAAGTGGTTGGATTCTTGTAACACTCTCCGATCAAGAAAATAACAGCGCTGAAGAAACTCAGCGAGTGTGGCAGCACCTATGGAGTGAAGGAAACAGGCAATGTTTTGGGCCGAAACCCTTCTTCAGACAGTTCAGACTGAAGAAGGGTCTACCTTCGATTTTGAAGACCCTTGTCTACCTTCGATTTTCCAGCATCTGCAGTTCCTTCTTAAACAAGAAAATAACAGCGCTGTTATTTTTTAATTTTAACTATTTTTTATCTAATTCAATGTTTACTGAAGCCCTCCTGTGAACAGATGGGATTTCAAAGTCTTATTGGTATGTCATTTTAAATAAAAAAAATTAAGTAGCAATGTACAGTAGGTAGGTATGTATCTGAATAAAGCTGCTGTGACACTGAAGGCTGCTTCGTTAGCTCCTGGTGCCTGTGATCAACATCAGTCTCGCCCTCCTGGATACGTGGGTGGTCACACTGGCTTCTGGAGGATGCAACTGAGCACTTGAAGGAGCAGCCTCATTGCAGGTTGGGTGACAGCATAATGGGCCGGGAGCATTGCTTCCACCGTGGCAATCTGGATGTAATACCTGTGATAAGCATGCCAAGAAGAACAAGAAGATGTCACAATCGCAGAGCTGAGGAAATAATAGTTGTCACTCTGCAAAGGAAATCCACAAGACTTACTAAAGCTCAGTGTTGGCTTTTTACCCGTGTTATTACAGACCTCTCTATAATGGATTTCGGTTATAGCAGACTGTCTTTAAGGCTGCTGGTTACTTAAATTTAGTAAACTTTAATTTCCCTCCTGGAATAACTAAAATTATTGGCTGGTGAAATTGACAAGGCGTTGAGATTGACAAGGCGTTGAGATTGACAAGGCGTTGAGATTGACAAGGCGTTGAGATTGACAAGGCGTTGAGATTGACAAGGCATTGACAAGCGCGTTGAAATTGACAAAGCATTGAGAGTCACAAGGCCGTTGAGATTGACAAGCAATCGCTACCATAGACACTTAACTCTATTAAACAATGTAACAAGCAGCCTTTAGTATTTTTAGCTTGCATTAATAAAAACACATTTTTTACTGTTAAAAATAACTTTGTATTTGACAACAAGTTGTTTCACGGAGTGACCGCTAGGTGGTTGCAACAAATGTCTTTCTCATTTACAGTAGAATTTCGGCAATAACGGGCATCATTACCCCCCCCCCCCCCCCCCCGCCCTATAGTCCGTTATAACAAGGATTTACTGTATCTGTATAATCACACAGGCACTCCCCGACATATGTAAACCTGCACTACATAAACATTTCCTTAAGCCCACTGCTTTATTTCCGAGTTGCGCATCTCGCTGGCAGTGCGATTCTGCCGTCGCTTGCGGCTGTTTCCACAAACCAGCCAGCTGTTCTTAGGGATGCTCCAATGTGGTCTCCACGTCGGAGCTCCCCCCGTGGTTTCCGTATCAAGTAGTAGTTTACATAACATCCAACTTAACTTAGCAAGAGTCCGCGAGACGTAACCTTTACGCCACACACACACACACACACACACACACACACACACACACACACACACACACACACACACACACACACACACACACACACACACACACACACACACACACACACACACACACACACACACACACACACACACACACACACACACACACACACACACACACACACACACACCCACCCACTAGGCATTGCACACACCATCATGGATTGTAGATGTAGTTGATATTTTAACCTGATAATCAGGCCTCTAACACATCTGTGATTTAATAGAACAAAGAGTGGTGCAGCGGGTAGAACCACTGCCTCACAGCGCCATAGACCCGGATTTGATCCTGACCTGTGTCTGTGTAGAGTTTGCACGTTTTCCCTGTGACCGCATGGGTTTCCTCCAGTTGCTCCCGTTTCCTCCCAGAACCCAAAGGTGTGAGGCCCGAAACGTTGCCTATTTCCTTCCTACCTACCTGGGATAATCAAGTATCTGCTAGATGTAAAATCCTCTAGTGACACTATTTCAGATAAGCTTGAGAGTTACAGTGTGGAAACAGGTCCTTCGGTCCACTGTGTCCGTGCCGACCAGCGACCACTCATTCTATCCTACACACTAGGGACATTTTATCGACGCTAATTAACCTACAAGCTCGTATGTCCTTGAGATGTGGGAGGAAACCGGAGTACCCGGAGAAAACCCAGGCGCTCGCAGCGGGAACTGCAAACTCCATACAGACTGCACGCTGCAGTCAGGATTGAATCCGGGTCTGTGACTCTGTAAGGCTCTAGCACTGCGCCACCATGCAGCTCATTCCATGTACTCACCTCCTTATGATGGGGAAAAGATGGGGTGTCGGTCATTCTGAGGGGGTGAAACACCCCAAGCCCAGTGAACGAAGGACAAGCAGTGAAAGGGCGGTACAGTGGCGCAGCTGGTAGGGCCGCTGCATCACAGCGGCAGGGACACAGGTTCGATCCTGACCTCAGGTGCCATCTGTGTGGAGTTTGGACATTCTGTCTGTGGTTTCCCCTGGGTGCTCTGGTTTTCGCCCACATTCCAAAGACATGCAGGTTTGTAGGTTAATTGGCCCCCTGTAAATTGTCCCGCGTGTGTAGGGATTGGATGAAAATGTGAGATAACATGGAACTAATGTGATCGCTGGTTGGTGGGGCCTGTTTTCATTCTGCATCTCTAAGCTAGACTAAGCTAAAACATCCAAAGGTACTTTTAAAAGGAGCCTTTATGAATACAGCCACCTCGAGTTTTACATGAGATTGATTTATGCGATTTAGAAATACCGCGCAAGTTGCTTTATTACCAAAGAGCAGCCGCTCCTTACCTGAACTCCTCGCTGTATTTATTCCTGATGTGCTCTGCCAGACCACTGCCGTACTGAATGCAGGTGTTGAGGATGTAGAGTTGTTGGAAGAGCCGCAATGCCTCTGTGGGGCTCATGAGATGAATGGGAGGCAGGACTGTCTTAATGATGTGTTTCACCATATGGTCGATGAACAGGAACTGCGGCAGAAACGTATATAACAGAACCCTTAGAGCAGAATGGTGTGTTATTAACGAAACGCACAACGAATCAGCATATTGGGGCAGCAGTGGAGTTGTGGCCTTACAGCACCAGAGACCTGGGTTCTATCCTGAGCAGGGGCATTGTCCGTACAGAGTTTGTACATTCTCCCTGTGAGCGCCTGGGTATTTCCTCCCACACTCCAAAGATGTACAGGTTTGTAGGTGAATTGGCTTCTGTAAAAATTGTGAATTGTCTCTAATGTGTAAGATACGGGGTGATCGCGGGTTGGCGCAGACTCAGTGGGCCATAGGACCTGTTCCCACACGGTATCCTTAAAATATCTCCAAAGTCTAGTGTACGGGGAGATCGAGGGCCAGTGCGGACTCGGTGGGCCGAAGGGTCTGTTTCTACGCTGTATCTCCAAATTAAGTACTGTGGCTACCACATCCTTCCTGAAAGAACAGGCCACCCGCTTTCTTCATGAAGCAAACATAAGGAGGTTGCCACATGCAGCACAAGAAGTCCTCCTGACCCGTGTGTGTTTGAAGGGCCTGTTGGGGTGTCATGCTGGGCATTAGGTTCTATCTAATCAGGGTGGCAAGAAGGTAGGGGTGCCCCCCCCCCCCCCGAGGGTGATATGTTATATTACGGTAAAATACTGGGGCAATACTCACCATGGCTGGAAGTTTCTGCAAAGCCATCATCAACCATCCAACTGTCATCAGGTTCCGCGCGCCCGAGCCCCAGTTTCCCTGTCAACATTGTTTTGCACAAAGACTTCAATAATGACCAAGTCAACACAAGGGACATTTAGAAACAGCAGATGAACTGTGTAGGAAGGAACTGCAGAGAGGTTTACACCATCCCTCTGGAGAATAACAAACAACATATTTTTGGCTTGTGCCGAACTGATAGTATTGGGAATTTTGTTATCATGGGTATTGAGGCTGATTCTTGTGTCACTGTGTTGGAACAAAATGAGGAACAGCTTGTATTTCAGGCAGGGAAAAGATCCCAAGGTGCTTCACGGAGCCGTCATCGGTGTTGACGTTGAGTTACATCAGGAGCTGGCGGGACAAATGATCAAAGAGGGAGCATCGCGAAGGAGGAAGGAGAGTTTGGGAGGGCGACAGATAGAATTGCAGAAATCGGGATCATGGCTTCCAAAGGCACCGCTGCAAACAGTGTGGCTGCACAGTGGCGCTGCGGGTAGAGCCACTGCCTTGCAGCACCTCTGTGTGTGGAGTTTACATATCCTCCTCCTATGACCGTGTGGGTTTTCTCCGGGTGCTCCGGTTTCCTCCCACATCCCAAAGGCACGTGGTTTTGCAGGTTTGGACGTCTGTAAATTACTCCTAGTGCGCAGGAAGTGGACGAGGAAGTGGGATAATATAGAACTCGTGTGAACGGGTGATCAATGGTCAGCAAGGACACGGTGGGCCGAAGGGCCTGTTTCCACGTGTACAGTATCTCTATATAACATTCCATACAGCAATCCTTCGCAGACAAGCAGTTCCTGACAGTTATTTCTCTGGGTCTTTAGCAGTTTAATACAATGCATCATTCTTTCCCACAATTAAGGTCAAAATCAATTTCTGTCGAAATGTGACAAGCTAAAAGCCTGTCCAAAGAGATAAAAGCCATACCAGTCCGCTGGCTTTATTACACTGCTCTTGGTAACTGACTTTATTGCCCTTGTTACCATAGTAACCGACTAGCATATCCTGGCTCCTTGTCTCTTGCCAACCAAAGCACAGAATTAATTTTGTTTCAGCCATTTGACAGATTGAAACTTGCTGGAGTACTTGTGAAGCAAGACGGGGGGGCAAAGCAGCAGGAGAGGGTGGGGCAGGCAGGGGCAGCTGAGGGGCACACAGACAGACAGAGAGAGACACACACAGACAGACACACACAAACACGGACATACACACGCATGCACACACAGATGCGCATGCACACACACACACAGAGGCAGACAGAACACAAATACCCACACAGATAGACAGGCTCACACAGCCAAACACCCACACACTAAGTGCACACACGGACATGGATATACAGACAACACACTCATTGGTATGCACAGGTAATCCATCTCCTTCATAGACACTGCCTTGGGAGTGAGGATGATTTGATTCTGCTGTGTTTTTGTGAATTTTGAGTGTGGGGACTCCAGAGACGCAAGGACACCGACACATACAGGGAGACAGACGCATACATACACCCACACACACACAAAGTCACACATGCATTTGCATAGGGCAGAAGGGTAACATTTCACCCTGATAGCTTGATCTGAAACAAATACTAATCTAAATGGAGGAACTTTAACGGATAATTAAACATAAGAGTTACGAGACTGACATAACGCGACCTCCCTCTGGCTTTACGATTCGCAACTGTTCAGTCAGACTGTCTCACACCTTCTGCTTTTATCTCTGGCCTTTGTTCCAATCATCGGCCTATCAAGCCCCCCCCCCCCCCAAACGCCCGTGTCCATCTAATACGTTGACTTCTCTCATTTCAAGTAGACAGAAATGCTGGAGAAACTCAGTGGGTGAGGCAGCATCCATGGAGCGAAGGAAATAGGCGATGTTTCGGGTCGAGACCCTTCTTCAGAGCAACTGCAGCCTCCCCTCCCCTTTCATCACCTCTTCCTCCACCCTAGTCGCCCCACCAGTTCCATCGTTCACATCCTTGTTAACACACCTTCCCCAGCCAACAATGGGCCATTGTGGGCTCCATCCATCCTGAGGTCATCTGTTGCCGGCCTTGATCTGTTCTGGCCTTTTCTCACCTCCAGTTTATTCTCCCCCCAACCCCCCCCCCCCCCCAATCTCTACATTCAGTCTGAAGAAGGGTTACAACCCAAAACGTCACCCATGCCACCCACTACTTTTTTCCAAAGATGCTGCCTGACCCACTGAGTAACTCCAGCATTTTGTGTCTATCGTCAGTGTAAACCAGTATCTCCAATTCTTTTCTCCACCTATTAGTTCATGTCATAGGAGCAGAATTAGGCCAATCAAACCAATAAGTCTACTCCGCCATTCAATCATGGCTGATCTATCTTTCTCCTCTCAACCCCATTCTCCTGCCTTCTCCGCATAATCCCTGACACCCTTACTAATCAAGAATCTGTCAATCTCTGCCTTAAAAATATCCATTGACGGCTTCCACAGCCGTCTGTGACAATGAATTCCACAGATAAATAAATTCTTCCTTATCTCCTTTTTAAAGTTACGTCCTTTTATTCTGAGGCTATGGCCTCTGGTGCTAGATTCTACCACTAGTGGAAACATCCTCTCCACATTCACTATTCGGTAAGTTTCAATGAGGTCTCATTCTTCTAAGCTCCAGCGAGTACAGGCACATTGCCATCAAATGCTCATCATGAGCGCATCCCAATCATCCCCGGGATCATTCTCGTAAGCCTCTTCTGGACCTTCCAATGTCAATACATCTGAACGAGGGTCTAGACCCGAAACGTCACCCATTCCTTCTCTCCAAAGATGCTGCCTGTCCTGCTGAGTTACTCCAGCTTTTTTGTGTCTATCTTCAATACATCCTTCCACAGATATGGGGCCCAAAACTGTGCATAGAAACTTAGAAAATAGGTGCAGGAGGAGGCCATTCGGCCCTTCGAGCCAGCACCGCCATTCATTGTGATCATGGCTGATCGTCCCCTATCAATAACCCGTGCCTGCCTTCTCCCCATATCCCTTGACTCCACTTGCCCCTAGAGTTCTATCTAACTTTCTCTTAAATCCATCCAGTGTCTTGGCCTCCACTACCCTCTGTGGCAGGGAATACCATAAATTCACAAGTCTATGGGTGAAAAAGTTTTTTCTCACCTCAGTCTTAAATGACCTCCCCTTTATTCTAAGACCGTGACCCCTGGTTCTGGACTCGCCCAACATTGGGAACATTTTTCCTGCATCTAGATTGTCCAGTCCTTTTATAATTGTATATGTTTCTATAAGATCCCCCTCATCCTTCTAAACTCCAGTGAATACAAGCCTAGTCTTTTCAATCTTTCCTCATATGGACAGTCCCGCCATCCCAGGGATCGATCTCGGGAATCTAAGCCTCAATCACAATCACAATCATCCAAATGCGGTCCGGCCAGTGCCTTATGAAGCCTCAGCATTACATCGCTGTTTTTATATTCTAATGCTCGTGAAATAAATGCTCGTGCCACACGTTGTTCTGCCTCTCCTCTCTCTCAGTTTTCCTCCCCCCCCCCACACCCCCAATCGACAATCAGTCTGGGGCATCCCAACCCAAAATGTCACCCGTCCATGTTCTCCAGAGATATTGCCTGACCCATTGAGATACTCCAGCACTTTATGTCCACAATGTGACCGACTTAAATCTGTAACCCCGCCTCCACTCTTCCCCCCTCATCCGAAAAGCCCAGTTCTGCCTGAAGGCCAGAACCGATCTGGATTCCTTATGTGAATCGCCCCTAGATGATGGTGTATATTTTACCAGCAGACTCCATCTACACTTCACGCTGCCTCGGCAAGACCACCAGCATAATCAAGGACCAGTCTCACCCCCGGTCACTCCCTCTTCTCCCCTCTCCCATCAGGCAAGAGGTACAGAAGTATGAAAATGCACACCTCCAGATTCAGGGATAGTTTCTTCCCAGCTGTTATCAGGCAACTGAATCATTCTACCATCAACTAGAGAGCGGTCCTGACCTTCCATCTACCTCATTAGAGACCCTCAAACTATCTGTAATTGGACTTTACGTGACTTCACTTTATCTTAAACTAAATGCTATTCCCTGTATCTGTACACTGTGGACGGCCTGATTGTAATCATGTATAGTCTTTCCACTGACTGGATAGCACACAAAAAATATATTTTCACTGTTCCTCGGTGCACGTGACAATAATAAACAAAACTCATGTGCATTATAGATACGGTGGCGGAGCGGCAGAGTTACTGCCTTACAGCGCCAGAGATCCAGTTTCAATCCTGACTACGGGTGCCGTCTGCACGGAGTTTGCACGTTCTTCCTGTGATCTCGTAGGTTATCTCCAGTTGCTCTGATTTCCTCCCACGCTCCAAAGAAGTGCAGGCTTGTAGGTTAATTGGCTTCTGTAAATTATCCCTAGAGTGTAGGATGGAAATAGTGTACGTGATCGTTGGTTGGCTCAGTGGGTCAAAGGCCAGTTTCCACACTGTATTTGAAGTAATATCTAAAGATACTATAGCAGCACTTAAAAGACTTTTGTACACATGTATCTCTAAAAATACACTGAGATTCGCTGTGTCTCTAAAGTCTAAAGTAAAGTGGGATAACTGAACAGGTGTGAAGTTGGGTTGGGTTGAGTTGAGTTTATTGTCACGTGTACTGAGGTACAGCGAAAAGGTTTTGTTGCCTGTCAACCAGTCAGCGGGAAGACACCACATGATTACAATCGAGCCACAGTGTACAGATACACGATAAAGGGAATAACGTTTAGAGCACGATAAAGTCCAGTAAAGTCCAATCAAAGGTAGACCGAGGGTCTCCAATGAGGTAGATAGCAGCATTCTCTAGTTGTTGGTAGGAAGGTCCAGTTGCCTGATGGTTCAGCTGAGAAGAAACTGTTATCAGGCAACTGAAGCTGGACAGTGCAGCTACAGTGGGCTGAAGGGCCTGATTCTACGCTGTATCCCAAAACTAAACTAACTCAGTGTCCGATGTATAGGCTGTAATGGACGGTCAAACTGGTCTGGTGACGGGAAAATCCCACTCACCTGATGCGTTATGAGGAATATTTCATACAGAGCAGATATCACAGCATCACTGTACTCCATTAACAGGTTCTGTAGCTGCAAAGATAGACAAAGCAAAACCCAGTGTTAATTACATTGCCCAATGTCCACGCACTCTAGCTAACACTAGCACTTACACAGGGGCCATGCCCCAAGTCTGCACACATGTACACTCTACCATATCTTATCAATCTCACCTCCCAGTCAATGACAGCACACTGCTCATTAAATATAAAACTAAAATAACTACACTGCAACTAATTAAACCAAAACAGAACATTTACTTCAGGCACTGCAATTAGTTTAGACTAGACTAAGTGGGGCCCGTTGGGTCCCTGTCACACGGGAGGTCTGGTCCCCCAACGCAACCCGCAAACCAAAGCAGCATTTGCAGTTCCTTCCTCCACAGGTCATTCATTGTTAGCTGTGGTTTAGATCCCGTTGACTTGTCTATTAGACCAGTTTGCATTGTGTGTGTGTGTGTGTGCGTGCGTGTGTGTGTGTGACAGTCCATAATGAGCAATGTCTTGAAGGACCGTTTTTAAAGATGAAATAGCAAACAATTGGAAAGCTGAGGGAGGGAGGGGTCTCCAGAGATGAGGACCCTGGGAGATGCGGGTTGGACTGATGGAACGAGGGCCATCAGAGGCGCAGAGAAGAGCAGATGTAGGGAGTCACCGGACAGGGTCTACTGCAGACTTACCTCCTCGCTGGGAGGAGCAGCTGGGACCCCACGCTCCACCGACACCCCGTCACCAACCGTACAAGGTGTCTTCAGCACATGTGGCCCACTTATTAAAATCTTCAGCAGGCTGACCACCAAGACGCCCCTAACATGTAATAACAGAGAACATTCACCTTAAAATACGGCCGCATTATGAGGCAATGTTAAAAAACCTTTCAACTCCATGAAACAACATCACTGATGATAATTAGAGTCCTAAACATAAACACTACAGCAAACCCAAGTTATTACAGACTTCTTTATAACAGATTACAGTTATAGCAGACTGTCTCTTTAAGAAGTGCAGGTAGTGCAGAACTGCAGATGCTGGTTTATACCGAAGATAGACACAAAATGCTGGAGTAACTCAGCGGGACAGGCAGCATCTCCGGAGAGAAGGAATGGATGACGTTTCGGGTCGAGACCCTTCTTCAGACTGAGTCAGGGGAGAGGGAGTCAGGGGGATATATGGAAGGGTAAGGTGTGAAAACCTCAGATCAAAGTAGACGTGGATAAGGAAATGTAGAATGGATCATTGTTAGCTGAGGGGAAGGTGACAAGGAGGCGTACAAGCAATAAAATTAACCAAATTTAAGGGCAGTGAAATTAATTTTAGGGGCAGTGAAACTAGTCGGAGAACTAGGGTAGGGGGGAGGGACAGAGAGAGAGAGAGGGAGGGAAAGTAAAGGTAACAAAGTAAGTAATTTTTATTTATATAGCACTTTTAAATCAAATCACGTTGAAGCCAAAGTGCTTTACAGAGGAAAAAAAAATAGATCACCATACATCCATGTAAAATTAAAAAAATAAAAATAAAGACACAATACACTACAGGATTCACCATGAACGTCCCCCCCAACAGCAGAATCAACACTTTCCACTGTGAGGGAAGGCCCCAAAAACTCTAGTCCTCCTCCTCCTCCTCCTAGTCCACCCGAGGTCGGGGCCTATTTGAGGCTTACGCAGCCAGTCTCCGCAACGGCGGCCCGATGTTATGGGGATTTAATATTCATGCCGCTGGGTTGTAAGCTGCCCAAGCTGCATGGAAGTAGCCCAATGCGGGCAGGTGGGACTAGCGTAGATGGGTTAGCACGGGCAAGCTGGGCCGAAGGATCGGTTTCCATGCTGAATGACTAAGAATGACCAACCAGCGACAGCTACCACACGCAAATCGGAGGAACAGAACCTCACATTTCGCTTGGACAACTTGCAACCCAGCGGTACGAATGTTAATTCCTCTAACTAAAATCCCTCCCCTCCCTCCCCCACCCTAGTCGTCCTACCAGTTCCACTGTTCGCATCCTAGTATCCCTCTTGTTTACACACCTTCCCCAGTCAACAATGGGCCATTGTGGGCTCCACCCTTCTTGAGGTCACCTGTCGCCATCCCTGATCTGTGTTGGAATTTTCTCACCTCCGGTTTAGTTTCTCCCCCCCACCTCTACTCTCCGTCTGAAGAAGGGTCCCAACCCAAAACGTCACCTGTTTTTATTCTCTGTGGATGCTGAGTTACTCCAGCATTTTGCGTCTATCTTCGAGAGCTACCTACCGCTTGGCAGTGAGAAGGGGCAGGCGAGTTGGCTCCGTTTCAGTCTCCCTGAACATCACGCCCAACGTCTCCACGATCAACCTACAAAATCTGCGCGGATAAAGGGAAAGTTATATCTCACATTCACCTTTCTGTAAGTTTAGACAGCATAAAGTTCCCAACTTGCAAAATAAATAAGAATCGTATATGCAGAGGAGGCAGATAAACCTTGACATGCATTGGCCACGTGGGCGGAGCAATTGTTGATGGAATTTAATATGGAAAAATGTGAGGTGTTGCATTCTGGAAAGTCTAACATGGGCAGGACCCGCACAGTGAATGGTCAGGCTCTGGGGAGTGTAGTGGAGCTGAGGGATCTAGGAGTACAGGTAGGTAGTTCCTTGAAAATGGCGCCACCGTTAGATTGGGTGTCCAAAAATTATTTTGGCACTTTGGCCATCGGTCAGAGTGTTGAGTATAGAAGTAGGGAGACCATGTTGCAGTTGTATAAGATGTTGGTGAGGCTGCATTTACACTATTGTGTTCAGTTATGGGCACCAAGTTACAGGAAAGATGTTGTCAAGTTGGAAAGGGTTCAGAGAAGATTTGTGAGGAAGCTTCCTGGATTCGAGGGTCAGCTGCAGGGAGAGGTAGAACAGGCTGGGACTAAACTCCTGGGAACACAGGAGGATGAGAGGTGATCTTATCGAAATGTAAATAATCGTGCGTATAATAGGTCAGGTAGACTCACAGAGTCTCTTGCCCAGGGTAGGAGAATTGAGACCCAGAGAACATAGGTTTAAGGTGAAGAGGAAAAGTTTTAATAGGAATCTGAGGGGTAACATTTTCACACATAGGATGGTGGATGTATGGAATGAGCTGCCAGGGGAGGCAGTTGAAGCAGGGACTATTGCAACGTTTAAGAAACAATGAGACACGTACATGGATAGGATGGGTTTACTCCAGCATTTTGTGTCTATCTTAGGTTTCGAGGGATATGGGCCAAATGCGGGCAAATGGGACGTGTAGATGGGACGTTGGCCGAAGGGCCTGTTTCCATGCTGTATGACTATGTCAAATGAAGAATGATTGAGTACACCAGTAAATTTGGAGGTGGCACAGTTGCAATGCTGCCACTCTGTAAAATCAGAAAAAATTGCTGATGCTGCAAATACAGGCACCTCATGTGTAACGCGGTGGTTATGTGCTTGAAAAACAATGAGTAATTCAAAAATGTGTACATTAATCGAATACGCGACTCCGCTGTCCATGGTAAATTTGAGTGCGTTATTCCAAAAATACCAGCAGGATAATCAGGCTTTGCTATTAAACAAACAAGCGCATAAATTAAACACGAATAAAACACAAGCTATTGTTTAAGAAGGAACTGCAGATGCTGGAAAATTGAAGGTAGACAAAAATGCTGGAGAAACTCAGCGGGTGAGGCAGCATCTGTGGAGCGAAGGAAATTGGCAACGTTTTGGCCCAAAACCCTTCAACAGACCCGCTGAGTTTCTCCAGCATTTTGTCTAAAGCTACCTGTGCCTGGAATCATTGAACAGTATAGTACGGGCCCTTCAGCCCACAATGTCCGTGCTGGGCATGATGGCAAGTTTAAACCAACCTCTCTGCTTGTATGTGACCCATACCCCTCCATTCCCTGCACATCCACGTGCCGTCTCAAATACTTCATTTAGTTTAAACTCCACTATAGTGTCTGTCTCCACCGCCACCCCTGGCAGTGCTTTCCAGGCACCCACCACTTTCTACGTACTAAACTTGTCCACACATCTCCTTTAAACTTTGCCACTCTGACCGTATAGCTACGACCTCCGGTCTTTGACATTTCCAACCCGGAGAAATATTTCTGACTGCCCACACTATCGATGCCGGGAATATCTAGAATAATAGTGGGAAATGCTGGAAACACTCAACCGGTCAGGCAGCATCTGTAGAGGGAGATACGGAGTTTATGTTTACGAGGTATGACCTGACAGCACGCCACCACATATATGCCAGTGGTGGCAACATGGACCTTTAGACTTTAGAGATACAGCACAGAAGCAGGCCCTTCAGCCCACCGGGTCCGCGCCAACCAGCGATCACATAATCCTACACACTCGGGACAATTTACAATTTTACCAAAGCCAATTAACCTGCAAACCTGCACATCTTTGGAAACCAAAGCATCCAGAGAAAACCTACGCAGGTCACAGGGAGAATGCGCAAACTCCGTACAGCCAGTTTTCTCTGGAATTGCACGTGATAGAGGGGAAACCTTAAACTTTGACTTGCAGCGCTACAAGTAAACTTGTAGACCATTCGGCCCACCGGGTCCATACCGACCAGTAATCACCACACACTCGTTCTATCCTACACACTAGGAACAATTTTCCAAACACCAATTAACCTACAAACCTGCACATCCTTGGTGTGTGGGAGGAAACGGGAGCATCCAGAGAAAACCCACACAGTCATAGGGAGTACATACAAACTCTGTACAAACAGCATCCATAGTCAGGATCGAACCTGGGTCTCTGACGTGGGAGGCAGCAACTCTACTGCTGCGCCACTGTGCCATCCCCTTAAGCAAAAGACCTCTAAACTTCCTCGTAACATCTGGGATGGCACGGTGAGGCAACGGTAGAGTTGCTGTCACATAGCGCCAGAAACCTGGATTCAATCCCGACCTCGGGAGCTCCATATTGCACCATCAATACAACCCTCTTTTCCCAAAGAGTTTATCTCTGGAATTCCCTCCCTTGCATTTCCTTCGAGACGGTCCAAGACGACCCCGGTTGCTCAATATCTCCATACTAGTGAAGGAAGCAAATTGCTGTCGGTATTTATGACACTAATCATCTTCAATGTACAGTGGCGTAACGGTAGAGTTGCTGCCTCACTGCGCCAGAGACCCGGGTTCGATCCTGACTACAGGTGCTGTCAATACGGAGTTTGTACGTTCTCCCTGTGACCATGTGGCATTTGTCCGGGTGCTCCGTTAAAATTGAAAATTGTCCCAAGTGTGTGAGATAGTGCAGGTGTACGAGGTGATCACTGAACGGCGTGGAATCGGTGGGCCGAAGGGTCTGTTTCAGCACTGCATCTCCAAACTAAGTCTAAAGTTGTGGAGGCATCAACAAATTTAAACGTTTTTTTCAACACTTATAATTGAACCGTATCTGGACTATGGAGAAAAATGAGGAATTGGATGAAGAAATGAGGAATAGGATTAAAATCGTGGAGTTCGCGGTCCCTGTTTAGGGACCGGCTTCAGGAACTCCAAGCCGCAGGAGCTGCAACCGCCCTGACGTGGGAGCTTTGATCGCTGGCTGCGGGAGCTTCAATCGCCCCGACTTCAGATGGTTCGCCTCCCCCGACCGCGGGAGAAAAAGGAGGAAAGAAGATAAGACGTTATTGCCTTCCGTCACAGTGGGGAATGTGGTGGAGCCATTGTGGTGGATGTTTATGTTACATTTTTATGTGGTTGTGAGTTTTGTCGGTTTTTTGATACGACTGTATGGCAAATCAAATTCCTCATATGATTTACATACTTGTTTTGTTTTCATACTTGGCTAATAAAATCAATTACAATTACAAGACTAATGCCAAGATGCACAGGATTGTAGGTGAATTGGCATCTGTAAATTGTCCCTAGTGTGTAGGATAGAACTAGTGTACGGGGTGATTCCTGGTTGGCATGGACTCGGTAGGCCGAAGGGCCCGTTTCCTCGCTGTATCTCTAAACTAAATCTAAAAGTTAGCCTTACCCATCCCATTTCAGCTCCATGCTTTGAAGATGGATGATCCCGGCTTGAAGGTCCAAGCAGAAGCTTTTCAATGGGAACATTTAACTTACTGTAGATCATTGATGGTTTTCCTCCTGTCTCGTTGGGTTGTTGGATCCTCCAATCTCGGCAAGTGCTCCTGAAGTTTTCCAATCAGAAATGGATACAGGTCGTTCGACTGCGGACAATGCCAAAGAGATGGAAGAGGCTTTAGTGAGGGGTTTAGGTGAAAACAAAAACATAAAAGAGCTCAAAATTGAAATGTAATTGTCAATACTCATCACAGTGCGAGGTGTGGTTTTGTCCACAGCTCTCCACCCACGTCTTCATTGTTCTGTCTAGGACATACCTACCCCCCCTCCCTCTCTACCCCCCTCCCTCTCGAGGGATTGAAGAGAGGGGGTGAAAAAGAAGAGGGAGTGCTGGGAGATGAGGAGAAATGAGCTGTGGCTGCGCAGTTGGGGGCTATGCATGAGTGGAGCAATATTGCGTTTGGGGAACAGTTTATGTTGGGGGAACGGGTGAGTGGTGGAATCTTGTGTTGAGGGAGCAGGCCCAACGGGTCTGCACTTGGTCTAGTATGACAATAAAACACTCTTGACTCTTGCCTGTCCTATACCCAGCGACTTGAGCCACCAATGCCAAGGTGTCCCATCACGCTGAGGGAGAGCTGCAGCATCTGACATCATTCCCTTTTCCCTCAGATCGAAACAATGGATCCCATTTAGACGTTAGATATACAGCGTGGAAACAGGCCCTTTGGCCCACCGAGTCCATGCGGATCAATGATCACCCCATACACTGCACTCTCCTACACACTAGGGACAATTTAACCAAAGCAAATTAACAGACAAACCTGAACATCTTTGGAGTGTGGGAGGAGGCCGGGAGAGCCATCAGGTACTATCGCAACGTTTATAATACATTTGGACAGGTACTTGGATGGGATAGGTTTAGAGCCAAACACATGCAGGTGGGATGGGGCCTGTTGTAGATAAAGATTAGTGTAGATGGGTCCCGTTGGTCGGCGTGGGCAAGCTGGGTCGAAGGGCTTGTTTCCACGCTGTGAGACTCTATGACTCTACACCCAGAGAAAACCCATGTGGTCACAGGGAGAATGTACAAACTCCGCACAGACCGCACCAGTAGTCAGGATCCAACCTGGGTCTCTGACGCTGTAAGGCAGTAACTCTACCGCTGCGCTACTGCGCCGCCCTAAATGTCATGGTTCGGTTGCCCATTGAATTTGCAACCTTGAATGACTTTGGTTAGGCTGCATTTGGCAGCATTTCTGGAGGACATGGGTTGGTGACGGCTTCTCAGAAATACATCACAGGTTGTAAAAATCCTGAGAGACAGAAGGACACAAAGTGCTGGAGTAGCTCAGCAGGTCAGGCTGCATCACTGGGGAACATGATTTTGGGTTGAAAAGCCACCTATCCATGTTCTCCAGAGATGCTGCCTAACCCTGAGTTAATCCAGCACTTTATATCCTCTTGTGTATGAATCCGCATCTGCAGTTCCTTATTTCAACATCTTGAGAGAGAGACTAGCTAAAGGCATCAGCTAACATGAGGATCGAAAATCATCAAGTCAAATACACCTTGAAACAGTTTCTTCCCAGCTGTGATCAGACAACGGAACCATCCTACCAACAACTAGACATTGGCAACTCAAATCTCACTACACCAACTGGTGTACGTGACAATAAATGTCCTTTGTCCTTTGAGAGCAGTCCTGAACTACTATCTAACTCATGGGAGATAGTCTGAGGGTCAGACTATCATTGATTTGGACTTTACCTTGCACTAAACATTAATCACGTCATTCCCTTTATCATGCATCCGTACACTGTGGACGGCTCGATTGTAATCATGCATTGTCTTTCCCCTGACAGGTTACCACGCAACAAAACGTTTTTCACTGTACATGTGACAAACTAAACACAAACAAACCAAAACCATCAACAACACAACATAAACCTTGTCAAATGGAACACACATGGCCCTGACAGAAACGTACTTTCCAGAAGAGCTTTTTGATGGTGAAGTTGCGAAGTGCAGCAGTTTTGAGCTCCTTCACCAGTGAACAGGTCCTGTCCAACCCGCTGCTTCCATGAAGCAATTCAGAGCTCAGTTGATTGAAGAGTTTATTGATTCCCTCTGAACTGGCACAACACAGACCACAATTGTTCACACAGAAAAATATTTTAATACACACATCAAACGGCGTTATTTAAAGAAGGTTAATACATTGTAATAGAAACAATAGATCGAACTGCCAGAGGATAGACACAAAAAGCTGGAGTAACGCAGCGGGACAGGCAGCATCTCTGGAGAGAAGGAATGGGTGACGTTTCATCTTCTTCAGACTGAAGAAGGGTCTCGACCCGAAATGTCACCCATTCCGTCTCTCCAGGGATGCTGCCTGTCCCGCTGAGTTACTCCAGCTTTTTGTGTCTGTCTTTGGTTTAAACCAGCATCTGCAGTTCCTCCTTACACATTTCAAACTGCCAGAGGAGGTAGTTGAGGCAAGTATCAATACAGCATTTAAGACACTTGGACTGGTACATGGATAGTAAAGGTTTGCAGGCATAGAAGGATATGGACCAAACTGGGCATGTTGTAGCAGCATAGTTGAGGCATCTTGATCGGGATGAGGCAGTCATCTGGTGACTACACATACAGTGGCTTGCAAAAGTTTTCATATCCCTTGAACTTTTCCACATATTGTCACGTTGCAACCACAAACGTAAATGTATTTTATTGGGATTTTATGTGATAGACCAACACAAAGTGGTGCATAATTGTGAAGTGGAATGAAAATGATACATAGTTTCCAAATTCTATTACAAATAAAAAACTGAAAAGTGTGGCGTGCAAAAGTATTCTGCCCCCCCGAGTCAATACTTTGTAGAACCACCTTTCGCTGCAATTACAGCTGCGTCTTTTGGGGTATGTCTCTACCAGCTTTGCACATCTAGAGACTGAAATATTTGCCCATTCTTGTTTGCAAAATAGCTCAAGCTCAGTCAGATTGGACGGAGAGCTTCTGGGAAGAGCAATTTTCAAGTCTTGCCAGAGATTCTCAAATGGATTTAGGTCTGGACTTTGACTGGGCCATTCGAACACATGAATATGCTTTGATCTAAACCATTCCATTGTAGCTCTGGCTGTATGTTTAGGGTCGTTGTCCTGCTGGAAGGTGAACCTCCGCCCCAGTCTCAAGTCTTTTGCAGACTAACAGGTTTTCTTCCTAGATTGCCCTGTATTTGGCTCCATCCATCTTCCCATCAACTCTGACCAGCTTCCCTGTCCCTGCTGAAGAAAAGCATCCCCACAGCATGATGCTCCCACCAACATGTTTCACAGTGGGGATGGTGTGTTCAGGGTGATGTGCAGTGTTAGTTTTCCTTCACAAAACTTAAACTGAGATTAGATTACACACAAGTGGACTCTATTTACTAATTAGGTGACTTCTGAAGGCAATTGGTTGCACTGGATTTTATTTAGGGGTATCAGAGTAAAGGGGGCTGAATACTTTTGCATGCCACACTTTTCAGTTTTTTATTTGTAATAAAATTTAGAAACCATGTATCATTTTCCTTCCACTTCACAATTATGCACCACTTTGTGTAGGTCTATCACATAAAATCCCAATAAAATACATGTACGTTTGTGGTTGTAACGTGACAAAATGTGGAAAAGTTCAAGGGGTATGAAAACTTTTGTAAGCCACTGTAGCAACACTAGTCTCCAATATGGTGGTTTCTCATAACAACCCTGGACTCCAATGTGGCGCTTCCTGTGGCAACACTGGATTCCAATGTGGCAGCATCCCGTAGCAACAACAGGCTCCAATATGGTGGTTTCCCATAGCAACGCCAGGCTCCAATATGTTGGTTTCCCATAGCAACACCGGGCTCCAATATGGCTACTTTCCATAGCAACATTGCTCCAATATGGCAACAGTCAGGTCCAATATGGTGGCATCCCTTAGCAACACGAGTGTCTGTGATCGTCATTCTTTGTTGCTAATCACCCTGCTTCTCATTTCTTATGCACCCTTCCCCACATTACTTCTCATATTTAAATTTGTCATATTTATATTTAAACGAGGCCCTGTGCCATTCATCACTTCCTTTCATTGCTTTCCCCGAGCTTCAAACAACAAATGACGCAAGATCCACGTAAACCCATTGCCCTTTTATACAGCGGCCACCTCCTTGCCTTCCACTGCTCTCTGCTCCGATGGAGAGCCTGCATTTAAAACGTCCGTATTTCAATCTAAGCGACTCGTCAAGCTGTCAACTTTAACTTCTGTATCAGAAGGTTAAGGGTTCAAATCCCACGCCAGCAGCTCGGAGTTTGTTTGATGAATTTACCAACTCATTATCTATTATGACATGAAGGTCATTCAGCCCATCAAAGTCTATGCCAGCTCTTGAACAACCCATCATTTCCACCCCCCTATTTATTTCTGTATAAACTATTCTCTCGCACATGCCCATCAACTCTAATAATTTTATCTGAAGAAAGATCCCTCCACAGATGCTGCCTGACCACTGAGTTCCTCCAACACTCTGTGTTTTGCTCAGGATTCTAGCATCTCCAGTTCTTGATGCCACCATTTTCTTTTGGCTTGATTCCATCCAATGATGCTTTACCTGCACCATGCCCTCCTAGGGACCTTCCTCCACTTTGTTACGATGATCTCTTCAGCGTGCCGCTCCCCCCCCCCCCCCCCCCCCCCCTCACCTTTTCTTCATCTCTGTCCACTGTGGCGGGCACAGTGGCGGAGCTGGTAGAGTTGCTGCTTCAGAGACCTGGGTTCGACCTGACTATGGGTGCTGTCTGAGTGTGGAGTTTGTACCTTCTTCCTGTGACCACGCGGAATTCCACCGGGTGCTCCCACATCACAAAGACGTGCAAGTTAGTAGGTTAATTGGTCTCTGTAAAATTACCCCTAGTGTGTAGGATGTAAAAGTGGGAGAACACAGCAGCACGGCAGCGCTGTGATAAAGTTGCTGCCTTACAATGCCAGAGACCCGGGTTCGATCCTGACTAAGGGTGCTCGTCAATACGGAGCTTGCACGTTCTCCCTGTGACTGCGTGACTTTTCTCCAGGAGCTCCGGGTTTCCTCCCACTCTCCAAAGATATACAAGCTTTGTTGGTTAATTCGATTTGGTAAAATTATAAATTCTCCCTTGCGTGTAAGGTAGTGTTAGTGCGCGGGGTGATCGCTGGTCGGCACGGACTTGGTGGGCCGAATGGCCAGGTTCTGGCGGCATCTCTAAAGTGAAGTAAAAGTAAAGATCTCCCCGGACCCCCGGGAAGTGAGGCTGTGGCGACTGAGTTACCTGGGTCCCTTGGCACCCCGAGCGGGGGATGCGGGTGCACTTTCCTGTGCGTAGTCTGGATCCTGCCTTAGTGTCGACCGCTGTAGACAACATTAAAGAAACAAAATAAACAACGTTGACCTCCAGACAACGGGGGAAATAAAACCACAAACCAGCCCCGTGTTTCTACTTACAATCATAAAATTGTTCCACGCACTTTTTAAATGGAGAAATATTAAGGAGGACATGGAGATGATGTAGAGGTGAAGTTCCAGTTCCTGTTCCTTCAGCTGGCTGCTTGTCCTCTTGTCTACCTCCGTGCTGGAGTCCCATCTCTCTGAGCGTTGGTCCCTGGTGTTCCTGTGGCCAGGGTGAGGATTGACCGGGTGCTGTTGCACTGGTTCTTGGTTGTACGTTGGCACTCTCGATGCCAAGGTAGGGCCTGGACTTTCCTTTGGAGGCTCAGGCAACGGGCGGGCATTCGTGCGCCAGACAACATGGTTGTCTTTCTCGCACAGCTTCAGATTCTTCAGCTCGGGGGTCGGGCAGGAGTCGGCGCGGGTCGGTCCAGGGTCGCGTTGCCTGGCAAAAGCCTCGTTCTTCCTGGAAGCGGAGAAAAGCATGATTCATTTATGTGAACCTGCGGGGGAGGGGTGTGGGAATATTGAAAGCGCTGAAGGACATTCATCCCTTTGAGAGTGGAAACAGGTCCTTCAGCCCACCGAGTCCGCGCCGACCATCAGTCACCCATACACTATTTCTATTCTACACACTGGGGAGAATTTACTGAGGTCATTGTTTAACCCACAAACCTGCAAGTGGGAAGAAACAGGAGAAAACCCATGCAGTTACAAGAAGAACGTGCAAACAGACCGCACCAAAGATCAGGATCGAACCCGAGTCACTGGCGCTCTAAGGCTGTAACTCTACCGCTGTGCCACCGTGCCACCCACTAATCGTGTATTGTTGACTGATTAGCACACAACATAAACCCTTTTCACTGTGTCTCAGTACACATGACAATAAACTAAACTAAACTCGTGCCAAGAGAGACGAGAGTGTTTAGTTGTCATGAGGATAAGAGGCTTGGAGAACTCCAAAACAATAGACAATAGGTGTAGGAGTAGGCCATTCGGCCCTTCGAGCCAGCACCGCCATTCAATGTGATCATGGATGATCATCTGCAATCAGTACCCCGTTCCTGCCTTTTCCTGACTCCCCTATCTTCAAGATCCCTATCCAGCTCTCTCTTGAAAGTATCCAAAGAACCGGCCCCCACCACCCTCTGACGCAGAGAATTCCACAGACTCACAACTCTCTGCGTGAAAAAGTGTTTCCTCATCTCTGTTCTAAATGCCTTACCCCTTATTCTTAAACTGTGACCCCTGGTTCTGGACTCCCCCAACATCGAGAACGTGTTTCCTGCCTCTAGCGTATCCAAACCCTTAATAATCTTATATGTTTCAATCAGATCCTCTCTCATCCTTATAAATTCCAGAGTATACAAGCCCAGCCGCTCCATTCTCTCAGCATATAACATTCCCGCCATCCTGGCAATGAACCTTGTGAACCTAGGCTGCTCTCCCTCAATGGCAAGAATGTCCTTCCTCAAATTAGGGGACCAAAGAAAAACCATGATCACAACCGCAAGCCCATTAGAATTTCACATCAAAACCCAGCATATCCTGGTCACCAAAAATAAATAAGGACAGAGTTGCCCTGGTGCTCACCTTTCACCCCACCAACCTACGGAGGGAAGGTTGATACCGTTGGAGTCCATTCGGCCCTTTGAGTGCTCCACCACAAGCCACTGATGTTCATGCTCTCTCCAGCATGACTTTAGATAACTCCTTCTTTCTTTCTACCCGAGTCAGGTCCACCATTGCCACTTTGTTTGGCTCAGCTTGTCTTTAGACTTTAGTGATATAGCATGAAAACGGGCCCTTCTGCCCACCAAGTCCAGTGATCACCCCGTACACTAGCACTATCCTGCACACTAGGAACAATTTACAATTTTCCAGAAGCCAAATAAACTACAAACATTTACATCTTTGCTGTGTGGGAGGAAACTGGAGCACCCGGAGAAAACCCACAAGGTCTTTAGATCAGACTTTAGAAATGCAGCATGGAAACATGCCTCTCAGCCCATGTCCAAGTCTGTGTCAACCAGTGACACTAGTTCTATCCCACACACTTGGGACAATTTACAGAAGCCAATTTACCTGCACGTCTTTTGAGCGTGGGATGAAATCGGAGAAAACCCACAAGATCACAGGGAGAACGACGCTTTAATAATAGTTTCATGAAATGATATTTTTACGCATTAGTATTACGTATTAGTAATAAACATATTTGTCTATGTTAAAATTTGAAAGAATATTACACTATTATGCACAGGCACAATCATACTTTAGTACAAGAGTATGAGGGGCCTGTCCCACTTAGGCAATTTTTCAGACGACCGTCAAGTTGCCAGCAGTCGCCTGAAAAGCCGGCAACTGGAACGGAGACTGTCAGAGCGGAACACACACACACACACACACACACGCACACATAATCGCTTCCTTCACCAGCCCGTTATGCAGGCGGGGAACAGGGCAAGCGGGAGAGCGCTGTCTGAGTGAAATTCACACGATGCAAAGGCAAGGTGATACAGACACACACTGCGATGAACCGGAAGGTTGGCGCTGTAATTAAGACGGCTAAAGCACAGTGTACAGTAAGTCCTTTAAAAGAAGGGGGGGGGGGGGGGGGGGGAAGGGAGGGGGGAGAAGGAGACAGAAGGAGTGGAGACAACTTTTAAGAAGCCAGAGATACACGGCCGTGAAGTTCGGCGGACATTTAACATTACCGGTCGGTTATCCTTGGTTCTGAAAACTACTGCTTACGTTTTTTTCCCCCAATGAGCCAATGAAATTCACCGGTCAGCACCGGCTACAACCTACGAGAACCGACGAGAACCTTTGACCTCCTGGCAACCCACTAGGATCTCCTGGCGACTCACCTACAGCAAGAGAATTCTCGCTACTCTCCATGGCGGCTTCATTCTAGTCGCCGCTAATTTTTCAACATGTTGAAAAATCCACGGCGACTGTAATGAGGCCGCGACTAGTTCCCAGAATGCGGGAACTCCTCACGACCATGAAGGCGACTCCCCGGCAACCACCCGCGAACATGTGGCGACTGCATAGTCTCCTGCAGTCGCCCAAGTTGGACAGGCCCGTAAGAGCAGTAGATTACAGATTTAGAGCGGCACGGTGGCGCAGCGGTAGAGTTGCTGCTTAACAGCGCCAGAGACCCGGGTTCGATCCTGACCACGTGAACTGTCAGTCAGTACGGAGTTTGTACGTATCCTCCCATATCCCAAGTACGTGCAGGTTTGTAGGCTAATTGTCTTCTGTAAAAACTGTCCCTAGTGTGTAGGATAGAACCGGTCGTTGGTCGGCATGGAATTACTGGGTGGAAAGGACACTTACCACTCTGTATCTCTAAAGTATAAAGTAAAGAAACACAAAAGGCAAAGTTCGCTACACAAGGTTTCACAAAAGAGCATTTTGAATTTAAGTGCAATCTATAAAAGCAAGTAACCTGAAACCAAATTAAGTCGACAATACGATGATAATGAAAGGCAAAGCAAAGATTCACATTACAGTCTCAAAAGAAACCCAAGTCCTCTTGTCGTGGTTACTTCTCAAGCTGAACTGTCTCCGTTTACACTCATAAAAGCCACGTGAAACCCTCACCGTCCCTAACCCAAAAACTAATTACACAAATGTTACAGAACCCAGTAGAGAGTTTCTTATCAGTGTCTCCTAACGTGGTGGGGACTCAGTTACTGAAGTACTGATACAATTATACCCTGGGCTGGTCACTTTCCTTCTTATCTTCTACTTATGATGCCACCATTAAACGAGGAAAGGAAACAGCCCAGGCAAAGTGCAGCACAGCTGCTAGAGCCGCGGCCTCACAGCGCCAGATTTGATCCCAACCTTGGGAGCCGTCTGCGTGGTGTTTGCACGTTCTCCCTGTGACCGCGATGGGTTTCCTCCAGGTGCTCCCGTTTCCCAAAGACATGCGGGTTGTAGGTTAATTGGCTTCTGGTTCTGGACTCGAGGAGATCAATGGTCGGCGTGGACTCGATGGGCCGAAGGGCCTGCTGTTTCCTGGCTGTATCTCTAGAGGAAACTAAAAGTTGTAAGTGGAATCATGAAGTGAAGTTGATCGCGTGTGTTGAGGGTGGAAGACTGTCCTATGAGTAGTCCACAGATAAGATGCTGTCTCACACAGTTTGTTGGAGCAGGTTGACAGGTCAGAGTGGGAGTTAATGGAGAATTAAGAGGAAGAGATGACCAGCAACCTGCGGTCATTCTTGCTGTTGGATCAAAGATGTTCCACACAGTGTTTGGTTTTCCCAGAGCGGAGAATTGTGCCTCATCACTTTAGGGGTTGGCACAGTAGCACAGCTACTGCCTCACTGTGCCAGAGACCCAGATTTGATCCTGACTACGGGTGCTGTGTGTGTGGAGTTTGTATGTTCACCCTCTGACCTCTCACGATTTTGTACACCAGTATAAGACCACCCCTCATCCTTCTGCGCTCCAAGGAACAGTCGTAGCCTGCCCAACCTCTCCCTATAGCTCAGGCCCTCGAGTCCTAGCAACATCCTCGACATTCTTCTCTGCACCCTTTCAGGCCCACGTGTAGCAGGGTGAAAATAATGCAACAGAAAAGAAGTACATGATGGCTGAGAGGGAGATTGGAAAGAAAGGAGTGTGCGGGTGTAGGGGGAGGGAATGGGTGGGTGAGGAGCAGGGGGGTAGATTGATTATTGGGAACATTCCTACCTGAGAGTTAATTCCCTGGGCTGCTTGTTCTGTATGAGCTTGTGTGTTTCTGGGCTGCTGATGGCTTCCTGGTTTGTGCTAGCTGAAAAAAAAAAGATTTGCAAAAATTATACTGAACCATCCCCCCCCCCCCCCCCCCAATATTCAGTTCAAACTCCTCCGTTACATGAAGCCGCATCCACTCCCAAATCATTCAGATGGTATTTGATTCAAGGGGTAATTTTCCCTTCCGCCTCCTGTAGACCTCATCATCATCTTCGGCGATCACTCAAAGTCGAGTATGACAAGCTTGTAAGTTACAGGTGCAGAATCAGGCCATTCGGCCCATCAAGTCAGCTTTGCTATTCAATCATTTTATACGCTTCCTCTGAAACTCCCACAAATACAAAGCTAAACCGTACAGGCGCTCTAGATGCGTTTCCTCCAGATGCTCTGGTTTCCTCCCACGTCCCAAAGATTTACGAGATTGTAGGTTAATTGGTTAAGTTATGCATGCGGCAAGCTCTCTCAGAGCTTTAGTGTCAGGACGGGCGTCAAGCAGGGATGTCTACTGTCACCATTCCCGTTCCTTCTGGCAATTGACCGCACCATGATGGAAACAACTGAAGGGAAAAGAAATGGAATTCAGTGGACAATGTGGGAGCAGCTAGATGATCTTGACTTTGCAGACGACATAGCTCTCCTTTCACACACACAGACACAAATGCAGGATAAGACGGACAGACTCACACAAGCTGCAACAAAACCCGGTCTTACATCCAATACAGCAAAGACACAGGTGAAGGGGATCCACTCCAAAACCAGCAACCCTACCCTTATGTACAGCACTGCTCTAGAGGAGGTAGAAACATTCACACACCTAGGCAGTGTTGTACACATCACCGGAGGGGCAGAGGCAGACATGAGAATTAGAATCAATAAGGCTAAAGTGGTGTTTAACATGCTCAGGAAGATCTGGAGCTCAAAACACATCTCAACCAACACAAAAATATGCATCCTTAACTCAAATTTGAAACAGGTGATGCTGTATGGATCAGAGACATGGAAAATAACACAACACTACAAACAGGCTGCAAACATTCATTAACACCTGCCTTGGGTAGGTATGTTACAATACTTACCTTTAGTGGCGCTACAGTTCTGCCACGCCCCGTGTGCGCAACTTTGGCGCCTTTCAGAGGGGGGCGGGTTTAAAATGCCGTTTTTCACCAGACAGTTCAAGTCGATCCATCTCAGGGGATTTCGACGCTAAAGAAAAATCGCTCCGACATTTGTTTTATGAAGGTATTTTTAAACTACACTAGATCTACATTTATTAGCTAGTGTAATTTAAAAATCATCTTCTAAAGCCGTGAGCGCCGACAACGGGAAGGATTTTACGTAGGGCAGAAAAGAAGCTACACAGTTTATTTTTACATAAAAACGTGGTTCTTAGGAAGCATTTAATCACATTTTCATGTTGCGAAATGGGGACAAAAAATATATACGAACCAGCAGTGTTTTTCCTGCGGACTGTGGGTTAAATTCACCGCAAATCGCAACGTTCCAATCCACCGCATTCCACGAAAACCCACTCGCAAGTTGATTTAAATGGCCATTAATTTACCGGAATTAAACACTAAATTCTTTCCATTTGGCCTATAAATTCATGAAAGTGAGATTTAAAAATCATGTTATATTGTGGATTATTGTGTGAATGTTATTTGGACACTTAGGCAATTTAAAAATGTTTATCTTTTCTTAAAAAATGGATAGATGTTTAGATCTAGTCATTGAATTTTGTAATTAGCTACAATTAGGTAACTAACTAATTATATGCTTTAATTTCAGGTCATCCAAGTAAGATTGTTTCATATTTGTTTCAGAATGCTTCAATCCATAATAACTGAAAATTTCATTGAGTTCTCTTAATTTTTAAGAAAGTTATAGTCTCATGAGTCCTAGATCACAGCTTTTGAGTTAAGTCAATTGAAAGGCAATGGGGAACAAGATGCTAATTTCCGAGTATGAAAATGGCCATAACTTTTTTAATACTGAAGATATGAAAGTGAATTAGGTGTCAAATTAAACTTCTTTTTATGCTTTATCTGATGGGATAAATTGCAGACGTGATTTTTTAAATCTCAAAATTTTGTAACATTGCTATCTTAGGAGAACACTTAACATCTGGTGGAGAGAAAAAGTAAGCAATGTGGACCTGTGGAAAGGAACAAGCCAGGAGCCCATTGACTTACAAATTCGAAGGAGAAAATTGAGTTGTATTGGACACAACCTCAGGAAACCTGTCACAAACATCACCCGGCAAGCCCTGAAATGGAATCCCCAAGGAAAAAGGATAAGAGGTTGCCCCAGGAACAGCTGGAGAAGAGGTGGCCAGACAGAAATGTCTGAGAGTGGGCTCAACTGGGGAGATCTCGAAAGAACTGCCAACAAATGAGTGAGGTGGAGGACATTTGTCAATGGCTTATGCTCCCTAGAGGAGCAAAGAGTTTAAGAAGTAAGAAGGTTAATTGGCCTGTGTACATTATCGGGAATGGAAGCGAAAGTGGGATAATGAAGAACAAGTGTGAGCAGGAGGTCGGTGGATTCGGTGGGCCGGAGGGCCTGTTTCCCCACGGTCACGGGGAGAACGTATAAACTCCGTACAGACAGCACCCGTAGTCAGGATCGAACCTGGGTCTCTGGTGCTGTCAGGCAGCAACCCTGCCGCTGCACCACCGTGCCAAATAAGGAATAAACGAAACACGTACCTTCCTCGCGGCCGAGGGCGCCGAATTTCCTCCTGACCCCGTCATGAGCGGCAATATATTTATTGCTGCCCGCGTATGGTTTGTGTCGTTTCTTGTGCGTCCGTGAGACATAAACGATACGGACGTGTTGTGCTGATTCACGGTCGTGGCCGCTCAGAAAGTCAGGGTAGTCATCAACCTAAACGCAAAACGTGTACACGTGAGGAGCCGCAGAGTTGCCAACAGGCCCTCCCTCCCGATGGCATTTGGCAACGTCCTGGACCCAAACATTCGGGCTGCTTCTTCAATCCAATCCCTCCCATAATAACATCAGAAATGAAGACAGCTGCTGAGAGTTTACAAGATCTAACCAGACAAAATGGCAGCGGAAACATGGCGACTCTTGGGTACTGTTTCAGTGTCTCGTTTAGATTTAGTTTAGTTTAGAGATTCAGTGTGGAAACAGGCCCTTCGGCCCACCAGGTCCGTGCTGACCAGCGATCCCCATAGACCAGCACTATCCAACAGACTAAGGACAATTTATGATCTTTACCTAAGACAATTAACTTACAAACCTGTACGTCTTTGGATTGTGGGAGGAAACCGGAGCACCCTGAGCAAACCCACACGGTCACGGGGAGAACGAACAAACTCCGTACAGACAGGAGATCAAACCCAGGTCTCTGGCGCCATAAGGCAGCAACTCTACCGCTGCGCCACCATGCCGCTCAAAATCTTATGTAATCTACTACTCTCTCACTCTTGTCCTTAAGTATGACTGTGCCAAAGTATAATAAGATTTTTACTGAAGTGAATGCAAAATCTAGTCAGAACCTACAGATAAAAATGTCAACAGCCCAAACAGAAATGCCAATCATGTAAAAACGCCTTTAAAAGTGGTGAGAAAAGTACAATAGGCGCAAAGTGCTGGAGTAACTCAGCGGGTCAGGCAGCATCCATGGAGAAAAACAATAGGTGATGTTTCGGTTCAGACTGAAAGTAGGGGGTGGGGAGGTGAAGAGCTGGTGGCGAGAAAAGGGCAGGGTCAATGAAGGCCGGCAACAGATGAGGGGAAATGAGGTGAACGGTGAAGGACCTTGGTTTAAATGGGATACGCTTACGTATTGGCATCTGTTTAACAAAAGCAATGAGAACCGATTTCAGAAGGTCACAAGGATTAGTAGAATTAGGCCATTTGGTCCATCAGGTCTACTCCATCAATCAAACATGGCTGATCTATCTCTCCCTTCTCCTGCCTTCTCTCCATAACATCTGACACCCATACTAATCAAGAATCTATCTATCCCTGCCTTAAAAATATCCACTGAAGCAGAATGTGATGTGCATATTTATTACATCAGCCGATCAAGGACAAAGTTCCATCCCTGTTATCTGTCAGTAAAGACAGCCGGTTGCCAAGGATATACCTCAGGTTGCTATGGAGTGAGCTGAGGGGGCCGGAATCATCCTGAGATAAGGCGCCCGTTAGTCTGCAGCAAGAGGCTCGAGCAGTGGGGGAATCCCACTGAGGGTTGAATGAAGCTTGTGGAGATCACCCGTGCTCGAGGAGTCCGGTTATCATGATGTGTTTTTGGCAAATGTGAAGGAATCCTCATTTCCCTTCAGGGCAGCACAGCGGTAGAGTTGCTGCCTCACGGCGCCAGAGACCCGGGTTCGATCCTGGCTACGGGTGCTGTCTGTAGGGAGTTTGTACGTTCTCCCTGTGGTCACCTGGGTTTTGTTAGATTTTAGATACAGCATGGAAACAGGCCCTTCGGCCCACCGAAACCGCACCGACCAGCGGTCACCCCATACACTAGCACGATCCTACACAATAGGGACAATTTACAATGTTTTTACCGAAGCCAATTAACCTACAAGCCTGTACGTCTTTGGAGTATGGGAAGAAACTGGAGCACCCAGAGAAAACCCTCGCGATTAGAGGGAGAATGTACAAACTCTGTAAAGACAGTGCCCGTAGTCAGGATTGTACCTGGGTCTCTGGCGCTGCAAGGCAGCAACTCGAACGCTGCGCCACCCTAATCCCCTCAACCACCGCCGTGGCAGAGAAAACCTTTTGCCTTGCTCCCAGTCTGAATCACTTGGCTCTGTACCAGCACCTGCCATTATGCGAAACACTCTGCCTCAGTGTACCTGTGATAACGATCCTGTAATTGGGCACTTTCTCTGGAGCAACACAAAGCCACCGACCGATCAGATATCAGTGGGACAACACCTTGTAATTAGCCTGGGCGGCACAGTGGCGCAGCGGTAGAGTTGCTGCCTCACAGTGCCAGAGACTTGGGTTCAATCCTGACTACGGGTGCTGTCTGTGCGGAGTTTGTACGTTCTTCTCAGGGCGCATGTTTCTCATCTTTCCTGTCACGCACTATTATAGTGCGTGATGAAGGAAAGTACTTGCATTTATCCTTCATAAGTTCATGGATTAATATATTTTTCAGTCTTATTTTTATAAAAAGTCAGTGTCCTGTAATCGGGCAGGAAGCTGGATGCCTCGAAGCCTGGAGCTCCACGCCACTGGGTTCGGGCACCGCTAGTTTCCTACAACCATCAGCATCATGAACTGAGCCGCACAATACTCCATACAGTGGCTGCCTTGCAGCGCCAGAGATACGCGTTCGATCCTGACCTCGGGGGCTGTCTGCGTAGAATTTGCACTTTCTTCCTATGACCGCGTGGGTTTCCTCCAGGTGCCCCAGTTTCCTGCCACATCTCATGTGAGTGAGTTTGTAGGTTAATTGGCCCCCTGTATATTGGCCCTAGTCTGTAGTGGATGAGAAAGTGGGATAACTTGGAACTAGTGATCGGGTGATCGATGGTCGGCGTGGAATCGGCAAAGGGCCTGTTTTCATGCTGTATCTCGAAACTAAAGGAAACTAAACAGTGAATCTATTGCTACGTGTTTCTGAGAGCCTCTCTATTTATGTACAGAAAGGTGCCTCTAGCAAGCAAAATAACTGCTGGTGTATGCATATTAATAGGCATTCACAGGATTCAGGTGCTATGAAACTTGTAAGAACAGACTTCAGCAGGTCACTGAATCCATTTCAAGCAGAATTTACATCCATTAGCACACAGTTGCTGCCTCTCAAAAAAATTGGCATAATTTGTCTGTGAGATGTTATCTGGCAAAGAAGCAGATTATTCAGTCATGTTAATGCTGTCTAATTTTAGATGTTGCTGCAACATCTCATATTTAAAACCAAAAGGTTACCGTAAAGTGCGCACTTGTTAAATGTTATGAATTACTTTCAATCTACAATAGACAATGTTAGGATCTGGGTAAGAAAAGATCATAAAATGCAGAAATATTTAACTATGTTGCTTTACACCAAAAACGATAACTTTCAAGCTCCATTTATTGAAAGGAAATAATGATTCAAAAATAGGATCGCATATCAACAAGGTTTTATAAGATTAAAAAAACAAAGTGCTGGAGGAACTTAGCTAGTCTGTCAGCAGATACAAGGAACTGCAGATGCAGGTTTACAAAAGTAACCCAGTGGGTTAGGCAGCATCTCGGAAGAGCATGGATAGGTGATGTTTCGGGTTGGGACTGTTTGTAATGGGGGGGGAAGGGGGGAGGGAAAGTTGGAAGAGAGGAAGGGTAGGACAAAGCCTGGTGAGTGATAGGTGGATACAGTTGAGGGGGGGGGGGTGTGACGGGCATATGGTTGGATAGAGACTCGAGATCAAAAGACAAAAAGGCGTATAAGGAGTAAGGAGCTAAGGCACGAAATGGTGCAAATTGTGAAGGGAGAGGAAAGAATGCAGGTGGAAGGGGACCACGGGGGATTGACTGTATCCTGGACCCGGATTGAAATATAGTATTTGATGTTAAGTAGTTGGTAATATTTGATAGCCTGATCTTATGGTGGTGGATGTTTGGCGCGTAAATACTTGAATGAATAGGGGAATCAATTTAATTTTGTAAAAAAAAACAGCAGACCGATAACAAAACAGAAAATACTAGAAATAACAGTTTAAAAAACATTTAGATACATGGATAGGATAGGTTTAAAGGGATATGGGCCAAATGCAGGCAGGTGGGACTAGATAGGTCAGGTTGGTCGGCGTGGGCAAGTTGTGTCGCAGAGCCTGTTGCCACTCTGTATGACGCCATGACCCTATACAATGGCACAGCTGGTAGAGCACCAGAGATCCAGGTTTGATCCTGACCTTAGGTGCTGTCTGTGTAGAGTTTGCATGTTTTCCTTGTGACAGCGTGGGTTTTGTCCGGGTGCTATGGTTTTCTCGCACATCCCCAAGACCTGCGGGTTTGTAGGTTAATTGGCCTCTGTAGATGGGAAAGTGGGATAACATGGACGAGTGATGAATGGTCAGCATGGACTTAGTGGGCTGAAGGGCCTATTTCCATGCTCCAGTTTCCCACATTCCTAAGACGTACAGTTTTGTAGGTTAATTGGCTTCTATATATTGGCCCTTGTGTGTAGAACCCACGCGGTCACAGGGAGAACGTACAAACTCCATGCGGACAGCACCCACAGCCAGGATGGAACCTGGGTCTCTGGTGCTGTAAGGCAGCAACTCCAGCGTAGCGCCACTGTGCCGCCCTGTGAGATCAGTTTAATTTGGCTCAGCACAAACATTGTGAGCCGAAGGGCCCATTCCTGTGCTGTGCTGTTCTATGTTCTAAAACGTTTTGGATAAACGTCGGGTTATTAAGAATGAAAATGTGACAAAATGCGAACAATATATACTGCTTCAGGTACAACGAGCAAACTCCACACAGACAGCACCCGAGGTCAGGAACAAACCCGGGTCTCAGGGGCTGTGATGCAGCAGCATTACCAGCTGTGCCACACAGCATCTGTGGAGAGAATAGCTAGATGACATTTTGGGTCTGGACCATTCTTCAAAAACTGAATTTTTTAGTAAAGATGGGCCTTGATCCGAAACGTCACCTATCCGTGTTTTCTTCAGGTGCTGTTTGACCTATTAAGTTACTCCAGCACTTTCTGTCCTTTTGTGTAAACCAGCATCTGCAGTTCTTTGTTTCTGCTGTCTGAAGAAGGGTCCTGACCTGAAACACAGCCTGTCCATTCCCTCCACAGATGCTGCCTGACCCGCTGAGTTACTCCAGCACTTTGTGCTTTGCTCAAGAGTCCAGCAGCATCTGCAGTTTCTTGCGTCTTGATTAAACCAGGTTTCCTTTTAGTTCTGGGTGACGCAGATGCTTCAACTGTGCAGGGGGTGTGCAGGCTCTTTGTTTCCCTTCTCTGGCACAGTCACAAGGGACACAAGCCTCCCTCTGCTCGCCATTATCTGACAGGTTATTTAACCAACGGACTTCAGTCCCACACTACATGATTGGCTTAGAAGTTCCAAAGTGGCCTAGGAAACTATTCAGCTGGTTAAACAATTGCCACAGAAGCCCCACCACTAACTCTTCAGGACAATTAGAAACTAGGATAAAATGCATCTCCGTTCACACAACGTGACATATATATATATACGTATATATGTGTAAAGAACTGTGCATCTATCCTATAATTCCCCTCATTTTTTATATAAATAATTTAATATAAATAAGAATTATATATACATACATATATATTCTTACAAGAATAAATAATATATAAAGAATGTATATTAATTATAATATATATATATAAATAAAATTAGGGAAATAGATAGGGTAGTTGCACAGAGTCTTTTAAGTAAAAGATAAACACAAAATGCTGGAGTAACTCAGCGTCTTAGGAGAGAAGGAATGGGTGACGTTTCGGGTCGAGACCCTTCTTCTGAGTTTTAAGCAGAATAGGGGAACCAACAATCAGAGCACATGGGTTGAAAGCGTGAGGACATCGATTAATAGGAACCTGAGGGGGGGGGGGATTTTTTTCTCATACAGGGTGGTGGGTACAGCACTACCAGACCTACATAAACTTGAGTGATTGTATTTGTGGAAATTCCAAACTGCCTTGCTTGTTCTCGGGACTAAGTAAATAATAGTTTCTTTCAGTGCGATCGTAAGTAGGAAAGTATCTGGAACCAACTGCCAGATTAGGTAGTTGAGACAGGTACTATAACAACATTTAAAAGACATGTGGACGGGTATATGGATAGGAAAGGTTGAGAGGGATATGTGCCAAACACAGCAAGTTGGTACAAGTTGGTCTGCATGGGCAAGTTGGGCCGAAGGGCCGGTTTCCACACTGTAAGACTCTTGCAGATGCATTACTGTTATGTATGGTTTGTGCCAATTTTGAACATTTCAATTACAAATATTTGTAAAAGTGGGTGTTTTTCAGCTCAATCATTGAGACAATCTGTGTCGCCCTCTTCTTGCAAAGTTATTTCAGAAAAGTCAGTTGAACCCATAAAGCCAGTGCACGAATTTGTCGTGGACCATAGCAAACTCATTAAAGTTTCACAGAGCATGGTAATTAAATTCCTACCCGACAGCATACATCTTTAATTCCTAAATACGTGGAGTTTAGGTAAACACGATAAAGGAAACACTGTAGTCTGTAGGACAATTACAGTAGGTGTCTTGTCCTAACAAGCAGAGTCACGGCTGCCTCGCTGTCTTGTGTGCTTAGCGTTCGCAATGTAACAAGTTTTCGTAAATAAAAACAAAGAACTGCAGATGCGGGTTTATACCAAATATAGACACAGTTTTCAGATGTAACGTCGCATAAAGCGAAATCGTATTGGATTAAAATATACTTCAAAACATGAAATGCAGGAGTAACACAACGGGCCAGGCAAGCATCATCGTATGTGGAGGGAATGGATAGGCCGGGACCCTCCTTCAGACTGGAAGGGTCTCCATTTTAAAACACTGTTCCACGTTTTATGATTATTTTTCCCCCCCCATTTAATTCACTCCATATCTTTACTCGGTGTCACACAGAGGCTAATTTCCATGACAACCCCCCGGGATCATAAAGTCCTCCCGAAGAGCGCGGTGTGACGGTCCCCGAAATTAATTTACCCCAAATATCGTTACGCAAACCATAAAACCCTGCAATCGTCACACTGGGACGAACATTGCAAACAAAGCGCTTGCAAAATTAAATGTATAAAAAATAGGGGGAAGAATAATCTTAAAGATAACAAATTTAAAAGTTTAAAAGAGATCAAAACACGGGGTTGTTGTTGCAAAGAAATTATATACGTTTTTTTAAAAGTTGTCGAACTAAACTGAAATGTGCAGTACTTTGATTTTGTCTCGTTTGCTGATAAAGTTGATTAAAAAAAACCCTAATCTTCTCACCAGCTCGATTGCAACAACATCGCTGAGATGCAACGCCTCGTGGATGGTCTTGGGTGGGTTCTGAGTCAAGTAGATACACTCGTCGGTGAGGACGACGAAGTCGAACGTCTTCTTGTGCCTTCTCCCCGTCACTACAATGCACGCTTCGTACATTCGGATCTTGTTGAAGACGCTCTCGTCCAAGTGCCTTTTTAGGAAGAAATCGAGCTTGTCGTGCCGCTTGGAGTGGATTATGTCCAGCTCGTTTCTCGCCATATACAGGAGGAAAAGGGGGGGGGGGGGAGACAATATATATCGGACTAGAGTAGCTGCAGTCTGCAGCTGCGAGCTGTCATGGGCAGTTGAGGCAGGGACTCCCTCGCTTGTTACTCTCACTTGTATCCAGTGGCCCAGCGCGGCCAGGGATACCCTCCCTCCCCCTGACGTCACAATCGCTGCAGGCGCCAAACGCCGGCAAGCTCGGCCTCACGGCCACGCCCCCACACGCGCACTCCATTCATTAATTTACTCACACTCTCTCACACACACGCATTTACTCTCCCCCTCACACACACACTCCCCCCTCACACACTTACTCTCCCTCTCACGCACAGACACACTCCCCCCCTCACACATTTACACTCCCCCTTACACATTCCTCCCTCCCTCTCACACACACTTACTTTCCTCTCCCCCTCACACTTACTTTTCCCCTCTCACTCTCCTCCTCACATACACACTCCCATTCACACACTTACTCTCCTTCACTCACTTACTCCCTCACACACACCCTCCCTCTCACACACATACTTACTCTCTCCCTCTCACACACTCTTCCTCACTCACACACCTACTCTCTCTCTCACACACGAACTCTCCTCTCCCCCTCTCACACTCATATACTCTCCCCCTCTCACACTTACTCCCTCACACATACTTACTCTCCCCCTCACTTGCTCTCTCTCACTCACACTTACTCTCCCCCTCACACACACACACACACACACACACTCTCACGCATACACTAGCTCCCTCCCTCGAGCCAGCACTGCCATTCACTGTGATCTTGGCTGATCATCCACAATCAGTACTCCGTTCCTGCCTTCTCCCCATATCCCTTGACTCCGTTATCTTTAAGAGCCCTATCTCGATCTCTCACGAAAGCATCCAGAGAACCGGCATCCACCGCCCTCTGAGGCAGAGAATAGTCCGAGGGTCTCCAATGAGGTAAGATAGTAGGTCAGGACCGCCCTCCAGTTGTTGATAGGATGGTTCAGTTGCCTGATAACACCTGGGAGGAAACTGTCCTTGTATCTCGAGGTGTACGTTTTTACACTTCTGTATTCTTGTCTGATGGGAAAGGGGAGATTCATCCTTGCACCTCCCAAAGACGTGTGGGTTTGTAGGTTAATTGGCCTCTGTAAATTGCCCCTGTTGCGTAGGGAGTGGATGAGAACGTGGGATAGCATAGAATTTGTGTCAACGGGTGGCCAACGCGTGGGGTGGACTCAGTGAGCTGAAGGCTCTTTTCCATGGTACAAGCCCAAACTAAATATTAAGCCAATCTTAATCTCAAAAGCAGATAGGAAGGGTCACATTTGATCAACAGTTGAGATTTGTGCTGGGTATGAGGTCTTGATCTTCAAGTATCCGGAGCCTAATGGCAGGCTGTGTGTGATGGTGAATGTTTGCCTTTGTCTGGAATTCATCGGATGTGGTCCACGTTGTCAGAATCTTGCTATGAAACATTATTGCCAGAGGGTGGCAGCCTACTCCAGGAGAATCACAGTGGAGGTTCTTTGTGTTTTCTGGATATTGGATCCAGATGTCTTTTACAGCATAAAACCTTCAGCCCAACCCGTCCATGCCAACAAAGATGCCCCATGTACACTAGTCCCATTCCCCACATTTGGTTGACATCCCTGTTTTGTCCAACCTCTCCTGATACCTAACACCCTCTTATCCAGTCAGTATTCTGCACCCTCTCCAAAGCCTGCACATCCTTCCTGTAACGGGGCAACCAGGAGTGCATACAATGCTCCAAATGCAGCCTAACAAAAGTCCTATAATTTGCAACATGACCTACTCTTAAGACTTTATAGATACAACATGAAAACACCCTTCAGCCCACCAACCCCATACCAATCAGTGATCACCATGTACACCAGTACTATCCTACACACTAGGGACAATTTAGAGACGCCAATTAACCTACAAGTCTTTGGAGCAGGAGAAGAAATTCCGGAATTTTTTGATACCACCGGGTAGTATACAACAGTCAGTCTGTCCTTGGGTACACAAAAGCATCCAAGGAGCGAAGGAGATAGGCAACGTTTTGGGCCGAAACCCTTCTTCAGACTGATGGGGGGTGGGGGGAGGCGGGGGTACGAAAGGAAAAAGGAGGAGGAGGAGCCCGAGGGCTGAGGGAGACGTAGGAAGGGCGAGGCGACAGCAAGGGTTAACAGAATTGAGAGAATTCAATGTTCATGCCAAGAGGATGCAGACTCCCCAAGCGGAATATGAGGTGCTGTTCCTCCAATTTGCGGTGTTGCTCACTCTGGCCATGGAGGAGGCCCAGGACAGAGAGGTCGGATACGGAATGGGAGGGAGAGTTGAAGTGCTGAGGTGGCGAAACTGGCGGAGGACTATGTGTTGTATGTCCCGGCTGATGGGGTGAAAGGTGAGGACCAGGGGGACTCTGCCCTTGTTGCGAGTGGGGGGATGGGGAGAGAGGGCTGTGTTACGGGGTACAGAGGAGACCCTGGTGTGAGCCTCATCTTTAGTGGGGGAGGGGAATCCACGTTCTCTGAAGAATGAGGACATTTGTGATGCCCTGGTGTGGAACCCCTCATTGGGAATAGGGGATAGAGTCCTTACAGGACGCAGGGTGGGAGGAAGAGTATTCCAGGTAGCTGTGGGAGCCAGTGGGTTTACTGTGTATGTCGGTCAGGAGTGTATCCCCTGCGATGGAGATAGTGTGGTCAAGGAATGGTTGGGAAGTGTCGGAAATGGTCCAGCTGTATTTGAGTGATGGATGGAAGTTGGTGGTGAAACGGATGAAGTCAGTTAGTTGTGTATGGGTGCAGGAGGTGACACCAAAGCAGTCGTCGATGCAACGGAGGTAGACGTCATAGCCATGTATTTGGAGGAAATGGGAGGAGTCAAAAGAGAAGTTATTGAGGGTAAGGACCAACTCCGCTAGGCGGAGGAGAGTGTCAGTGGATGGGTATGGGTTACTCCTCCGGTTGAGGAAGAACCGGAGGGCTTTGAGACCATCTTGGTGGGGGATGGAGGTGTAGAGTGATTGGACGTCCATGGTGAAGATGAGGGGATGGGGGCCTGGAGAATGGAATGCGCGGAGACGACGGAGAGTGTCAGAGGTGCCTTGAACATAAGTGGGGAGGGATTTAAGTAAGGGAGATAGGATGGAGTCAAGGTATGTGGAAATGAGTTCGGTGGGGCACGAACAGGCAGAGACAATGGGTCTCCTGGGGCAGTCAGGTTTGTGGATTTTGGGGAGAAGGTAAAATCGGGCCGTGCGGGGCTGGGGAACGATGAGGTTGGAGGCTCGGAGGGGCAGGGAGACGGAGTTGACGAAGTCGGTGATGGTGCTAGAGATGGTGGCCTGGTGCTCGTCAGTGGGGTCATAGTCCAAGGGTAAGTAGGAGGTGTCCGAAAGTTGGCGCGTGGCCTCAGCTTTGTAGAGATCGACGCGCCAGACTACCACGGCACACCCTTGTCGGCGGATTTGATAACCCAGTCAGTCTGTCCTTTCCTTCTTTGTGTTTAAATAGCCGGCGGCTGTCACGCTACTCAACAACGTACCTCGGTGACTGCCAATCACCCCCCCCCGGACACTTATTGTTATTTATTCAAATCATTTGCTGTGTCGCTCTTCCAGGGAGATGCTAAATGCATTTCGTTGTCTCTGTACTGTACACTGACAATGACAATTAAAATTGAATCTGAATCTGAATCTAAATAGCATGTGTTAAATGTATGTTTTTGTGTTCTTTAGTTTGTTTTATGTGGGGGGTGGGGGAAACATTTTCTAATCTCTTACCTCGATGGAGATGCAATTTCTTTCTGTATGGCATCTCCATCCGCACTACGGCCTAACATCGAGGAGTTGGCGGCCTTTGCTGGAGACTGACTTTTGAGAGGTCCAACCGTGCGGGTGCCTACGGGATTTTAATATCGCAGAGCCCGCAATCCCTTTGCCAGGGATCGAACTCGGAGCTCCAACTGTGGGTGCTTGCGGACTTGCAACACGGAGCCCGCGGTCTCTGGTCAGAGGGAACTCCAAGCCGCAGGAGTTTCGACCGCCCCGATGCGGGAACTTCGACCGCCGGCTGCGGGAGCTTTGATCGCCGTGTTGGATGTTTCGACTGCCCCGACCGTGGAAGAAATAAAGAGGAAGATGGGACTTATTTGCCTTCCATCAGTGAGGAATGTGGGGAATCTGCTGTGGTGGATGTTTATGTTAACTTCTATGTATTTGTGTCTTGTTTTTTTTTCCCATGATGGTAATTCACTATCACTGTTCCTTAATTGGTACGTGTGATAATAAAAGACCTTTGAAACCTTATGATGTAACAAGTAGAATGGATAAGAGAGAGCCTGTGGATGTGGTGTATCTGGACTTTCAAAAAGCCTTTGACAAGGTCCCACAGGAGATAAGTGTGCAAAATTAGAGCACATGAGAGCCTGTGGATGTGGTGTATCTGGACTTTCAAAAAGCCTTTGACAAGGTCCCACAGGAGATAAGTGTGCAAAATTAGAGCACATGGTATTGGGGGTAGGGTATTGACGTGGATAGAGAACCGGTTGGCAGACAGGAAGCAAAGAGCATGAATTAATAGGTTATTTTTAGAATGGCAGGCAGTTACTTGTGCAAGGCACGCAAGGCTCGGTGCTGGGACCTGTTATTTACATTGGGTGGGAGATTGCAACCTTTACATGGTCCGTCCTGTTTCGACAAATGTAATCAACGTGGTGTGCACAATCAAATAGAACAAGTTGTCCTACAACTTTAGGCTGTGCACACCATACGCAAGAAGTTATTTACATCATATACTAACGATTTAGATGAGGGAATTAAATGCGACATCTCCAAGTTTGCGGATAACACAAAGCTGGGTGGCAGTGTGAGCTTCGATGAGGATACTATGAGGCTGCAGGATGACTTGGATAGGTAGGGTGAGTGGGCAAATGCAGTCTAATGCGGATAAATGTCTAGGTTATCCATTTTGGTGCAAGAACAGGAAGGCAGATTATCTGAAAGGCGTCAGATTAGGAAAAGGGGAGGTGCAACGAGACCTGGATGTCCTTGTTCATCAATCACTGAAAGTTAGCGTGCGGGTACAGCAGGCAGTGAAGAAAGGTGTTGGCATTCATTGTGAGAGGATTTGGGTTTAGGAGCAAGGAGGTCCTACTGCAGTTGTACAGGGCCGTGGTGAGACCACACCTGGAGTGTTGTGTGCAATTTTGGTCTCCTAATTTGAAGAATATTATTGCTATTGAGAGAGTGCAGCGTAGGTTCACCAGATTAATTCCCAGGATGGCAGGACTGACATATGATGAAGGAATGGGTTGACTGGGCTGGCTTTCACTGGAATTTAGAAGAATGCAAGGGGGTCGTAGAGACATATAAAATTCTTAGTCTCAACCTGAAACATCATCCAATGCTTCTCTCCAGAGATGCTGCCTGTCCCGCTGAGTTACTCCAGCTTTTTGTGTCTATCTTCGGTTTAAACCAGCATCTGCAGTTCCTTCTTTACACATAAAATTGGACAGGATAGATGCAGGAAAAATGTTCCCGATGTTGAGGGAGTCCAGACCACGGGTCACAGTGTAAGAATAAAGGGTGGGCCATTTGGGACTGGGATGAAGAGGAACTTTTTCACCCAGGGAGTTGTGAATCTGTGGAATTCTCTGCAAGAGCGCAGTGGAAGCCAATTCACTGGATGTTTTCAAGAGTTAGATTGAGCTCTTGGGGCTAAAGGAATCAAGGGATATGGGGGGATAACGCAGGAACAGGGTACTGATTTTAGATGATCATATTGAATGGTGGCGCTGGCTCGAAGGGCCAAATGGCCTACTTCTGTACCTATTTTCTATGTTGCTGTGCAGTCACAGTGAGAACGTACAGCCTCATTAGACAGCACCCAGAGTCAGGATCAAACCCGGGTCTCTGGCGCTGTAAGGTAACAGCCATTATCCCACTCATACTCATTGCTCCAATCAATGAAAGGAACATGCTCCTCTATCTACTTGCGTTGCCACTTTCAGGGAGCAATGGACAGTATCCAAGATTCCACTGCACATCAATGCTGTCTTGCCCATAACAATACACTTACACCGTACATCTTTTGTTCTTACTTCATGACCCCTTTGTTTCTGGTCCTACAAAAGCTTGAAGTAAAAATATTACACATTCCAATTTTTCAGTGTGGGCAAACTAGTTTTCCATGAACACAACCTCTTTAGATATAGAACATGGTTTCATTTGCATTTTATCACTACCTAGAGATACTTCCTAAGTCTGCAAGTCTTTGTTCTGCCCTGGTGTTACCTCTTCATGCAACTATCAAAGACTGACATTAAAATATACTGTTACAAACTTCTTGAGATTAACCATTAGACGTCTGTGAAGCTATGATGCAGTAGAAATGTTTCCCAAAATTTGAAACCTTCCCTCTTGCAGGTTGGAACCTGGACAGAAGCATCAACCATAACATTCTAAGTTTATAATAAGAAGGGACTTCAGAAGCTGGTTTGAACCAAAGTTAGACACAAAATGCTGGAGTAACTCAGTGGGTCAGGCAGCATCTCGTGAGAAAATGGATAGGTGACGATTCGGGTTGGGACCCTCCTTTGATTACAGGAGGGTGACCCGCTGAGTTACTACAGTACTGTATGTTGTGTTTATAGCAGCATATAACTTGTGTGCATGTGTGTATTATATGAATTATACATGTACTTCAAGATTAATTTCCCAGATTTCTCCAATTTCAAGCAACTCCTGCATTCCCCCCCCCCCCCCCCGGTCGTCCTACTAGTTCCACTGTTCATAACCGTGTATCCCTGTCATTAGCACATCTTCCCCAGCCAACAATGGCCACTGTAGACTCCACCCTTCCTGAGGCCATCTGTTGCTGGCCATGTTTTGTTCTGGCCTTCTCTCACTTTTAGTCTGAAGAAAGGTTCTGACCCAAAATGTTACCTATTCATTTTCCTGCCTGACCCACTGGGTTACTCCAGCATTGTATGTCTCTCTCAAGACTGTGCCATATTTAAAATAAAGACACACGACAGCCAATGTCAGCCATTGTTTTATTTTCTCAGGCACAGACTATCAATACATTTTAGAAGAAAGTGTTTGGTCTCTTGGTGGTGAAACGTGGCTTGTGCTGGCGACGCAGGATTCTGTGTGGGAGAGGGAACTTGATCTTGGAGTCCTGGAAAATAAATCAATGACCAGTAAGCAACATGGCTCAAGTCTGCACAATTCATTATATGTAGCTGTTAATGGGGAGAACTTTGACCTAGTACTGCCGTCAAAAATTTAATTAAAAAATTGTAGATGCTGACTTCTATCAAAGAAAGACAGAAAATGCTAGAGTAACTCATTGGGTCCGGCTGCACCCCTGGAGAAAATGGCTAGACGATGTTTTGGGTCGGGACCCTTCCTTCAGAGTTCCAACTTGAAACATCACCTATCCAATTTCTCCAGAGGTGCTGCCTGACCACGCTGAGTTACTCCCACATGTTGTGTCTATCTTATGACTCTGTATTGTTAGTAACATTGGACTTAAATCACACAAAATGGCACCAGAAAAACAGTGACTTTTGTGTGCTGTCTCTGTGCAATCTACCATTTGTACAATCCTGTACTTAGGTATGATTGTGCCTGTGTAGAGTAAGATTTTTTACAGAACCATTTGCAAACTAAAGTTATCACAGGTTGATTTAAAAGGGTTGCTGAGGGGAGGTAGTTTAGAGACTTAGGGCAAAATAAATCAAGGGATATGGGTGAAAAAGCAGGAACGGGGTCCTGATTTTAGATGATCCGCCATGATCTTATTGAATGGTGGTGCTGGCTCGAAGGGCCGAATGGCCTATTCCTGCACCTATTTTCCTATGTTTCTATCAGGCTCAGTTGACAAGAATGGAACAATTAAAGTCAGGAACGCACTCCGAGGTGGAGAAGGCTAGCGTTGTAGGTTTGCAGGAAAGGGCAAATTTGAAAGCAAGGATAATTTAAAATGGAAGCACACTTGGCCAGGAGCCCACAATGGCCAGAGGAAGTGGAAGCAGCTATAACATTTAAACGGTACAAACAGGTACATATAATAGGTTCAATGGGATTAGAGTCTAGCCGGAGACTAGAGTAATGCGCATTTTGGTTAGCGTGGACAAGTTGGGCAAAGGGTCTGCTTTGTGCTGTATGATTATTACATTTCAGCAGGCTCAGGAGCAATGGGTAAATTGTAAGTACTGACGTGGAGAGAAGAACAATTCCCTTCAGAGCAGGGTCAAAGTGGGGAGGCCAGCACCGAGGATGTTGAAGGTATGCTGACAGAGGCACAGAAATGGGGATCAGTGGAAGAGGGTTAGAAACAGAAAATATGTGTAGGAGTAGGCCATTTGGCACTTTGAGCCAGCACCGCCATTCAATATGATCATCCAACTCAGTATCCTGTACCTGCCTTCTCTCCATACCCCCTGATCCCATTAGCCACAAGGGCCACATCTAACTCCCTCTTAAATATAGCCAACAAACTGGCCTCAACTACCTTCTGTGGCAGAGAATTCCACAGATTCACCTCTGTGAGATGTGTGGTGGGTTGTGAGATGTATAGAACCTTTCCACTCGTGGTAATGTCAAATAGAATCATACAGCACTGAAACATGTCCTTTGTCCACACCGATCAACATGTCCCATCTACTCTATTCCCACCTGCTTGCATTTGGCTCATATATCCCTCTAAACCATTCCCATCCATGTACCTGTCCATATGTCTTTTAAATGTTGTCATACAAGATACATTTATTTGTCACGTGTGCCAATTGGCACAGTGAAATGAAATCACCATACAGTACAAAATAAAGAACACAACATAGAGTAGATAGCATTCAACATAAAACATCCCCTCACAGCAGGATCAAAGTTTCCCACTGTGAGGGAAGGCACCAAAGTCAGTACTCGTCTCAACTACCTCCTCTGGCAGGTCATTCAGCATACCCACCACCCTCCGTGGAAACAATTGCCCCTAAGGTTCATATTAAATCTTTCCCCTCCCATCTTAAACCCATGTCTTCTGGTGCTTAATTTCCATACTCTAGGTAAAAGACTGGGCATTCGCTCCATCCATTCCCTTATGTTTATATACAGGTCTATGATAGCCCCTCAGCCTCCAAGGAATACAGTCCTAGCCTGCCCAGCCTCTCCCTATAGCTCAGGCCTTTGTCCTGGTAACATTCCCGTAGATCTTCTCTATTCTCTTTCCACTTTAACAGCATCATTCCTTTAGCAGGATAATGAAAACTGAACACAACAATCCTCACGTGGCCTCACTAACATCCTGTATAACTGCAACTGTAAAGCTTCTAGACCACCCTATCTACACGCGACACCACATTCAAGGAACTAAGTAACCGCACTGAGATCTCTCTGCTCCATAACACTGTGAATGTGCTCATACAATTAAATGATAACAAGTTACATTAGATAAGGGTATTTTCTCCAGAGATGCGGTCTGACCTGCCGAGTTGTGGCTTGTGTCCAAGCTGTGTACTAATCCCACTTCCATGCTCTCCTTCTCTGATGCTGTACGTTATGGCACAGCCAGGTTTCTGCCCTCCCTACTCTTTCAAGCAGTGACCTCCAAACACCAATCACATGCCGGGTGACAACATTCTATTGTAACCCTGCCACCAGTTGTTTTCAATAGATAGTTATTGACACCAAGAGTTGCAGAAAGAGCTGGAAAGAGCTGGAAAGAACTGTCGTATAGCACCCCTCACACTCCTTTGTTCATAACAACAATTGTAGTCTGGTTGAAGGAGTGGAGTCGGTTAGTTTCTACCAAAGACAATGGTTGCAGATTCTCCAGTACTTAAATGGAGAGACCACAGTGACGACAAGGCTAGATGTACAAAATGATGGAATTAGATGTTTCTGATGGGCACCATAACCAGAAGTAAGAGGCAGCCAGACTCCCCTCAAGGCACGGATGGTGGGATATCCAGTACTCACGTGGAACTGCTTCACAGCAGGGCGGCGACACTTGCTGGATGGGATCTCCTCGACCTTCATGATCTGAATGGCGTGAGCACGAGCGCGGTGGCGAGCACCCATGTCACGGTCTGCAGAGAATGAGCAGAAACAAACCTCAGAGTGCAAGCAAAGCAACAGGACAAAGGGCGAGTGGGCTCCAGGGCACAGCTAGCACAGCAGATTCCTCACTGCATCAATGACCTGCAAATAGTCCTGACCCGAGGCACCATCGGTGTAGACTGCACGCTCACACAGGCACAGATGTGCGAATGGCAGGTCAACGGGCCACTCTAAAATGCCCCTCTGGGGGACTTGATGGGAATCCACAGGGAATATTAGTCCAGAGTGGGATTGGCCTGTGAATGGACATTGAAACAATTGGCCGATATACCCTTTTGTGTCATATGAAAAGATCAACATTAATGAAGAACAATATGCAGGAGACAACGAGCATTTATTAATTAACCTACCAATCCGTTTGTCTGGAGTGTGGGAGGAAACTGGAGCACCCGGAGAAAACCCACACAGCCCATGAATGTACAAAGCACATACAGACAGCACCCGTAGTCAGGATCTAACCAGGTCTCTAGTGCTGTGAGGCAGCAACTCTACCGCTGCGCAACCGCGTGAATTAAATCCAGTTGTCCAACCTTATTGGTTTTCAAACGCACGTCAACTCCAGAGCAAGGACTGCCATAGTGCATCAAGCTTATTGCTGCATCTCGGTATATGACAGTAACAAACCAATACATACAGCAACTCTCTGCACACCAACCGTTGCAAGTCTTCAGAGTTTTGATTAAATCAGCGGTGGAAGATTGCAACCTTCACGTGGTCCGCCCTGTTTTGACTAATGCAATCAACTTGACGTGCACAAACGGAAGATCAAATAGAACAAGTTGTCCAACAACTTTCGGCTGTGCACGCCACACGAAAGAAGAAGATTAAATCAAAAATATTGCAAGCAATCAAGGCAACAACTTTCAATCACTAGAAAGTCAGAACCTATAGAGGATGCCTGACTGAACCAGCTTAGCCGCGCACCATTAACTGAACTGAAGTTTACTGAAAGGATTAATGTCTAAAGCTGTGACAATGCAAGATCCAACACTTTTTTTGAACACCATATGCATATCATTTCCTACAGCTAGCCAGTAAGCAATGGCAGTACAGAAAATGTGCAACTGATGTGTAAATTAGCCCTTATTCTTGCCAATAAATTGTTCAATTTGCTTGTCCAATGACAATCACTTCACAAAATTTTAAATATAGCAATTGAACAACTGTGATTTCTTAAGACCTAGAAGTATTCAGAGTCTACGTGGAGTTTGCACGTTCTCCTTGCTCTAAGTTTCCTCCCTGCTCTATTTTGCTCCAACATTTCGGACGTTTGTAAATTGATCCAAGGATATAGGCGAGCAGCAGAAACTGGGGGGGGGGGGGGGCATTGAAGAGAATGCAGGTTGAATTTAAAAACCGGGATTATCGCAGGATTGGTGTAAAGTGGGTAGGTTGGCGCACATTATGGATTGCTGGGACCACAGGGCCCGTTTCCACACTGCTTCGTTCCGTGACTCAACCCGCGACAAATGTAGTTTCTGGGGTCAATGTGCAACAATTTTCCCAAAAAGGAAGGCACACTATTCAGAGATGTGAGATGTCACCCTAAATTTGGAATTCTCAAACCGTGAGAAAAGATCCCCAGAGTTGTGAAGACTGCCACATTTGAGAAGCAAGATTTCTGCACTTGTAAAAAAAAACACAAATTGTGAAAGCTTCTTATGCCCGAGATCGAGAGGTCTCACGGCAACAGAGAAACTTTGAAACCAATCAATAAATTTAAGGCATTAGATTCACCCAAAACTTTAGACACCTTAAGGGAAGCTGATCATATACAGTTCCTACATCAGTTGAGTGCACATGTCCGTTTTAATTTTCAAAAGATTGAATAACAATTCATAAAAGTCAGTCCACCTAACTGACAGTACTGCAGCCTCAGGCAGACCACAACTGAGTCCACACTGCTCAACAGGCACTGCTTATGAGGTACCAATAAACATTGAACCTTTTACCTAGCACATAATTATAACCCTCTTCTGCAAAACCAGAAGGCAAGGGTGTTTTAAAGTACCATGGGTTTTGCACGCACCACGTTTGGCCAGGGACAACAGTCATCCCGAGCCTCCCAAATCAGCGATGCCCACACTACTGTGGGAAAAGCCACAAAGCCCACACAATTATTTCCATGGGATCTCAAGCCATTCTGATCTGTACTCTTAAATGCGCCGAGAGGACCACTCCCCTTAGTTTTATCATGGAGAGAAGAGCTGAAAGGTAATCCACTCTGCACTAGGTTTGTGGCAACAATCCAGTGACTATACAAAGGAGGATCTTCTATTTTCTTATAGAGAACACCATTTATAGTCCCTTTAATACTATTTGCTAGTGCAGTTACTTCCAATTGAAATGATTTATCAGGTGAATACTCAGCTGGCAAAGCTTTAAGGATTCCTAGAGCATGACAACAGACCTACAGCCCTCCAAATGCGCCCATAGTAATGTTGTTTAATTATCCCCATTTCCAGCAATAACCTCCACGTTTTACCACTCTCGCTAATTGAATTTGTCAATGGAGCCACAGCTTCCCAATGTCGGATAAGACCCACATGTTCACAGAGAGGATGTGCAAACGACGGCAGAAGATGGGATGAAACCAGGGTCATTGGAGCGCTTAGGCAACAACACTACTAGCTGTGCCTCTGCGTCGCCCCACATTTTAACATGTGTTCTGAAAACCAGGCTACTTACAGCACAGGGTGACAGCACCAGCAGTGGTCAGGTCTCTGTACTCCCTGTACATATTATGAGTCCCACTACGAGAGTCATAGCGCAGCCAAATCCCAAAGTTCTTCACCTTTTCTGGTGACTTCTCAAAAACCTACAAGAATTAAACAAAGTTATTAATTTTAACAAAATACAACTGAAATTAATTACTTGTCTCAGAAATAATTTACCAGTAAACAGCTACAATTCTTCAGATGTTAGAAATTTTATGTAATTTAGAATATTTATCCATAGCGTGGATATTTTTACGCTGATATGGCCAATTAAAATACTTTCTGGAAACAGGGCTGTAACAGGATCACACACAAAAGCAGAGGCCGGAAACGTTCAACAGATCAGGCAGCACCTGTGTAAAATAAATGGTGCTAACATTTCAAGTTCAAGACCTTTTATCTGGAGTGGAAAAGTGAGAATAAGTTTATTATAAGTTGTACAGTGATTAGTCGAGGATACCAAGAGAACCTCTGTAATAAGGCAAGGTCAGACTTGCCACAGTAATCACTTGTGGATGAAGACACTTGGTTGGTAGGTCAAGAAGTCAATTGGAGAAACTGATATGTAAAAGCCGTGAAATGCACATTAGGCAGTGTTACGGAAAAATGTGAAACATATACAACCGTGATTTCACATTAAAAGGACACAAAGTTTAAGGAACATTCCGAGAGGTACACGAATAGGATAGGTTTAGAGGGATGTGGACCAAACACCGTTTGACTATCCTCAGGACTAGTTTCTCCTCGTGATTTCACACCCTGTGTTTGAGCCCATCTCTTACTTACTGAAAACAAAAAGTAAAAAAACAAATAAAAGAGAGAAAACTAGCTTTGGAAATTAAGACATTTAGTAAATTTAAAAAAAAAATCACTCAAATCTGTTGCCAAGATCAATGTTAAATATAATGAATAGTGTAGAACAAATGACAAAGTGCCGAAAACCTGGATGTGGATACACTGTGCAAAAGCATGCTCATAGCTTGAGCTGTAGGATATTTCAAAATGACCCAAATCAACATCAATTCCACTGGAGAGAACTCAAGTTAAAATTCATTAGAGCCAACATTACGTTTTCAAACTCAAATCACACCTCTAAATGGCAACATCAGTTCTAAATGGTTAATGATTGTGTCCCTAGATTACAAAACGTCACCTGCCACAGCAGAACCGCCCCCCTCCCCGAACATGTGGCATTGAGAAATTATGAAGTACCTTCAATTTCACTTCTGGAAACATGATAAAGTCTCAAAAAGGCGACGAGGTACAAAGTAAAAATAATTACATGGTGAAATGGAACGACTTCTGGGTTTGTGTGCAGAACCATAACTAAACATTACTCAGTGATTTGAGGTTTCGATGCCTATCCCTTGAGTGAATGGGATACATAGAGATTTGATAAAGATATCAGGGGACACAAAGATCCCAAATGGATTGGACTTTATGGGATCAGCTATTATCTTTAACAGGAAAGCTCATTCCTGGGATCAGGTCGTATACCCATTATTTATCCATTCCCTCCACAGATCTGACCCACTGAGTTCTTCCAGCATTTTGTTTTACTCGGGATCCCAGCAGCTGCAGTTCCTTGTGTCTTGTTGTACCCATTTATGTAAAAGGATTTGCTTACCTGCTTCAGTACCACTTTGTGGCTCTCATACCCTCCTAATAATAATAAATTTTATTGTCATTACACATAAGTGCAACCAGATTTGGTTTGCAACTTCCATCCAATGTCATAACTTAATCGCCAAATAAAATTTAGATTTAGATAACCCGAGAACAAGGTTTGTAAAAACGAACATTAGACCAGTAAAATCAACAGACTAAAGTGCGAGGCCGGGGGAGACAGTCCATGGGGGTGGGGGGTACTCAGCAGGGCCGGTTCAGAGCCGCTATAGCTCTGGGAATGAAGCTGTTCCTGAGTCTGGGGGTGCGGGCGTAGAAGGCCTTGTAACGTCTGCCAGAAGGGAGTAGTTCAAACAGTCCATTACAAGGGTGAGAGGAGTCTGCAACCATTGCCACTTTGCTCCAGTAAAGATGCAGTGCAAGAGATGCTAGGGGCTGCAACAATCCAGTGGTATGGAAACACAAAGAACTGCAGATGCTGCAGTCTTGAGGAAAGCACAAAGCGCTGGAGTAACGCAGCAGGTCAGGCAGCACCTCTGCAGTGAATAGGCAGGTAACTCTTGAAGTCCGAAGAAGTGTCCTGGATCAAAACGCTGCCTAACTATTTGGTCCACAGATATGGGGTAACCCACCGAATGACTCTAGCACTCGATAATCCCACGTCACATGGGGAAAAGACAATGCAGCAGTATAATAGTATATCTGTACACATTTACCTGGCCACAGTAGACAATTTCACCAGCAGATTTCTTCAGCTTCTTCATCAGTGAAATGAAGTACCAGAATCGAGACTTGGCAACAATATGATTTGGAGCAAAGATTCGCATCCGGTAGAGAGCAGGGTTGGGCTCTTTAGGTGAGGGCAGGCGTCGCCCTATCACCTTGTATTCCTTGAGCTAAAGTGCACATGATACGTTATTGTTACACGCATACCACTTATCCCAAAAACAAACCATGTAGTGCCTTAAAATTCACTTTATGAAACAAAATGTTAAGGCGTGACACTGTACAATTCATTTTTGCGCATTAGTAAAGGTCAAAGTAGAAGTACAACGGGATCTGGGGGTCCTTGTACATCAGTCTATGAAAGTAAGCATGCAGGTACAGCAGGCAGTGAAGAAAGCAAATGGCATGTTGGCCTTTATAACAAGAGGAATTGAATATAGGAGCAATGGGGTACTTCTGCAATTCTACAGAGCCCTGGTGAGACCACACCTGGAGTATTGTGTGCAGTTCTGGTCCCCTAATTTGAGGAAGGACATTCCTGCTATTGAGGGAGTGCAGCATAGATTTACAAGGTTAATCCCAGGGATGGCGGGACTGTCATATGCTGAGATAATGGAGCAGCTGGGCTTCCACACACTGGAGTTTAGAAGGATGAGAGGTGATCTCAATGAAACATATAAGATCGCTAGAGGCAGGAAACATGTTCCCGATGTTGGGGGAGTCCAGAACCAGGGCCCACAGTTTAAGAATAAGGAGTAAGCCATTTAGAATGAAGACGAGGAAACACTTTTTCTCACAGAGAGTGGTGAGTCTGTGGAATTCTCTGCTTCAGAGGGCGGTGGAGGCGGGTTCTCTGGATGCTTTCAAGAGAGAGCTGGATAGGGCTCTTAAAAATAGCGGAGTCAGGGGATATGGGGAGAAGGCAGCAACGGGGTAGTGATTGGGGATGATCAGCTATGATCACATTGAATTGCGGTGCTGGCTCGAAGGGCCAAATGGCCTACTCCTGCACCTATCGTCATCAAATGGAAAAATAATGACCTTTGATCATCTATAATGAATAGATGCTGGCATAAAAAACACAAATGCTTGGGTAACTCAGCAGGTCAAGCAACACCACTGGAGAAGATGGATAGGCAATGTTTCACATCAAGACTGTTACCGACCTGAAACATCACTTATCCTTTTCCAGAAATGCTGCCTGACCTGCTGAATTACCCCAGCACAAACTGCTGCTTTTGATTTCCCTTCGGGAAATGAAGAAACTGAAGGAATAGGTTTAAGGTAAGAGGGGTTAGTTGTATTGGAACCGGATGGGCAACTTTTTTTCTACTGAAGAGCGTGGCGGACACTTGATTTGAGGGATATGGACCAAACGTAGGCAAATGAGAATACAGAAAAAGGACAGCGCAGAAGTAACTTAGCGAGTCAGGCATCTCCGAACATGGATAGGTCACATTTTGGGTCAAGATTAGATGGGGCATCTCACTCGGAATGGCCCATCTTTGTGTCATGTCAGGTGCAGAGTTCGGCCATCAAGTCTACTCCACCATTCAATCATGGCTGATTTATCTTTCCCTCTCAACAGCTCCTGCCTGCTGTGTATGGCTCTAGAAACACTTATCAGCTGGTCAGCACCCCGTGGGATCTCACACTGTGCACTATTAGCCTCGTGGGATCTCGCTGTGCACCACAGGTAGGTCTGCCTACAACATGTTGGGCCGGGGGCCACAGTCTGAGAATAAAGGGGAGGCCATTTAAGACTGAGGTAAGAAAAAAAAAATTCACCTAGAGAGTAGTGAATTTGTGGAATTCCCTGCCACAGTGGGCATTGGAGGCCAAATCACTGGATGGTTTTAAGAGTTAGAGCTCTAGGGGCCAGTGGAATCAAGGGATATGGGGAGAAGGCAGGCACGGGTTATTGTTGGGGATGATCAGCCATGATCACAATGAATGGCGGTGCTGGCTCGATGGGCCGAATGGCCTCTTCCTGCACCTATCTTCTATGTTTCCATCCACGGATTGACTGAAGCGGCGGCGGATGGGGGCGAGTGGAAGGCTCGCCAGAGGCTGGGCCTCCTCCCCGGGCTGCAGGCGAGGCGAGGCGGCCACATGTTAGCGGGGCCTCCGCCGGCCGCCAGTCCGTCCGTCCGTCCCTCCCTCAAAGCCCTTCAGACCCGCGTTCGGGCCTTGTCTCCGGCCTAAACCGCGCCGATGCCAACGCCGGGACCGCGGCTCCCTCCCAAACCCGGCGCTGCAGCCGCTGTGACCGCGGCCGTTGCACCCACCATGCCCGACGCCTTCATTGTCGCTTCTCCGCCGCCTGCCGCCTGAAAGAGGAAGTTGCGGCGCCGCCGACACCCCTCACAACCCTCTCCGCCGGAAGTGACGCCAGCGCAGCGGCGCTCCCATGCAACACGCCTGCCCATTGGCTGAGTCCTCCAAACCCTTCCTCAGCATTAAGAGAGCAAAGCAGATATGCAGAGTTCGGGGGGATTAACGGTGACATGATCATGATTATTATCAGCTAGTTTAAAATGTCCCAAATTGCACAGTAATCGTGTATTCCTTCTACAAATACCCGCACGGCGTGATTACGTCATGGCCACGCTTGGTCTGAGCCAATGGGATGCGAGCTCTCATCGGGCCGCTGGAGAGAGAAGGAGTTGGTTATTGTCGCAAAGAAGCGCCGCCGTGTTGTTGATCCCACGCCTGGGACATGAGATGCGCGCGCTATAACCATTAATGCACATATCATAAATATTAATAAATGTACGCGTCTCCCCGCATCATTCTTGAACTGACGGCAGCAGGGATTCATTTCCGGAGGTCGTGACCCGGCCTCTCGGTACCTTCCGGTGGAGCCGAATCCCCACGCGAGGCGGCCGGGAATGAGGGAAGGTAGAGACCCGGGGAGAGAGAGAGGAGGGGAGAGAGAGGGATGGAGGGGAGAGAGGAGGAGGGGGAGAGAGGAGGAGGAGGAGGGGGAGAGGGAGAGAGGAGGGGGAGAGAGGAGGAGGAGAGAGGAGGAGGAGGGGGAGAGAGGAGGAGGAGGAGGAGGGGGGAGAGGGGAGAGGGGGAGCGCCCCCGGCAAGGGAGAGAAGAGGGGGAGAGAGCGGGAGGGAGGGAGGGAGGACGGTTCCCGCGAGAGGGATAGACCCTGCCCCTGCCCCTGCCCCTGCCCCTGCCCCGGGGGGCGGGGGGGAGGAGAGGAGGGAACGCCTCGGCTTGGCCCTGACCCCGGGCGATCAGGGGTGCTACTTCCCCCCCCCACCCATTTTCCTTCAGTCAACCAGCTAACATCTTACAACTAATTCACATATTTGACCCCATTATCTCGCAGCCCTCCACCATCAAACCCACCCACCCTCCGTTTCATCAGCCCAACTGCTACCCCCAGCAATCCCTCTCTTGCTTCAATCAATCATCCTACCTGGAGGGAGGGAGGAGGGGTGCATGAGGATGGTGTGTCGTCCACACATGTTGCCTACCCTACTGAGTTACTCCACCACCTTGTGTCTTTTTTTTGTAAACCTGCATCTGCAGTTCCTTGTATCAAACATGTCAAGTATGTGCCCGAAACATGTATGTTATCTCCCCACTTCCTCGAAACTGAAGGAAAATGGCCGGGGAATGATGTCTCTTTTCCCGGTTGTCCCCGCTTGTTCTATGTTTAATTGAGTAAATAACAAAGAAATAGTTGACTCAGGATTTCTAGTTGTTGTATCGGCCAAAACAGCAACAGTAGCAGCAGCATCCTGATCTAGTAAAGCCAGAGACACTGAAGATGATTGCTGATGGTGACAGAACTGATCTTGTGTGTGGACATCACTGCTCAATAATGTGGAGGGATTAGTGTCACCTAATTTGTTTCTCATTCATTTATCGCTGCAGTGGGTGAATGTGTGCTGTGTTTTGTTGCTGCCATTCGACAGATGCGTATAGGCTGTAAATGGGAAGATAGCAAGCCCACTGTCAAGAATAGTAACCGGCACAATGGATGAACAAGCTCTTCTAGGGTTGAGCCCAAATGCAGATCCCAGTTTCAGACAGCGGGTAAGTCAAGTAATCTGAATTGCCGAATGATCAGTAAACTGTTTTGTTTTGTATAGATGAACTTATTATTAAGTCCGATGAAGGGTCCTGACCCGAAAGTTCGTCCATCCATTCCCTCCACAGACTTTGCCTGACCTGCTGAGTTCCTCCAGCTTTTTGTGTTTTGCTCAAGGTTCCACCAGCAGTCTCTTGTGTGTCCGTGTATGGCTTAAAAATAAATACAGTAAATATTAGAATGTTGCTGTTGAAATTCATTGGTCATAAGATCATGTGATAGGAGCAGAATTAGGCCATTTTGCCCATAGTCTACTCTGCCATTCAACCTTGGGTGATCTATCTCTCCCTCTTACCCCATTCTCCTGTCTTCTCCTCATAACCTCTCACACATGTACTGATCAATAATCTATCTATCTCTGCCTTAAATATTTCCAATGACCTGGCCTTCACAGCCTTCTGTGGCAAGGAATTCCACAGATTCACCACCCTCTGACTAAAGAAATTCCTCCTCGTCTCCTTCCTAAAAGAACGTCCTTTAATTCTGAGGCTATAGACAATAGACAATGACCTCTTGTCCTAGACTCTCCCACTAGCGGAAACATAGTGTAAAATATATATACCATGTGTGCTACCAAGTGTTAAAATGTAAATGAAATAAATTTGGAAAACATGCATTTAGTCATACGTGGATTAATGCCACATTCTTGGTTTATATAATGAAACTGGTTATATTTGCAGTAAATTTTGTAATCAGAACAGAGGATTACTTCTTCTGTTCAATTGACCAGGAAGTGGACAGGCTGTTTTTCCTGAAGATGTTTAGATTTACATGTTGCTAGGATAATAATTGGTGAAACACAGGCTTGGTATATACCAACGAGGTCACAGGGAGAACGGACAAACTCCATACAGACAGCACCTGTAGTTGCTGTGGAACTTGGGTCTCTGGTGCTGTAAGGCAGCAACTCTACCACTGTGCCTCTGTCCCTCTAAACCTTTCCAATCCATGTACCTGTCCAAATGTCTGTTAAATGTTGTTATAGTACCTGCCTCAACTACCCCCTCTGACATCGCATTCCATATACCCACCCTCTGTGTGGAAAAAGTTGCCCCTCAGTTTCCTATTGAATATCCCATATCACTGGTCATTGTCTTTTGCGACCCTTTGTGTCTCCGTGACATTACTCTTCATAACTTCACAGTAGAGTTCATTCAATATCCTTGTTCAACTACCCTGACCTCCCTCCAAGGCCTGTTTATTCCAATGAAGGGAGGTAACGGTCAGTATTTTAAAGGCAATGAACAAACTGGAATCTTGAAGGATCAAAGCATCTCTCCCTGGCCCAGATCACGCAAGTCACATATTGTACTTTTGATCTATTCTTTAGGCCCTTGCATACTTTGAACAGTTGAAGGTTTCACATGATGCGTGGCAGGTGTGTGCTGAAGCTTTAGCACAGGGAATATACAGGTAGGCAACTGACTTTTCCCATGCTGTCAATTTTGTCAGTAATTTGTAGGCTGTGTGCGAAAAGAATAATGATGTGTTGGAAGCAATTAAGAATCACAACAGTGAACCGCAGGTGTTGGAAGGCTAAGGAGAGGGGAAGTAAAGGCCAATCATTTCAATTGTTTCTCTTCTCCACAGCGATGACCATGTCAAGTTCTTTTGTATTCAAGTTTTGGAACATCAAATTAAATTCAGGTAAGAGGTGCCATACCCATTCTGATGTATTATTTTGTATGGTTTGTAATGGCTACAAAGAAATGTAATTGGGAATAGTTATTGTGAAGCACATAATGATCCCTGCTGGTGGAAATGTCAACACAGCCAAAAATAATAGAAATATTGTTTGACTGAGGAGTGTTAAGGGTGGGCACTGTTGTTATTGGCAGGATGTGTAGTAATCAGCTGATGTGGATTGAGATGACAATTAAGAAAGGGCTGTTGGGTAAGAAGAGGGATTGCTGCCTAAGATGGCAGCAGGCAGTTTCAGTAATAATTTATTGTCCTTAGACTTTAGAGACACAATGCGCAAATGGGCCCTTCAGCCTACTGAGTCCGCGCCGACCAGCCATCACCCGTCATGCTAGCACTATCCTACACAATAGCAACAATTTACAGTTGTTTTTTAACCAAAACCAATGAACCTATAACCTATAATCTTTGGAATGTTGGAGGAAACTGGAGCACCTGGGGAGAACCCACGCGGTCACGGGGAGAATGTACAAACGCCGTACCGATAGCACCTGTTGTCAGGATTGGACCTGGGTGTCTGCCGCTGTAAGGCAGCAGCTCTACTGCTGCGCCACCGTGCCACCCTTTAGGATAGTGACCAACGCTACTTTCCAACATTTAACCACATCTAAATCTCCACCGCCCAGTGTAATGCTCAGCTTGTGCAAGAAGAAAAAAACTTTTAGTTTTATAATCCCAGGCATTACCAGCATTAATTTGCACATATCCAGTCCTAGTTGACTGCCAATGGTGTGCAGTTGTTTACAGATGTTAACATGTTCAGGAAACTGGTAGGTTAGATCATCTTGTCACTCCCTGCTGACGTCGGCATTAGTGAAGCGTCGTCGCTTTCGATTGATAGAAGCTGAATATTTGGTGAATTGACTGGGAAAATGGGCATGATGGACTCTTGTTCATTCACAAGATGTATGGTCTTGTGGGCTTTAAAGCTTGTCAGTTAAGGTTAAAGAAAAAGATTTAATACTGGTCTGAGGGGTAACCTTTTCACACAATGGATGGTGCGTGTATGGAACGAGCTGCCGGGGAGATAGTTGAGGCAGGTACTATTGCGATGTTTAAGACACAATTAGACAGGTACGTAAAAAGGACCTTTTAGAGGGGTATGGGCCAAATGCAAGAAAGAGGGACTGGTGTAGATGGAACCTGTTGTTCAGTGTGGGCAAGTTAGGCCGAAGGGCCTGTTTGCACACTCTATGACTCGTAAGTTGTGGTGATATCTAAACCTGAACCTTTATAGTTTTAGCCTGAAAGATGCAAGTGTTGAGTATAGAGATTGAGCTTTTCTTTAATGTTGCAGGTATGCTGCTCTGACTGAATCGCAACATCAGCTTATTCGGCAAACCATGATGAGCTGGCTTCAGACTCAAGTGAGTAGCGTGGTAATCCTGACTAAAATACTACCGCATGGTTCGGGAACAGCTCCACCACGCAAACCAACCTCCCTTTCATTGACTCGATCTACACTTCATGCTGCCTTGGCAAGGCCACTGGCATAATCAAGGACCAGTCTCACCCAGTCACTCCCTCTTCTCCCCTCTGGCCCTTAGTATGAAAACGAATACCTCCAGATTGAGGGACTGTTTCTTTCCAGCTGTTATCAGGCAACTGAACCGTCCTCTCAACAGTTAGAGAGCGGTCCTGACCTATCTACCTCATTGGAAACCTTTGAACTATCTTTAATCAGACTTTATCTTGTGCTAAATGTTGTGCCCTTTGCCTTTTATCTGTACACTCTGGATAGCTTGAATGTAATCATTTTATTTGACTGGATAGCACGTAAACAAATGCTTTTCACTGTACCTTGGCTCCCATGATAACAATAATCAAAACTAAAAGACAAGGCACTGTCTGAAACTATTTGCGTGACTATTAGTTTCAATCAGCAATTGGGCAGCAAAGTGGCACAGCTGGTAGAGCTGCTGCATCACAGTGCCCGCTCGGGTTTAAGCTTTGCTGCAGTCCTTCCCCCTCTTGAATAATGAATGGTTCACGTTTGTCTTTGTCCTTTTCAGTTGGTGAATCCACAGCAGGAGAAGTCTTTCATTCGCAATAAAGCAGCTCAAGTCTTTGCTCTACTTTTCTTAACCGAGTATCTTACCAAATGGCCCAAATTCTTCTTTGACCTTCTGTCCCTCGTTGGCCTTAATCCTCGCGGAGTGGACCTGTATTTGCGAATCCTTATGGCCATCGATGCAGAGGTGGTAGATCGGGACATCGTTCACACAGCAGAGGTAAGAACGGTGAGCATGAATTTGATCTTCCACTGTTGTAAAGCGCTAATTTGTTTGTTATTGAAGAACACGGTAGCCTTGGTGTGGTGCTGTCTTGGAATTTTGGTATGATCGTTGAGTTTTCTAATTTTAGATAATGTCTACAAACACTCCCCTCCCCGCCCCCTTTCCTCCACTACAAGTTGGCTAACAAGTTCCACAGTTCGCAATGATGTATCCCTCTTGGAATCCCATCTTCCATAGCCGACAATCAGCTTATCAGGGAACCTCCTTGCCTGGTCATCCATTTTCTCAAAGTTACTTCTGCTCTTTGTGTCTATCAGTTTTGGAATTTCATCATCTCTTCCCGATCTCACTCACTGAAATTCAACCATCTATGTACAGACCTGCAAAACAGTTTGCCTCTTTGTATTTAAGGTGCAGAGCAGATGAATTTGAGGTGCAGAGCAGCCCCATTTAGCTTTCAAGAGAGAGCTAGATAGGGCTCTTAAAAATAGTGGAGTCTGGGGATATGGGGAGGAACAGGGTACTGATTGGGGATGATCAGCCATGATCACATTGAATGGCGGTGCTGGCTCGAAAGGCCGAATGGCCTACTCCTGCACATATTGTCTATTGTCTATTGAATGCCAGTTTTGGCCACAAATCACCAGTAGGAATTTGCTGGTAGACAAAGCTGGACAAACTCAGCGGGTGAGGCAGCATCTATGGAGCAAATGAATAGGTGCCGTTTCGGGTCGAGACCCTTCAAGAAGGGTCACCGTCGATGCTGTCTCACCCACTGAGTTTATCCAAGTTTTATGTCTACCTTCGATTTTCCCGGCATCTGCAGTTCTTTCTTAAACAGTAGGAATTTGCTACGCTTTAAAAAAAAACACAATCAACTTTGATTATTATTCTCGAAATGTAGCATCAAGAATTTGATATTTATGCAGGAGACCCTGCAAAAATTTACACAGGTAACTCTTAAGTTTATAATGATTTTCATCAGTATCAGAAATGCCATAATTCACACCAAAGTGGCAATGTAGCAAACTTCTGCAAGTTCAAATTAAACTTATTTTCTGTTTGGTTTTTACACATGATTTCTTTTTTAAAGATATATCACAATAAAGTGACACAGTGGCAAAGCGGTAGAGTTGCTGTCTTACAGCGCCAGAGACCGCGGTTTAATCCTCACTACAGGTGCTGTCTGTTCAGAGTTTGTACATTCTCCCGGCACGGATTATCCCCGGGTGCTCCGGTATCCTCTGACATTTCAAAGATGTACAGATTTTGTAGGTTAATTGGCTTAACTTGCCCATGCTGCCCAACATGCTCCATGCACGCTTGTCCCATTTGCTATATCCATATCCATGTAAACATCCAAATGTATTTTAAACGCTGTCTTAGTACCTGCCTCAACTACCTCCTCTGGCAGCTCGTCCATTTTTCCAACACCCTCTGTGTGGGAAAATGTTGCCCCTTGGGTTCCAATTAAATTCTTCCTCACTCACCTTAAACCCAAGTACCCTGGTTCTTGATTCCTCTACTCTTGGTAAAACACTCTGTGCACTCACCCTATCTGTTCCTCTCATGATCTTGTACACTTCTGTAAGATCACCCCTTCTACTCCTGCACTCCAAGTCCTATCCTGACCAACCCCTCCCTACTCTATAGCCCAGGCCCTCAAGTCCTGGCAACATCCTTGAAAATCTTCTCTGCACTCTTTCCAACTTAACAAAATCCTTCCTATAGCAGGGTGACCAAAACTGAACACACTACTCCAAATGTGGCCTCACTATCATCTTATAGAATTGTAACATAACATCCCAACCTCTACATGCAACACCCTGACCGATGAAGGCCAATGTGCCAAAAGCCTTCATGACCACCCTATCTACCTGTGACACCATTTTCAGGGAACAATGCGCCCGCACTCCTAAATCCTTGTTTTTTTTCTTCCAACACACTCCAGGACCCTGCCATTCACTGTGTAGTACCTGCCCTGGTTTGACTTGCCCAAATGCAGCACATCGCACATATCTGCATTAAACTCCATCAACCATTCCTCAGCCCACCTGCCCAAATGATCAAGATGCTGCTGTCATTTTTGATAACCAGCTTCACTATCTATGATCATCTTATACTTTAGTATCCTCTGCAAACTTAGTTCTTCTTGCATATGGCGTGCACAGCCTAAAGTTGTAGGACAGCTTGTTCTATTTGATCTTATTTGATTGTGCACGCCGGTTTGATTGCATTCGTCGAAACAGGGCGGACCACGTGATGGTTGCAATCTTCCACCCCGGCAAACTTAATAATGTATTTTCTACCTCTCATCCAAAACGTTGATGTAAACCACAAACTGCAATAGGCCCTGAACTGATCCCTGAGGCACGCCACTCGTCACAGGCCTCCAGTCCAACAAACGACCTTCCATCATCACTCTCCGCTTCCTTCCATGAAGCCAAACCTCTATCCAGTCGCTTGGCTTTCCCAAGACACCATGCGATATAATTTAAATTTATTTTATGATTGTTTATTTTGATAAGCTGCTCTGGAAGGTTAGATTGCGTCCTTGGATGGCTCTTGCTTAAGCAAATGTTTTTGGGGCTCTTGAAAGTTTTTTCCTCTCACTTAATTAGGTGAGCGCCACATCTCCTCACCTCGTAGGAGTGTCTAACATATTAAATCCTAAAAACAACTAAAGTAAAATTATTTAATTTAACCAAACACATTTGGAACTATAGTGAAGTTTGTAAGATTTACTTTACTTTAAACTTTAAAGATACAGCGTGGAAACAGGCACTGGTCCCATTCCAAGTCTGGGCAGACCAGTGATCACCCCATTCACTAACACTATCCTACACACTAGGGACAATTTACAGAAGCCATTTAACCTACAAACCTGTGCATGTTTGGAGTGTAGGAGGAAACTGGAGCACCCAGAGGAAACCCATGCGGTCACAGGGAGAAAGTAGAAACTCCGTACAGACAGCACCCGTAGTCAGAATCCAACCTGGGTCTCTGGTGCTGAAAGGCAGCAACTGTGCCGTCCAAAACAAGATAAATATTCTGTACGCAAAAGTAAAGCCTTGCTGTATTTGATCTAGTATCTGTTTGTAAAAATCTTTGTACATTTTATATATCCTTAACATAGTTCTCAGAATGTACTTATGGACTGATTGGTAGAAATTGTTTGAAATTTTATTTTTTTTATAACCAGGAGTGTCGTCGAAATACCTTAATAAAAGATGCGATGAGGGAACAATGTATACCAAATCTGGTGGAGTCTTGGTACCAGATTCTACACACGTATCAACAAACTAACTCTGAACTAACGTGCCAGTGCCTTGAAGTTGTGGGAGCTTTTGTCTCCTGGATTGACTTGAATCTGATAGCCAATGAAAGGTACCTGTCCTTGAACACAAAACTATTTGGTTTCACACACATGCACGTTAAAACAAGAGCTGCTTTCTGTTCACACACATAGCCATTGGAATTTTGTCCAATATTGCATCAATAATGGACACCTCTCCTTCCGCTATAGTCCGTTTACAACCTAGTGTTAGGTTATACCTAGTAGTTTAGTTTGGAGATACAGCGCGGAAACAGGCGCTTCGGCCCAACAAGTCCATGCCGACCAGCGATCCCCACAAGTTTACACTATCCTACATACACTAGTGACAATTTACAATTATACCAAGCCGATTAACCGACAAACCTGTATGTCTTTGGAATGTGTGGGGAAACCGGAGAAAGCCCATGCAGGTCACGGGACTAATGTACAAACTCCACACAGACAAGCCCATAGTCAGGATTGAACTCTGGTCTCTGGCGCTGCAAAGCAGCAACTCTACTGCTCATCAAAATAGCCATACCTAGTAAACCAAACCCTCGTTATAATGGACCATAGTGAGAGGGTGGCCGTTTGTGCCGATGACTGCAGATGGTTAATAGACAAAAGGACACAAAGTGCTGGAGTAATTCAGCGGGTCAGGACCTCTGGAGAAAACGGATAGATGACATTGGGGCCCTCTCCTCAGCCCATTCAGTTGGCTGAGTTACTTCAGTACTTTGTGTCATTTCACTTTAAAACTAGGTGTGGTCACTGTGGGGCTCCCTCCCCTCTCGCCTGCTGTCGCTTCCAAGGTGGAGTATGACGGCGACTCCAGGGGAGAAAGAGGAGGCGGAGGGGCAGCAAGAAACGGCAGCAGGTGAGAAGGACTCGCTGGTGCACCTTTCCAGGCGGGAGTGGGATCGGAAGCCGGGGCTCTAAAAGGCTGGGGAGACGGTGGAAGCCGGATATAGGTCCGCAGGTCATTCCATTCACATTCAGTTTCCATTTTATATTCATTTTATTTAAGTTTCTGGCATTCCATGGTATTTACGAGACGCAGGAGCGGTGTCATTAGCAGGGCCAGGGGTGTATTATCGTTTCATTCACTTGTGACCTCTGTTGCCCTGGAAAAATTGAAAATCCATAATGGCTCTGGAATAGAGAGTGCTGGAATATCAGTGTTCAACATATGTATTTATTTGTTCAGAAATTTCCAGATGAGCGCCTGTCTGACTAATTTTTTTTCCCCTCTAGGTTTGTAAATGTGTTGCTCAGTCACATGTCTGTGGAAGTCCTCCGTGAGGAAGCCTGTGACTGTCTATTTGAAATAGTAAATAAAGGCATGGATCCTATTGATAAGACTAAACTAGTAGAGTCGCTTTGTCAAGTGCTCATGGCTTCCGGCTTCTTCAACACTGAGCAGGTCAGTGCGATCACAGCAAGTATTCATCTTTCTTTGCATTTGGGTTACCGCCCTCAAAACGAATGCGAATTGCATGCTAATTTGTTTATTGCCATGTGTAGCGAGGTACAGTGAAAAGCTCATTTGTTGCGTGCTAGCCAGTCAGCGAAAATACTTTACATGTTTACAATCGAGCCATCCTCTGTACAAATAAAGGGAATAACGCTTAGTGTCAAGGTAAAGTCCAATTAAAGATAGTTCAGAGGTGTCTAATGAGGTAGATGATGTCAGGCCTGCACTCTAGTTGGTGAGAGAACGGTTCAGTTGCCTGATAATAGCTGGGATGAATCTCGTATGCTACATGAATGTAATTAGATTCATTTTTTTTGTCTAGGAAGATGACGTTGACTTTCTGGCGAGGTTTTCCAAACTAGTTAATGGCATGGGTCAGGCTTTAATAACCAGCTGGAGTAAACTGGTAAAAGCGGGGGATATGAAGAACAGCCAGGTCACCCTTCAGGCGGTGGAAGCTAAAGTGCCTCTCCTGCTCAAGCTGCTGGTGCATGAAGATGACGACATTTCCTCCAATATAATTGGCTTCTGCTACGACTATCTTCACATGCTCAAACAGGTAGGTTGGATGTGAGGAGTATTCTTTTGTAGAAACAAAAGAGTTGTAACTATTTTGGAAACCAGTTAGTGCCTACACAATTTATTCACTAAATATTTTAAAATCTGCATTTCCTAATCCAAATCTGCCTTTAATTTAGCTGACTTTTTTCGATGATAACGAGCTAACACAGTGATTAGACCCTCGCCAGAATAGGGGGTCAGTTGGTCTCGGAGGCTGTCTATGGGAACGGATCTGCCCGCTCCAGCGGGGCCGGAGTTCCAGAGCTTCTGCCGCAGGGAATACATTTGACCACTGATCGGCCGCGGAAGTCCCGATGGGGTTGAGATCACCCGGTCTCTGCGCCAAATTTTCAGGGGAAATGCAAGCACTCACTCTTGTAATTTTGTCCAGGTCAATGAAGGTGCTGGACCACCAGTTGCTGGAAAATCAGTGGTGGACCTGTACCTGCTTTGAAATTGATAGAATACAGCTGCTCCTCAATCTACGATGGGGTTACGTTCAGATAAACCTATCGTAAATCGAAAATATTTTAAGTCGAAAACGCATTTAATACAATTTGATCACGTGACCCGAAGTGAGCCGCGGCTCGCTGCCGTTGCCCAGCGTTTGCACCATCGTGAAGTAGAAATATTGTAAATCGGGGTAAATTGCCATCTGGATTTGACAATTGGGCCTGTGCCAGCGAGATGGTTAGTCTTGTTTTTCTTCCACGTAGCCACTGAGGTTTCTTCTCTTTCGAGCACAAAATCCTTTTGCTGTGACAACTACTTTATTGCTTCAGTTAGCAGTCTGGAAATACTTTTTTTGAATAGTATTAATCGCGTTTAATGGCAATAGTTGGTTAATTTAATTTGGGAAGGGCTGATTCACTTGATTGCTCTTTGTGTCTTTAGTTTAGAGATACAGCCCGGAAACAGGCATTTCAACCCACAAAGTCCACGCTGACCAGCGATCCCCGTATACCATTACTCTACACTTTAGGGACAATTTCAAATTTTTACTGAAGTCAATTAAGCTACAAACCTGTACGTCTTTGGAGTGTGGGAGGAAACCGGAGCACTCGAAGAAAACCCACGCAGTTCACGGGGTAAAATATAAAGTCTATACAGACATCACCCGTAATCAGGATCAAACCCTGTAAGGCAGCAACTCCACCGTTGTGCTGCCTTGCCGTCGTCTTTTATCCTTTTGCTCATTCACCTGTACAAAAAAGGAAATGGTCCATTTCCTTTTGAACTAAAGAAATGTGAGTGTATTATTAATGCTAAAAAAAAGACACACTGCTGGAATAATTCAGTGGGTCAGGCAGCATCTCTGGAGAACATGGATAGGTGACATTTCAGGTTGGGGCCCTTCCTCAGACTCTACAGTACTGTCAGTGCTTCTCTTCATTCAGTTGGTTGTCAATGATTCTGCACTTAGAGACTTTGGCCCCTTTATATTGGCATCGTAGTGGAGATTAGAAACCGTGGATTTTTATATTCTAAATTGTATTATCACTGCAGATTTTGTTTTCAATTAGATGAATTTCAGCTGTAAAATAACAATGTAAACTCTATGTCATTATCTTTCCAGCTCCCTGCATTAACTGAACTGCAAAAGGCCAACGTTGAGGTAAACCAGACATTTTTGAGTCCGAAATGTTTTAGTATTACATTTAAAGGAGTCCTATTCCACTCTGACCTTTTCTCCCTGATTGTAGGCGATTATGCTTGCAGTTATGAAGAAGCTAACCTATGATGAAGAATACAATTTTGAAAACGAGGTAAGAAACACGGGTACTTCCAAATGGGTGGAACGTGTGTGTTTTAAACTGAATAAGAATCAAGTTGGTAATATATAATGGAAAACCGTACTTCACTAGTAAGTTCATTGGCGATAACGTTTAGTTTTGCTAATTGTCATGTGTACCAAGGTGCAGTGAAAAAGCTTTTTGTTGCATGTTATCCAGTCAGCGGAAAGACTATACATGATTACAATCACGCTGTCCACAGCGTCCAGATAAAGGATAAAGGGAATAACATTTAGTGCAGGGTAAAGTCCGATTAAAGATGGTCCGAGAGTCTCCAATGAGGTAAATGGTAGGTTAGGACCGCTCTCTAGTGGGTGATAGCATGGTTCATTTGCCTAAAGACAGCTGGGAAGAAGCTGTCCCTGATTCTGGACATATGCGTTCTTACAAAGAACTGCAAATGCTGGTTAGTACACAAGGATACAAAGTGCTGGATTAACTCAGCCGGTTAGGCCATGTCTCTGGAGAACATGGATAGGTGATGTTTTGAGTCGAGACCTTTCTTGGGTATATAGAGCGAGGTAGTTGAGGCAGGTACATTTAAAAGTCATTTAGACCAGTGCATGAATAAGAAAGGTTTAGACCAAACGCGGGCAGGTGGGACTAGCGTAGACGGGGCACCATGGTTGACATGGGCAAGTGGGGCCGAAGGGCCTGTTTCAGTGTTACATGACACCAGGCAAGGGGGAGGAGTGAGACTGAGGCCAGTGGGTGCTTAGTAGACTGAGACGGGTTGAAGGATGTCAGGTAAATGGAGCCGGGGAAGGGGTTGGGTGGAGTTGGGGGATAGTAGCAGGTGGGGAATGGATTGAGGCAGACGTGGGTAAAGGAGGCAGGTGGCACCATTTTGGAGAAGTGGGTGGTGTGGAGCTGGGAATGGTGAAGGAGGAGACGGGCGGCTTGCACACTATGGACAGTTTACAGAAGCCAATTAACCTACAAACCTACACGTCAAGAATGTGGGAGGAAACTGGAGCACCTAGGGGAAATCCACGCGGTCCCGGGAAGAAGGTCAAACTCCGTGCAGATAGCACCCGTAGTCGGGATTGAACCCGGATCTCGGTTGCTGTAAACAATAACTAAAAACGTGATCAAACCTGCCGATGGGAGGTGCCGTGGTAGTCTGGCGCGTTGATCTCTACAAGGCTGAGGCCACGTGCCAACTCTCGGGCACCTCCTCCTACTTATCCCTGAACCATGACCCCACAGACAAGCACCAGGCCACCATCTAGCACTATCACTGACTTCATCAACTCCGGCTCCCTACCCCCCCCCCCCCCCCCCCCCCCAAGCCTCCAACCTCATCGTTCCCCAGCACGGCCCGATTTTACCTTCTCCCCAAAATCCACAAACCTGACTGTCCTGGCAGACCCATTGTCTCTGCCTTTTCGTGCCCTACTGAACTTATTCCCCCCCCCCCCCGGTTAAATCCCTCCCGACCAATGTTCAAGACACCTCACACGCTCTCCGTCATCTCTGGGAATTCCGTTCGCTAGGCCCCCATCCCCTCATCTTCACCATGGACGTCCAGTCACTCTATACCTCCATCCCCCACCAGGAAGGTCTCAAAGCCCTCCGTTTCGTCCTCGATCGGAGAACCAACCAATCCCTGTCTACAGATACTCTCCTCCGCCTAGCGGAGTTGGTCCTTACCCTTCATAACTTTTCGTTTGACTCCTCCCATTTCCTCCAAATCCAAGGCGTATCTATGGGCATGCGCATGGGCCCTAGCTATGCCTGCCTCTTTGTAGGGTACGTCGAACCATCCTTGTTCGAGACTTACCAGGGCCCCATCCCCGACCTCTACTTCTGCTACATCGATGATTGTTTTGGTGCTCTCTCCTGCACCCACACACAACTCACTGACTTCATCCATTTCACCGGCACTCAAATACACCTGGACCATTTCCGACACTTCCCTACAATTTCTTGACCTCACTATCTCCATTGCAGGTGATAGACTTCTGACCGACATCCACTGTAAACCCACTGACTCCCATGGCTATCTGGACTACGCTTCTTCTCACCCTGCTTCCTGGAAGGACTCCATCCCCTACTCCCAATTCCTCCGTCTACGCCGCATCTGCTCCCAGGGTGAGGTGTTCCACACTAGGGCACCGGAGATGTCCTCATTCTTCAGGGAATGGGGGTTCCCCTCTTCTACCATAGATGAGGCTCTCACCAGGGTCTCTCTATACCCCTTAACACTGCTCTCTCTCCCCATGCCCCCCACTCGTAACAAGGGCAGAGTCCCCCTAGTCCTCACCTTCCACCCTACCAGCCGTCACATGCAACAAATTATCCTCCGTCATTTTTGCCACCTCTAACGTGACCCCACCACTCGCCACATCTTCCCATCTCCTCCCCCATCTGCTTTCCGCAGAGACCGCTCCCTCTGTAACTCCCTGGTCAATTCGTCCCTTCCCACCCAAAACACCCCCTCTCCGGGCACTTTCCCTTTGCAACCTCAAGAAATGCTACACTTGTAACGTTACCTCCCCCCTTGACCCCATTCAAGGACCCAAACAGCCTTTCCAGGTGCGGCAGAGGTTCACCTGTACCTCCTCCAACCTCATCTATTGCATCCGCTGCTCTAGATGTCAGCTGATCTACATCGGTGAGACCAAGTGTAGGCTTGGCAATCGCTTCGCCAAATATCTCCCGGTGGCTCAGCACTTCAACTCCCCCTCCTATTCCGAATCCGACCTTTCTGTCCTGGGCCTCCTCCATGGCCAGAGTGAGGGCCACCGGAAATTGGAGGAGCAGCACCTCATATTTCGCTTGGGCAGTTTGCACCCCAGCGGCATGAACATTGACTTCTCCAATTTCAGGTAGCCCTTACTGTCTCCTCCCCTTCTCATCTCTCCCACAGCCCTCTGGCTCCTCCTCTTCCTTTCTTCTTCCCCCCCCCACCCTACATCAGTCTGAAGAAGGGTTTCGGCCGGAAATGTTGCCTATTTCCTTCGCTCCATAGATGCTGCCACACCCGCTGAGTTTCTCCAGCATTTTTATCTACCTTCGATTTTCCAGCTTCTGCAGTTCCTTCTTAAACGTATAACTACTTTTCCTGTTTGACTCTTCACTTCATTGATTGACAAAAACAAATTGTCGTTCAATGAAAACAGTGAAGAAATGATAAATAACTGCTGTAAATTTTTGAATCAAATATAAATTACATGAGTCCAGAGAAAACTAAAATGAGATCATAATAACTGTTGGAAATATGAATACTGGCAAATTTGCATCCTACTGAATGCATCTTTATGTGCTCTGTTTATATATTAATGAGACCGCATTACAATGTATAGAACTAATTTGACTGGGAAATGTTCCGGTTAGTTTGGAATTAAATCATATTTGTACTATGTGGATTGTAAAAGAGCCTCTTCTTGTAATGCCTTTGTGCTTTTTCCTCTCATAATTTGGCTTTAGGGTGAAGATGAAGCCATGTTCCTGGAATACAGAAAGCATTTAAAGTTGCTGTTGGACAGACTGGCGCAGGTTTCACCTGAATTACTTTTGGCTGCTGTTCAAAGGGTCTTCAACACAACGCTGGAGTAAGTGTTGCCACCTCGGTACAACCTCGGGCCAAGCGGATGACATGGTGGTGCAGCGGTAGAGTTGCTGTCTCACTGCAACACCGGACCGGGGTTGATCCTGTACTGTCTGTACGGAGTTTCCACGTTCTCCCCGTGACCATGTGGGTATTTCCTCCCACATTCCAAAGATGTGGGTTAATTGACTGTCGGTAAAATATTTTGGGGGAGGGTTGGAAATTGCCCCGAGTATGTGGTATAGTGCTAGTGTTCAGGATAATCGCTGGTCGGCGCAAACTCGGTGGGCCGAAGGGACTGTTTCCACGCTGCATCTCTAAGTCTAAGTTTATAATCCAAATGGGTCAATTGCTAAGTTGATGCTTCTACATCTACATCAAAATTAGTTTGGGAACGATGGTTTAGTTTAGAGATGCAGCGTGGAAACGAACCCTTCGGCCCACCGAGTCTGTGCCGATCAACGATCACCTGTACACCAGTTCTATTCTACACATTAGGGACAATTTACAGAAGCTAATTAACCTACACACCTGCACGTCTTTGGAATGTGGAGCACCCGGAGAAAACCCACACTGTCAGAGGAACATATAAACTGTACACCCAGTCAGGATCAAGCCCAAGTCTCTGCTTTGAGAGGCAGTAACTACCACTGTGCCAATGTTCTGTTTTTACATGGCGTGAATGGAAAGACTTGGGTGCCTCTTCTGTGTATTATACATTACATTCTTCAACAGTGCATGTGATAGAGAGGTTGCATCATAACACAGGCCAGGATATTCTTCATTCTTATGGTCACATTTTATTTAGAGTACAAACTGGTAAAACTGCACTGATTCAGATATTGATCCTGCCACGTGCATTTATGTGTGTGGCCTGTCCGAGAACGTACTGGTACTTGATTTTCTGTAAAATTGATGTCTACCTACGCCTAAATCTTGTGCTAACGTATAAAATATCCATCAGGAGTTCACGTATAATCCAAACTTTTTCAGGCCATTAATTCTATTAGTTGAAATAAGGTCCAAGAATGTCCTATGGATAAGATGTGCATTTTCTATCGGCTGGGGTACGGCACTGCTGTTGAAAGAAAGAAAAATATATATTTTGCTAGGTTCCTCAAAACTGCTGCAGATGTAGCTGGGTTTGATCTCCATAGAAGGAAGCATCAACTTGTTTTATGCATTCATCCTGCCTATTGCCACCAATTCTTTGCAGCAGCATTAAGCCATCATTTTTTTTCATAGCCACGTGCATCGTTCATTAAGAAATCTACCCTTGACCTACAACTTTAGGCTGTGCACGCCATACACAAAAAGAAGATTAAGAAATCTAACTGGAAACCCAAGAAACTGCAGATGCTAAAACCTTGAGCAAAACACAAACTGCTCATAAGTTTATAATTCATAGACGCAGAATTAGGCCATTCGACCCATCAAGTCTACTCCTCCTACAATCATGGCTGCTCTATCTTTCCAACTCGAGCCCATTCTCCTGCCTTCTCCACATAAACTTTCACACCCTTACTAATCAAGTACCTGTCAATCTCCACAAAAAAATAACCAAAGAGTTGACCTCCACAGTCTTTGGCAATGAATTCCACAGATTAACCACCCTCCTGCTAAAGAAAATCCTCATCTCCTTTCTAAAGGTATGTAATTTCATTCTGAGGCTGTGCCCTCTGGTCTTAGACTCTCCCACTAGTGGAAATATCCTCTCCACATCCACTCTATCCAAGCCTTTCATTATACGGTAAGTTTCTATGAGATCTCTCCCCCCCCCCCCCCCCCCCCCGTCCTTCTAAACTCCAGCGAGTACAGGCCCAGTGCTGTCAAACGCTCATTGTACGTTAACCCAATCATACCCGGCATCATTCTCGTAAACCTCTGAACCTTCTCCACCGTCTGCACATCCTTCCTCGGATATGGGGCCTAAATCTGCTCACAATATTCCAAATGCGGTAGGAACATCGCCTGTCCATTACCTCCCCAGACATTGCCTGACCTGCTCTGTTCCATCAGCACTTTGTGTTTTGCTCAAGATGGCTTCCTCGTTTGCTCCATTCTCTCCATCTAAAAGGTTTTTTAGCAACTAAAGTGCCTTGTACAATTCTACCTGGTCATTGGGTGGCAAGGTGGCTCAGTGGTAGAATTGCTGCTTTACTGCACCAGAGACCCAAGTTCGATCCTGACTACGGGTGCTGCCTGTATGGAATTTGCACATTCTCCCTGTGGCCACCTGAGTTTTCCCTGGGTGCTCCGGTTTCCTACCTCATTCCAAAGACATGCAGTTTTGTAGGTTGATTGACTTTGGTAAACATTGTAAATTGTCCCTAATGAGTAGGAGAATGCTAGTGTACGGGGTGATCGGGGTTCGATGTGGACTCGGTGGGCCATAGGGCCTGTTTCCACATTGTGTCTCTAAACTAAACTATAGAGTTGACTCCCTTTTCTGTTAACGCAATGAATAGGAACACTCCTTTGGTGAACTTGCAAGCTTTTTTTTCCCATCCTTCAGGAACTGGCAGAACACAAGGTTCATGGAGGTGGAAGTGGCTCTGAGGCTGCTGTTCATGTTGGGAGAAGCCATTCCAGCGTCCCATGGAGCGCACTTCTCTGGGGACAGTGCGAAAGCCAGTGTCTTGCAGGAGATGATGCACACAGTTGAGTATTTAGCACTGTTGTAGTTCATCTTGCGTGTAGTCTAGCAATTCTGGCAGAGGGAACTGCCAATTTATCTTTTGTTTTAGGGAAAGTTAATGGAGCATTTTGTATGTGTGGATGCGAGTTCATAAGTCATAGCTGCAGAATTAGTCCATTCAGTTCATTGTGTCCACACCACCATTCAATCATGGCTGATCTAGCTTTCCCTCTCAATTACATTCTCCTACCTTCTCCCCATAACCCCTGACACTTACTAATCGAGAATCTGTCAATCTCCGCCTTTAAAATATCCATTGACGTGGCCTCCGCAGCCGTCTTTGGCAATGATTTTCACAGATTCCCCACCCGCTGGCTAAAGACATTCCTCCTCATCTCCTTTTAAAGGTATGCCTTTTTATTCTGAAGGTTTGGCCTCTGGTCCTAGAGTTTCCCACTACTGGAAACATCTTCTCCATATCCACTTTATCCAATGCTCATTTAAGAAATTGTCTTAAATGTAAATTTGATGTTGATAGTGTGAATCACTACTACAAGATGGATTGTTAATCCATATAAAAATCAATGTTTTTTTATTATCGCATGTACCGAGTTATTTCCTTCATCGTTCAAATGAATCGTCTGCAAATACTTAAATAATTCAAAACAAAGCAAATGCTCCAAACAATGTAGAAAGTTTATTGTAGAAACAAGGAACTATAGACGCTGGTCAATGCATAAAAGGACAACGAGTGCTGGAGTAACTTGGGAGTGAGGCAGTATCTCCGGAGAAGCCCAAAATCTCGGTTTTGGGCCCCATATCTGAGGAAGGATGTGCTGGCGTTGGAGAGAGTCCAGTGAAGGTTTACGAGAATGATTGCAGGAATAATTGGGTTAACATCTAATGAGCATTTGCAGGCACTGGGCCTGTACTCACTGGAGTTTAGAAGGATGAGGGGACACCTCATTGAAACTTACCAAATAGTGAAAGGCCTGGATAGAGTGAATGTGAAGAGCTTGTTTCCACTAGTGGGAGAGTCCTCCTCTCCTAGAACTGTCACTGCTCCTAGAATTTATGAACTTATGAACATGGATAGGTGACGTTTCAGGTCCCAAACCGAAACATCACCTATCCATGTTCTCCAGAGATCGTTCCTGACCCGCTGAGTTACTCTAACGCTTTGTTCTTAGTTTCTGGCAGATTTGCCTGCTGGTTTCCCTCATTTCTAAATGTTCTCCATTTAGAACAAGGGAAGTGCAGTCAATTATTTCTGCTTTGTTATAAAAATGCTTCGTAGAAATTAATTTACTGGTTCATAAAGTGAGGGGAAGAGGTTTTAAAAAAAAAAGGAATGGACTGAGTACTATATGAAGTAACAAAAATATATACATGATTGCATTTCATTTCGAAAATATAACACACTTTCTCTGTCCCTATAGTTGGTGACATCTGAAGTGAGTCAGTACCTGCACACCTCGGTTACATTGGAATTTTTTGAAACTGTAGTTCGTTACGAGAAATTTTTTACTGTAGAACCGCAGCACATTCCTACCGTTTTGGTGAGTTGAATTAGATACAAAACTCCTTCCGGTAACCGTGGATATACATTTAACAATTGCATTTTAGATTGGGCAGCTTGCACAACTAAATGTATTTAATCTCCGAAACAGTGGGTGAGAATTGTGAAAAAGACTGATTTGTTTCTGAGTTTAAATGTTACTGCACTTAACATGCTAGCTTTAATTATTCAGTCAAAAATATCCTCTTTTTCATTTTTGCTTTTGACGCAGATGTCATTTTTAGATCACAGAGGGTTGCGAAATAATAGTCCAAAGGTGCGAAGTAGAGCAGCTTACCTGTTCTCCAGGTTCATTAAAACTCTGAGGTAGGTGACTCTTGCATAATGTCTCCTTCCCTCTTCTGTTTCTGATCTTTAGCTTGCAGTAATGTTTCAGTAATGTTTCGGCAATATGGAAGTAAAAGGCTGGCACAGTGGCGCAGCGTAATGTTGCTGCCTTATAGCGCCAGTGACCCGGGTTTGATCCTGACCTTGGGCGCTGTCCGTACGGAGTTTGTACATTCTCCCCGCGAAAGCTTGGCTTTTCTCTGGTTTCTTCCCACGCTCCAAAGACGCACAGGTTTGTAGGTTAATTGGCTACGGTAAAAATTGCAAATTGTCCCTAGGGTGTGTGGGATAGTGCTCGTCTACAGGGTGATCAGTGGTCGGCATGGATTCAGTGGGCCGATGGGCCTGTTTCCACACTGTATCTCTAAAGTAAAGTCATTGATCATAGAACATTTTTTTGAACGAGTTTACTAAGAGACACGTCTCTTCAGTTTCCAGTTGTTGCCGCTATTGTGGTTGGTGGTATCTAGAAGTTCCTTAGCTATGGCTACATACCTTGGAGCCTAGTCCTGATGTCACTTCTCATTGTAACTAAAAGTCACTAAATTATAAACTGCCTTGCAAATGTGCAATTCATTGTTTCTAAATTGGTTGTTTTTTTTGTTCTAGCAAGCATATGAACCCTTACATAGAAGATATTCTGAACAGAATACAAGATTTGCTGGTGCTTTCACCTTGCGTAAGTGTTGAATTTTCCTGGCTTTGAAGGGATCTCTTCTTAGAGCTGCATAATGTCCAGTAGTTTATTTGTCAAATTACTGGATTGCCGTCCAGTGATACAAATTTGAAACTTGTTATGGCAGCTGGGAATTTACGTGCATGTAATTATTTGGGTTTAGAATTGTATGTTCATATGTCATAGGAGCATAGGGCCCAACGAGTCTGCTCTTGGCTGATCTATCTTTCCCTCAATCCCATACTCCTTCCCTTCTCCCTGTAACTTTTGACATCCTTACTAATCAAGAATCTATCAACCTCCACTTTACAAACAACTCCCATGACTTGGCCTCCACAGCACTCTGTGGGAATGAGTTCCTCAGATTCACCACCTTCTGACTAAAGGAATTCTACCTCGTTTCTAAAGGTATGTACTTTTAAGGAAAATGAATGAAGCATTTTGTATGTATGGATGCATGCTCATAAGTTTGTAAGTTAAACCAGCAGAATTAGGCCATTCAGCCCATCATGGCTGATCTATCTTTCCCTTTCGGTCTCGTTCTCCTGTCTGACATAACCTCTGACACCCTTATTAATCAAGAACCTGCCAATCTCCGCTTGAAAAATACCCCATGACTTGCCCTGCACAGCCGTCTGTGGAGATGAATTCCCCAGATTCACTTGGCCTCAGAAAGAAATTCCTCAGCATCTCCTTTCTAAAGGTACGTCCTTTTATACTGAAGCACTGCCCTCTGGTCCTAGATTCCCCAACTAGTGGAAACATACTCTCCACATTCACTCTATCTAGGCCTTTCATTATTCACTTTTGATTGTTTTAGTCATGCTGGCTGGAACACTATTGGATTGCTGGGAAAGGCCTCACCAGGTCTGTCCTGTAAGTGGCTTTGCAAATGTGGTTGATGTTTAACACAAAAATACAAAGTGCTGGAGTAACTCAGTGTGGGTCAGGCAACATCTCTGGAGAACATGGATTGGGAATGACTGAAAAGGGGACCGAAATGTGACCAATCTATGCTGGGTCACTCCAGCACTTTGTATCTTTTGTAAACCAGTCTCTGCAGTTCCTTGTTTCTTCTCTGACTTTTAACAACATCAATGTGTTCCATTGGGAATGGACAAAAACTAAATGGTGACCTTGTGCTTAGATCCATAAATAAAAAGCATTGGAAATTGATTGTGATTTTGATCTTTACTGGATGGGTGAGAGATGCAAGCAGCTTTTTAGCCTGAGTCAGATGCACTCAAAATGATGTTTCATTAAGCACTTTGACCTGCACTTAATCCAAATCACTAATCATTGTCAAATGTAGTTTTAATAACATCTGTGAATCCCTTTGAGGCATCTTACTTTGTTAAAGGAGTAGTGAAAATATGTGTTGTTCAACCTACAAGTGCTGGCATACAACATACAAACATTTTTTTTTCACCTTTCTTGATCAATAAGCTGCTGAAATTCATCTAGAAAACCTTTTAAACTTTGGTCCTTGGACAGGGGCAATGGGTCCTTCAGCCCACCAAGTCTGTTCTGACCAGCGATCACCCCGTATAATCCTACGCACTGGGGATAATTTCAAGAAGCCAATTAACCTGTATACCTGCACGTCTTTAGAGTGTGCAAGGAAACCGTAGCACCCAGAGAAAACAGGGAGAGCGTACAAACTCCGTACAGATAGCACCCGTGGTCAGGATCAAACCCGGGTCTCTGGTGCGGTAAGGCAGCGACTCTACCGCTATACCACCCAGTATCCTTCAATGTAAGCAGTAATGGTTGTGCTTCATTAGTCCTCTGAAGATTGTAATGGCCTGTGTGTGTCTATTTCAGGAGAACGGTTTTCAGCCACTGTTGAGCAGCGACGATCAACTATTTATTTATGAATCGGCAGGCGTGCTAATTGTGAACAGCGAATACTCGGCAGAGAGGAAGCAGACTTTGATGAGGGACTTGCTTACTCCACTAATGGAGAAATTCAAGGTATTTTTAGAGAAACTCCTAAGAGAGCAGGATGAAGAGAGGCAAACTGTACTGGCAGACTGCTTAAATCACGCTGTGGGCTTTGCAAGGTTGGTACTATTTACAATTAAGCTTGTGCCTTTTCTTACTAGTTAAGTGCCCTGATTGTTTTTTCTTGTGGTCAATGCTGACTTCTGTTTTGGATAGCGAAATAGTAATAATATGGTGGCTTTGCATATTTCCTTCAACCTGGTGGATTTCTTTGTGGAGGTATAGTCGATTTGAGGACTGCAGCAAATTATTAGACCTTTAGACTGTAGAGACACAGTGTGGAAACATCTCTGACATCTCCCTCTCCTTTCTTGATCTCACAGTCTCCATCACAAGAAATAGACTATTGACTGACGTCTATTACAAACCCACTGACTCCCACAACTATCTTGTCTACACTTCTTCCCACCCTGCTTCCTGCAAAGACTCTATCCCATACTCCCAATTCCTCCGTCTACGCTGCATCTGTGCCCAAGATGAGGTGTTCCATACTAGAACATCCGAAATGTCCTCATTCTTTAGGGATGGGGTTCCCCTCTCCCATCATAGATGAGACCCTCACTTGTGTCTCCTCGGTACCCGGCAGCTCCGCCCTTGCTTCTCCCTCCCCCTAATCACAACAGACAGAGTCCCCCTAGTCTTACCTTCCACCACATCCGACGTCACATACAGCACATAATCCTCTGAAATGTCCGCCACCTCTAACGGGATCCCACCACGAGCCACATTTTCCCATCTCCACCCCTTTCTGCCGTCTGCAGAAACTGATCTCTCTGCAACTCCCTGGTTAACTCATTCCTCCCACCCAAAGCACCCCCTCCCCAGGTAATTTCCCCAGCGACTACAGAAGATGCTACACCTGTCGCTATACCTCCTCCCTCGACTCTGTCCGCGGACACCAACAGTCCTTTCGGGTTAGGCAGAGATTCACTTGCACCTCCTCCAACCTCATCTACCGTATCCGTTGTTCAAGATGTGGACTTGTACATCGGCGAAACCAAACGCAGACTGGCCGATTGTTTCGCAGAACACCTTCGCTCAGCCCGCCTGAACCAACCTGATCTCCTGGTTGCTGGACACTTCTCCTTCCCATTCTCCCAATTCTCCTTCCCATTCCTACATAGATAGACCTTTCTCTCCTTGGTCTTCTCCATTGTCAGAGTGTGGCTAAATTTGAGTTGGAGAAACAGCATCTCATATTTCGCTTGTGCAGCTTACAGCCCAGTGGTATGAATCTTGATTTCTCTCACTTCAGGTAGCCCCAGCATTCCCTCTCTCTCGATCCCTCCCCCACCCAAGTCGCGCTAACTACTCATTTTCATCCCACAAACAGCTTACAAAGGCCTGTTTCCATTACTTTTTTGCACATCTTTCATTCATTGTTCTTTATCTCTACATCACCATCTATATCTCTCATTTCACTTATTCTTAACCAGTCTGAAGAAGGGACTTGACCCGAAAAGTCACCCAATCCTTTTCTCCAGAGATGTTGCCTGTCCCGCTGAGTTACTCCAGCTTTTTGTGTATATCTTTGGTGGAAACTGGCCCATCAGCCTACCGAGAACATGCTGACCAGCGATCACTGGCACGATCCTACACACTAGGGACAATTGATAGGAGCTAATTAACCTACAAACCTGCACGTCTTTGGAGTGTGGGAGGAAACCAGAACTCCCGGAGAAAACCCACACGCTCCCAGGGAGAATGTACAACCTCCATACAGACAGCACCCGTAGTAGGGATGGAACCCGGGTCTCTGGCGCTGGGGGCAGCAACTCTACTGCTGCGCCACTGTGCCGCGCTAGGATGTTCATTATTTTGCAGAATGAGCATTAGATTTTGGAAATAAATTTCAGCATTGATGTGAAAAGCAGTATGGAATATTGCGATGAATATTAGTTGGAGAAAAATATATCCAAATTAGGTGGAAGAACAAATGAGCTTGGATCTTCAAATGTGCAGATCAGTGTAGGTTTATTTTTAAAAGGCAAACAAATCACCGTGGTTCATTTCGGTTGAGGTGGAATTGAAAATACGCTGTGTTAACTTGCATTGAATCTTAGTTCATATTTGAAATAGAGCGGCATAGAGCTTCAGTTACATAACTAAAAGACACACAAGAGTGTAAAAAGCACTCACATGGTTGATGTCAGAAATGCAACAATTAGTGACACTGCAAAGTTTAATGCCATTTTGTTTAGTTTAGAGATACAGCATGGAAACAGGCCCGTCTGCCCACCGAGTCCGCGCCGACCAGCGGCCCCTGCACGTTAATACTATCCTACACACACTGGGGACAATTTACAATTTTACCAAGCGAATTAACCTATAAACCTGCGAGTCTTTGGAGTGTGGGAGGAAACCCAAACAGGTCACGCGAGAACGTACAAACTCTGTACGGGTGGCGCCCATATCGGGATTGAACCCGGGTCTCTGGCACTGTAAGGCAGCTACTGGTGTGAGGTAACCACCAGGAAATCACGTGGGAGAGAAAAAGCAGTTCAGTGGAAACGAGATACATATAATGAGAAACGGAATATGAAGTTAAGAAATTAGTCAAGAAGGATGAGAAGAGGCTCAATTGCTAATGAAATATTGCCACGCACTATTCGCTCACCATTTGGTCCATGCCAGCTCTCAGCAGACCAATGCTAATGGTCCAACCTTTTCCCCTCTCCCTCGCTATTAGTCCTGCAAGGCCACATGACCATTTTACTTGCTCTACATTTGTTGTGTGATTCTGTGAGTTAGTGTGTGCTACCTCCGTGCAGCTTCAGACCGCCCTTGTTGGGTTTTTTTTTCAGCCGGACCAGTAAAGCCTTCAGCAACAAGCAGACCGTGAAGCAGTGCGGATGCTCTGAGGTGTATCGTGACTGCCTGCAAACATTCCTGCCGGCTCTAAGTTGCCCGTTGCAGAAGGAGGTGCTACGGAGTGGAGTCCGGACATTTCTTCACAGAATGATCATCTGCTTGGAGGAGGAAGTTCTTCCGTTCATCCCGACTGCTTCAGAGCACATGCTCAAAGACTGTGAGGCAAAGGACCTGCAAGAATTTATTCCCCTTATTAATCAGATTACAGCAAAATTTAAGGTACTGTTCTTAGTTTTGTTTTTATTGGGGTTGAGCCTTTGTCTACCATTTCAGTCTACTTTTTAACTTGGTTTCATAATGGCCGCTAGTCAGCCCGAACTCGCTGGGCCTAAGTTTAATTTATTGTCACGTGTGCCAAGATACAGTGGAAAAACTTTTTGTTACATTGTAACTAGTCAGCAGAATGACAATACATGATTACAATCGAGTCGTCTACAATGTACAGATACTTGATGAAGGGAATAGCGTTTAGTGCAAGATAAAGTCCAGTAAAGTCTGATTAAAAATATTCCAAGGGTCTCCAATGAAGTAGTTGGTAGGTCAGGACCGCTCTCTAGTTGGTGAGAGGATGGTTCAATTGCCTGATAACAGCTGGGAAGAAAATGTCCCTGAATCTGGAGATTTATGTTTCACAACTCTGTGCCTCTTGCGTGATGGGAGAGGGGAGGAGAGGGTGTGACCAGGGTGAGATTGTGCTGGTGGCCTTGCTGAGGCAGGTTTGGCCTGTTTCCATGCCGCATCTCTGAAAAACATTTATAAAAGCTCTGAGTCAGCTCCGTAGGGTTGACTACAAAGCTTTGCCTAATGCTGCAGTAAAGTACACATGGTTATTTTATTGTTGGACCTGTTGCCTTTTGGGTCAAATGTTCAACCATGGATCCTGTCCACCCGTTTTTTTGTTGTTTTTTTTTAATGAATTGTTCTGTTTGTATGGCTTGTAGAAACGGAGTTTCCTTTGCGCCTCACTGAGGTTCGAATGACAGTAATAAATTCTAATCTAATCTAAATGAATGGGAATGCTTCTCAAAAAAGACCGTGGACTTTTGTTCTTGGCCAAGCAGCAGCAAAGAGCACTGCTGCTCAGCAACGGAGGTTCAGGCCTGATCTCGGGTGCCCGCTGCGTGGAGTTTGCATGTTTTGACTGGGTTTCCTCTCCAGTTGCATCCCACACAGCAAGACCAGTTGGTAGGTTAATTGGCCACTGTAAATGGCCCTTATTATGAGTGAGTGGTAGAATATAGCAGGAGCTGATGAGCGCGTGGGGACATTAAAAAGTGGGACGTATGTACAGTGACCTCCATAATGTTTGGGACAAAGACCCATCATTTATTTATTTTCTTCTGTACTCCACAATTTGAGATTTGTAATAGGAAAAATCACATATGGTTAAAGTGCACTGTCAGATTTTTAATACACATTTTGGTTTAACCATGTAGAAATTACAGCAATGTTTATACCTAGTCCCCCAATTTCAGGGCACCATAATGTTTGGGACACCGCAATGTCATGGAAATGAAAGTAGTCATGTTTAGTATTTGGTTGCATATCCTTTGTATGCAATGACTGCTTGAAGTCTGCGATTCATGGACATCACCATTTGCTGGGTGTCTTCTCTGGTGATGCTCTGCCAGGCCTGTATTGCAGCCATCTTTAGCTTTTGCTTGTTTTGGGGGCCAGTCCCCTTCAGTTTTCTCTTCAGCATATAAAAGGCATGCTCAATTGGGTTCAGAACGGGTGATTGGCTTGGCCACTTAAGAATTTACCATTTTTTAGCTTTGAAAAACTCCTTTGTTGCTTTAGCAGTATGTTTGGGATCATTGTCTTGCTGCAGAATGAACCGCCGGCCAATGAGTTTTGAGGCATTTGTTTGAACTTGAGCAGATAGGATGTGTCTATACACTTCAGAATTCATTATGCTACTGCCATCAGCAGTTGTATCATCAATGAAGATAAGTGAGCCAGTATGTTCAACAGCCACACATGCCTGGGCCATAACACCTCCACCACCGTTTTTCGCAGATGAGGTGGTATGCTTTGGATCAGTTCCTTCTCTCCTCCATACTTTGCTCTTGCCATCACTCTGATATAAGTTAATCTTCACCTCATCTGTTCACAAGACCTTTTTTCAAAACTGGTTGCGATAAGGCTGAATTATGTTAAAAAATATAAGAGAAGCTTATATTTAGTCTCAAATCAGGCTTTTCTCCAGTAGATTGATACAGAAAGGCAAGTCTCAGGTCCCTTTTAATTTTAGCGATAGAGTATGCGGGGGGGGAAGGCCCTTGGATTCACGACTGCCATCGATCACGCTAGTTCTAAGTTATCCCAGTTTCTCATCCAAGCCCTACACACTACAGGCAATTTTACAGAGTCCAATAAACCAACAAACCTGCAGTCTTTGGGAACAGACACACAGACACACACACACAGACACACACACACAGACACACACACACAGACACACACACACAGACACACACACACAGACACACACACACAGACACACACACACAGACACACACACACACACACACACAGACACAGCCACCGAGGTCAGGATTGAACCCCGGTCTCTGCCGCCGAGGCAGCAGTTCTACAACTGCACCACTACCAACTGTGTCACTGTGCTGCCCGTGTTCTGTGGGATAGTGAGTCCTAGGCTTTAGACCAAACGTGAAGAAGGAATGTCTATATTTTCCCATGAAGTGGTGTTAGGTTCGAAGGCTTCTTGCAGATATCCTGTTCTCCTTTAAGGAGGCTACTGTTTTATGGTTACGATATTCCCAGCATCATTATACTGTATTTTGCATTTATTTGTTTCTTTACTCAATGTAAAACTTTTCACTCTTATTTCAATTAATATTTGGATTACACGTTTGGCTGTTGCCGTTCTTTCCACAGACACAAATTTCGCCCTTTTTACAGCAAGTCTTTATGCCTCTGGTTCGGGCTATCTTTGAAGTATTAGCACGACCCGTGGAAGAAAATGACCAAACCGCCGCTCTTGAAAACCAAATGCTACGCCGGAGCTACTTTGCGTTTCTACAGACTGTCGCAGGGAGTGGAATGAGTGAGGTCATCGCCAATCAAGGCAAGGCATCGCATGGTTTTATTTTGCTCCTGAAGTTAATGGCAACGTCAATTCTTTGGTTTAATAAAAAAATGAACTGCAGAATCTGGTTTATACCAAAGATAGACACAGAATGCTGGAGTTGCTCAGCGGGCCGGGCAGCATCTCTGGAGAAAATTGATAGGTGACGTTTCGGATTGGATGGTTGGGAAGAAGGGTCCTGATCTGAAATGTCACCTATCCATGCACTCCAGAGATGCTGCATGACCCACTGAGTTACTCCAGCATTTTGTGTTTATCATAAATTCTTTGTTTATCCAATTTTGGAGTTTTAATCCATGTTGGGAAGCCATTTGTCTAGAAAGGAACAGCAGGAGCTAATTTATATTGAAGATGGACGCAAAATGCTGGAGTAAGTCAGCGGGTCAGGCAGCATTTCTGGAGAAAATGGATGGGTGGTGTTTTGGGTCAGGACCCTTCTTCAGACACCCATTTTTATCCAGAGATGCTGCCTGAGTTACTCCAGCACTTTGTGTTTATCTTCAGTATAAACCAGCATCTGCAGTTCCTTCCTACACATTGTTACTGTTTTCAGATTCCTATACCACCATCCCAATGGCAGGGGTGAAATGAGTAGATAGAAATGAAATAAAATTAACAGATTTCATAGGTAGACACAATATGCTGGAGTAACTCAGCGGGACAGGCAGCATCTCTGCAGAGAAGGAATTGGTGACGTTTCTGGTCGAGAACCTTCTTCAGAAGAAGGGTCTCGACCAGAAATGTCACCCATTTAAACCAGCATCTGCTTTTGATTTAAACCAGCATCTGCAGTTCTTTCCTAATTCAATCTGCATAATTAGATTAACAGATCTTAACTAATTGTTTTCTCTTAGGTGTACAGAATGTAGAACAAGTCTTGTTTACAGTCATTCAAGGGGCAGTTGAATTCCCAGATCCAATTGCCCAGAAAACTTGCTTTATTATCCTTTCAAAACTCGTAGAGCTTTGGGGTAAGAACCGTTTTTCATGTGATAAGGAGCCCAATTTTGTTTTCAACAAAAAATGCTTTGCTTTGACCAAGTGTTGTTTTATTCTAGGAGGTAAAGATGGTCTCTTAGGATTTGAAGACTTCATCTACAAACACATTGTGCCAGCTTGTTTTTTAGCACCTATGAAACCGACTTTTGATCTAGCTGATGCTCAAACAGTCTTGGTATGTGCTGTGTATTTTCCAATATTTTACTTTGCAAATTAGTTTATTCTTTTGTCATTAATGTCAATTGCTGTCCGCGTTATAGAATAAAAATATGAGCTTAAAATGTTGACTAACATGATGCCAAAGCCAATGCTTATCTGCCAGCACATTAATCCATTCCCTGCATATGGCATGATCAGTAAGTCCTTGGGTGACAGGGAGATTGCAAAGTTGATAGTGTAGAAGGTGGTTTTTGGTTGCAGGGAGACACTGATGTGTTGGTGCCGTGGGCTGAGAAATGGCATTTGGAGGTTGAACAGACAAGTGTGGAGTGGTGCACTTTGGGAGTACAGATCCACCGCCGCTTATCCCAGCACCCGTGGCTCCAGAGCCTTGCTGGATTACCCGTGTTGCCAGACCAACAGAGGTCATGGCCTCCGGGAGAAGTCGAACGGTACAGGAGTGGTCCGCCTGGGTCGCCAAGGGAGCAAGATACTGGCCCGCAAAGCTGGCTATGAGAGCGGATACGTCAGCTCCGGCCAGGCTCGAGTTCCAGAACCCCGGCCGCAGGGTGTAAATTCCACCCACCGATTGAACGCAGGTTGAGATTAGCCGCCTCAATCACGAGGATGTGTTGGACTGGGGAGTGTGCAGTAGAGATTCACCGGGATGTTACCTAGGACTGAGCATTTCAATTATGAGGAGAGAATGAAAAAACTAGATCAGTTCTTGCTGGAGCAGAGATTGGGAAAGGACATCTTCTTTCGTGTGGCGTGCACAGCCGAAAGTTGTTGGACAACTTGTTCTATTTGATCTTCCGTTTTTGCACGTTGAGTTGATTGCATTAGTCGAAATAGGGCGGACCACGTGAAGGTTGCAATCTTCCACCCCGGAAAGGACATGATTAAAGCATACAATTTTGAGGTATTGACAGGGTAAATTACAGGTAACGTTTTTGCCCATATCAGTCATACAGGGTGGAAACAACCCCTTTAGCCCAAGTTGCTAACAGAAACCAACATGCCCCATCTACACAAGTCCCTCCTGTATGCATGTGGCCCACATCCCTCTAAACCTATCTGATCCCTGTAGCTCGTTCCATACACCCACCATCCTATTTATTTTAAAAAGTGTTACCCTCAGGTTCCTATTAAATCTTGCCCCCCTCACCTTAAACCTATGTCCTCTGGTTCTCGATTCCTCTACTCTTTACCCGATCTATTGCTCTCGTGAGGAACAGTTAATGCTTATACATTATAGGAGCAGAATTAGGTTATCCAAAATTTTATTTTGCAAATTAGGTTTCATTATTTTGTCAATAGCTGTCTGCAATATAGAATAAAAATATGAGTTTGAAATCATGAATAGGAGTAGAATTAGACCATTCGGCCCATCAAGTCGGCCACAGTGGTGCAGCGGTAGAGCTGCTTCCTTGCAGTGCTTGCAACTCCAGAGCCTTGGGTTTGATCCCGACTACGGCTGCATCTGTGTGGAGTTTGTACATGATCTTCGGTTTCCTCCCACATTCCAAAGACGTACAGGTATGTAGGTTAATTGGCTTGGTGTATGTGTAAATTGTCCCTAGTGTGTGTAGGTTAGTGTTAATGTGCGGGGATCGCTGGTTGGTGCGGACCTGGTGGGCCGAAGGGCCTGTTTCTGCACTGCATCTCTAAAACTAAAGTCCACTCTGCCATTCAATCATTGGTGATCTATCTTTTCCTCTCAACCGCATTCTCCTGCCTTCTCCCCATAAACCCTGGCACCCTTACTAATGAAGAATATGTCCATCTCTGCCTTAAAAATATCAATTGACTTGTCCTCACACAATTGCCAGCTGTATCAACAACATGATGCCGATGCTGACCATGATGCTATAAAGCACCTGTAATTTGAGGAGGATAAACATAGACACACTGAAGGTGGCAGGATAGTCTTGGTTGTAGGTGACGGCTGGATACGTGGAATGGAGAAAGATGCAAGGACTTGGTGAGGGAGCGAGCTGGTGAAGGAAAAGCGTCAGTGTGAACCATTAGAGTCAGAGTCCTGTATCTGTCATGCACCCAGTATGACTTTACAGAGCTAGTTACAGAGCAACCATTAACTCTCTTGTTTGGTTTAGCTTTTTGTGACGTGTACAGTGAAAAGCGTGTGTTGCGTGCTAACCATTGGAAGACTATCCATGATTACAAGCGAGCTATCCACGGTCTACAGATATATGATAAAGGGAATAACATTTGGTGCAAGATAAAATCCGATTAAAGATAGTCCTCGGATCTCACCAGTGAGGTAGATGGTAGCTCGGGGCTGCTCTCTAGTTGTTGATTGGACGCTTCTATAAGGTTTTCCCTTACCTACTGATTTATGAAGTTCTGTTGATATCAGGAAAATGTGTACCTTTTACTTATTTAGTTTAGTTTTATTATTGAGGTACAGTGAAAAACTATCTTCTGCATGTTCAATCAAATCAGATAATATTATACATAAATACAATCAAGACAATCAAATCCAATAGGCAGAACAAAGGGGAAGATAGAGTGCGGAATATAGTCCTCAGCATTGCAGCGCATCAGTTCCAGAGACAATGAGGTAGAGGCTGTGCACACTTTGAAAGCGAAGTTACTTTAATGTTAAAGAATGGAGTTACTTTAGTGTTACGGTTATAGATGCAATTGTCAACAGTTGCAGGGTTACATATTCTAAAATAGATGTACCTCTTAAATCTTTTGCTCCTAGTTTATATTTTATTTTAGAGATGCAGCATGGAAACAGGCCCTTCATCCCACTAAGTCTGTGCCGACCAGCGATCACCTATACACTAGTTCTATCCTACACTAGGGACAATTTATAGAGGCCAATTAACTTACAAAGCTACACATCTTTATATTGGATATTCCTCAATATTGAGGAAACTGGTGCAAACCCACGTGGTCACATGGAGAACGTACAAACTCTGTATAGATAGCACCCATAATCGGATCAACCCCAGATCTCTAGCGCTGTAAGGCAACAACTCGACCACTGTGCTGCCCCGACCTTTTTAATGGTCAAACATTGTTCCCATGAGCATCCTGTCAATGTAGGGACCAAATGTGGCAGGTTTTTAAAATGGCATTTATTAATGAATTAAAATATTGTTTCTTAATAGGCTTTATCGGAATGTGCAGTAACATTGAAAACGATTCATCTTAAAAGGGTAAGGATCTTTCAATCTTATCTCCCATTAATGTTTGATTTTGAAATTAGAAATCATTCTTGGCTATGAAAATAACATCTTGTAGATGCTGAAAATCTGAAAGGAAAGCAAACAGAAAATGCTGGGAATGGCCTTGGGTCAGTTGGATAAAGGACTAGATGCAGCTTCGCAAGTCATTGCGTTCTCATCTGATGCTGGAGAACAGGATATTTGAAGCATTGACTGTATCCCCACAGATGCTGGCCGACCTCTGGAGTATTTCCAGCATTTTCTGTGTTTGGTTTATGTTTAATTTCATAGCAAAATGGACGTCAGTATCTGGACAGTTATTCATTGTGCATTTGTACATTTCAGGGACCCGAATTAATTCAGTATCTTCAGCAAGAGTATTTACAGTCATTGCAGGTAGCACCAGAAATAAGTCGGGTGAGTGAGAGTTTATTATTGGTCTGCAGCATCCATTTTCTTTTAACTGTCTTATTGTAAATACAACCATCAGGTATTGTGTGTTAATTGTTTGGCTGTCATTTCGTCATACAATGGAAGCAGGCCCATGGGCCCATTGTGTGTTAGTATTTTGGCTTTCGTTTAGTCATACTATGGAAATAGGCCCTTAGGCCCAACTTGCCTCGGCCAACCAAGATGGCCCATTTATACTAGTCCCGCATTTGGCCTATATCCCTCCAAATCTTTCTCTCCATGTAACTATCCAACTGTCTTTTAAATGTTATATTTACAACAACGCTTGAAGTATTTACACATGACAAATTTCCCAAATGCTTTCCCATTGTATATAATAAAATAAAGTCTGTACCTTTAATATTAAAAAGTTTTCTTTTGATAATCTGACGTTGGCGAACAGCAAATAAAATATTTCCAATGTGTTTGTATTTTTGAACAGGAATTCTGTCAAGCACTTCAGCAACCTGATGGCAAAATTTTTAAAAACTATCTAAAGGTAACTAGGAACAAAAATAGTGGTGTGTGTGTGTGTGGAAATTATTCGATTTATTATGGTGTAGATATTTCCCAAGCTCAGTTTATTGGTCACAAGCACAACCGTGACTGCTGTTGCTTGTCTTTCTCTGCAGCTCCTCAATCATCTTATGAGGTTGTGGATACCCATGGGTAGGTGTTACCCTATTCATTATGGTCCATATATAAACCTTAGCATTTCTGTATTCAGTCGAAGGTTCCATATTTCCTTTCAACATAAGGGGACTGCTTCGGCCCGTTGAGTCAATACTGGCTCAGAACAGTTCCATTACATACAGCCCCCCCCCCCTCCCCAAACTAATTTTCTCTCTGTCATTTATTTTGTTTGCACTCATAGGTTTTTGAGCAGAATTAGGCCATTCGGCCCATCAAGTTTTCTCCCCCATTCAATCATGACTGATCAGGCTTTCCCTCTCAACCCCATTCTCCTGCCTTCTCCCCATACACTCTGACACCTTTACTAATCAAGAATCTGCCAATCTTCTATCTGTGGCAATGAATTCTGCAGATTCAACACCCTCTGACTAAAGAAATTGCTCTTCATCTCCTTTGCAAAGGTGCGTCCTTTTATTCTGAGGCTATGGCCTCCGGTCCTAGACTCTCCCACTAGCGGAATCATCCTCTCTATCCAGGCCTTTCACTATTCGGTAAGTTTCAATGAAGTCCCCCTCATCCTTCTAAACACTTCGATCAGCTCCCCTCAGGATCCACCATTCACCAACTCCATGGGGGCAATTTAGCTGCCAACAGGCACGTGTGTGGGGGAATCCAGAGCTCCTGGAGGTCCATGTAGTCACAGAATGTTTAACCGTTGACAGCCTCCGTGGTCAGGATTGATCTGGGCGGCAGCAGAGGCAGCGGCTCAACCTGCTGTCATGATCGTCTGCTTAAAACAGGGATGCTCACAGCTTCTGTGAAAATGGTATCCATTTAAACAACTTTGGAGAATACAAGTGGCTATGCAAAGTCCCTATAATTACACTAATATTGGCCAAGGAATGGGCTTTTTTCTATCTTCAGTTAACTGAGGCTTGCTCTTTTGTAAATTAAACAGCGTAGCATTGTAAATTAATGTAACATTCCTATTTCGATAAAATGTTTTCCAAAATGTCTTAAAATAGTATAGCGATTAACTGTATAGATCCGTCACAGATTTTCCGGCAAATTATGGTCCAGCACCTCCTTTAATCCGGACAAAAATTACGAGAGTGCACTTAATTCCCCCCAAAAGTTCTTGCAAAAATGTGGCCCCTATACCCGGTGAAGCCTTAACCTCAGCAGGGCTTCTGTGGCCAAACTTGCGTGCAGTTCACCAACCCGGCGGTATGGACGTTACGAGGTCCACTTGAAAATGTGACGCCCAGGCCGGGTGAGGCGGCCGATGTCGACGTGAGCTCACGTTTCCACAGTTTGCTTTTCTGCCCTGCGGGAGCCGCGAGCCTGACGGTAAGGCACGTCTCTGCCCTGTGGGCAGACGCCGATCCAACCCTCATCGGGGCTTCCGCAGGCAACTGGTTAACCAGCGCCAGGCTGCTCGTGCAAGAATTATAAATTTAATTTACTTTTATTAAATTGTTTCATTTATGATTCTAGCCGTCCAGTGCTTTAGAGACATGGGGATGGGGTGTGCTGTTGAATTATTATTGCGTGACCTCTGTTGCTCCAGCAAAACGGATAATCTGGCAGGGCTCTGGTACCGAGTGTGCTGAAAAATCGATGGTGGACCTGTAAAAGTAGAAAGAATAAGTATAAAAGCACAGAGATGAAGTATAAAATAGCGATTTTAATAGTAAAGTCAATTATTTTATTTTCTCTTGCAGGTATTCTTTCAACGAGCAAAGCCTTGAGAATGAATCTGGGTTTTTTTTTAGAATCACAAAACATCTCATCATTTCAATTAATTTATGCAGTTTGCGGAAATTGGTTCTTGATTAAGTTGGAAAAAAACCTGTACAATTCCCAGAGAGGCTGCCTGTGTTCTTGCCTGTGTAGGCTGCATATTTTAGCTCAATTTTATTTAAATTACATTGAAGTAATTTGTTACCCGATTACTTATTTTGTCTTATTAGACATGTTTATTCAGAAAGTGTCAGTACAATTGCGTAAACACACATTCCTGTATAATAAACTGAATTATGTGCTGTAAAGCGCAGCATTGGAATGCCAGAATTACACAAGCCTCATATTTTTTGAAAAATACTCATACTGTAAAATATGGAATTGTTCTTGTTAATAGTGGGTGGCCATCACATTATATGTACATTTCTATGGCTTGATAAATCATTTGTCCAAGATGTCTAATAAGCTAAACATGAATTTCAGTCCTGGGCATCTAATGAATTAAAATACATTTCAGTCAGATGTCTTTGTTTCTTTTTGCACAGTTTTTTTTAATAATGTTGAGCTGTTCCATTCAAAGCAACAACTTAAACATAATTTCTCCCCTTTCATCTGGTAGGTATAGAAACAAAGAAAATAGGTGCAGGAGTAGGCCATTCGGCCTTTCGAGCCTGCACCGCCATTCACTATGATCATGGCTGATCATCCAACTCAGTATCCTGTACCTGCCTTCTCTCCATACCCCCTGATCCCTTTAGCCACAAGGGCCACATCTAACACCCTCTTAAATATAGCCAATGAACTGGCCTCAACTACCTTCTGTGGCAGAGAATTCCAGAGACTCGCCACTCTCTATGAAAAATGTTTTCCTCATCTCGGTCCTAAAGGAACACCCCCTTATCCTTAGACTGTGACCCCTTGTTCTGGACCTCCCCAACATCGGGAACAATCTTCCTGCATCTAGCCTATCCAACCCCTTAAGAATTTTGTAAGTTTCTATAAGATCCCCCCTCAGTCTTCTAAATTCTAGCGAGTACAAGCCAAGTCTATCCAGTCTTTCCTCATATGAAAGTCCTGACATCCCAGGAATCAGTCTGGTGAACCTTCCCTGTACCCACCCCCCCCCCCCATGGCAAGAATGTCTTTCCTCAGGAAGAAGGGTCTTGACCCGAAACGTCGCCCATCTCCTTTGCTCCTTAGATGCCTTTTTCACCCCCCCATGTCTTTCCTCAGATTTGGAGACCAAAACTGTACACAATACTCCAGGTGTGGTCTCACCAAAACCCTGTACAACTACAGTAGAACCTCCCTGCTCCTATACTCAAATCCTTTCGCTATGAATGGAATCCTTTCGCTATGAACGGGTACGGGTACAATAACAATGTTTCTAAGAATGATGGACACATAAAAGGATAGAAAAGGTTTGGAGGGGCAGGGGCAAACGCAAGCAAATAAGACAAGTTCAAGTAGGCAACTTGGTTTAGTTTAGAGATACAGAATGGAAACGGGCCCTTCGGCCCACTGAGTCCGCTCCGACTTGCGATCACCATGTACACTAGCACTATCCTCCACTCACTAGGAACAATTTCCAATTATACCAAGCCAATTAACCTACAAACCTGTATGCCTTTGGAGTGTGGGGCAAAACTGGAGCTCACGGAGAAAACCCATACAGGTCAAGGGGAGAACATACAAACTCCGTACAGACAACACACTTAGTCAGGATCGAACTCGGGTCTCTGGCCCTGTAAGGCAGCAACTCTACTGTTGTGCTAGCATGCCGTCCCTGGTAGGAATTATAATTTTACAAAGAGCGTTGGACAGATAAAAGAATAGAAAGGTGTTAGAGGGATAGGGACCAAATGCAAGCAAATGAGAGCAGTTCAAATTGGCAACTTTGGTTATGTGAACAAGTTAGGCCAAAGGGTTAAGGTCTACCTTGATCATGGTTGATATATTGTTCCCCCTCAACCGCATTCTCCTGCCTTCTCCCCATAACCTTTGATGCCCTTACTAGTCAAGAGTCTATCAATCTCCGTTTTAAAGTTATTTGGTAAAATTACATATGTATACATGCATTTAAAATGGCCTCCAAGTGCTATATCGATTCTTTAAGCTCTGGAGCACGGTGACAGAGTGGCACAGCAGTAGAGTTGCTGCCTTACATCCCCAGAGACCAGGGTTTGATCCTGACTACGGGTGCTGTCTGTTCGTAGTTTGCACGTTCTCTCCTTGACCGCGTGGGTTTTGTCTGGGTGCTCCGGTTTCCTCCCACGCCACAAAGATGTGTAGGTTGATTGGCTTCTGTAAAAATAGTAAATTGTCCCTAATGTGTAGGATAGTGTTAGTGTACGCTGTACGGGATGATCGCTGGTCAGCACGGACTCAGGCTGAAGGGCCTGTTTCCACGCTGTACCTCTAAAGTAAAGCATATGCAGACTAATGTAACTGCCTTAAAGCCTGGGATATGAATCTTAAATAATGAAATGTCCGACTTGCCATTTGGTATTGATTTATTATTGCCACATGTAATAATGCATGTGTACAGCTTTTGTGTAGAGTCCAGGCCCATCATGCCATACTGAACCACAACAGGTAATCAAAAGAGAAAATAAACAGTGCCAAATGTAGTGTTACAACCCTGCAGATTAAAAAAAATTGCAATGCAGTAGATTGGAAGATCAAGAAGTCAAAGTTCAAAGAACCTATCTCCTCATAATTTCTCGGTGGGCTGAAGGGCCCGTTTCTCTAAAGAACATTTCTCTTTCTAGCTTTTTAGTCATGGATTTTCAGACCTGCCCTGCCATGATTTGGAATGGAGAAAATGACTTTAATTCTGCTGTACAATTGTCTTACCAGCTACCTGAAATCTGACTCTCAGTGATGAGCAAAGGAAATAGGTTCTTCGCTCTACCTGTGTTCCTTGTTATTACCACTTGGCTTCCCCTTTTTTCCTAAGAGGAACTATATCATATTTGCATATGGGTTCCCCCCAATATCTCTGAATTCTTTCTCCAATACAATTACATTAACTTTACAAAGTGGTGACAACTGCCTGACCCACTGTGTTACTCCAGCACTTTGTGTCTATCTGGTATAAACAGGTATCTGCAGTTCTTTGTTTCAACATTGACAGGTTCTTGTTTAGTAAGGGCATCAAAGGTTATGGAGAAGGCAGGAGAATGGGGGTGGAGAGGAAAACTAGATCAGTCGTCATCAAATGGCAGAGCATAGCTCAATGGGTAGAATGGCCTAATTCTGCTCCTATTGTCGTATGGAATCTCGTCTTGCCACTTGATTTGACGTAGTTTGCACAGACATGTCACATGGGAGTGGTTGACGTGTCTGGAATGTGTTGTAGACTGTCCCTATCTTGCAAGCATAGAGCAAGGTAGGTATAACAGTGGCACTATATACACATTAAGTTTGTTCCATGGGCTGAATCCTCATCATTCCCACATTTACTGCTCAGTCTTCCAAAGGTAGTGCTGGCTTTTCCTGTCTTTGTGGACTTTGTCATCAATATCGACTGATTTTGAGAGAATGCTGCCAAGTTATGTGAACTATCCTGGTTAAGGTAAAGTCTTGTTCAATGACCACCCAGGGACATTGATGGTGAGAGTTTAAGGTAGAATGTCAAAGTAACAGTAACATTCTTGATTTAGTCTTGTCACATGTACCAAAGAACAGTGAAAAGCTTCTCTTGCGTGCTAATCAGTCAGCGGAAAGACTACATGATTACATGATACGCTGTCTGCTGTGTACACAGATGGGCGATAGAAGACCATAGTTAAAGTAAGAAACACTGATGTTGGAGTAGAGTTCTTAAAAGAGTGGAGCGTTTGTAGTGCATTTCTGGGACCAGCACGCAGACAGTTGCCGGGCTTGGAATATAAATCATCTTTTTGTTGCGCCTGGCACGTTACCTGCCACATTGGAGGGGAGCCGCTTGGTTAAGGGATGGCAGGGACCCAGGTGTGGAGCGGGCAAGCTGGTCAATGGACACCAAGGGAGGAGGGGACTGGCTGGTCTATGGATGGTGGGGACCCAGTGGTCGTGAGAGCAAGCTGGTCAATGCATTGCAGGGACCCCAAGGGTAGAGGTGGCCCAGGGTACAGTCAAAAGTCAAAAGAGTTTATTGTCATGTGTCCCTGACAGGACAATGACATTCTTGCTTTGCTTCAGCACAACAGAACATAATAGGCATTGACTACAAAACAGATCAGGGTGTCCATACACCATTAAGCTGGTCAATGAATTGCAGTGACCCAGGAGTGGAGAGGGTGAGGAGGTGAATGGATGGCATGGCATGGCATGAACACAAGGGTAGAGAGGTGAGAACAGGAGTACAGGCAGCAAGCTGCTCAATTGGTTGCATCCATCCTCTGCTTGGGCACGGGAACCTTGTGCGCGGCTCCGGCGGCTGGCGGACGCTGAGGGCTGCGGCGCGGGGAAGCGGTGGGAGGGAGGGACGGGGCCAGAGCGGGTTCGGCGGAAGCTGGCGGCGGCGGCGGCGGCGGCGGCGGCGGCGGGGAGGAGGTAAAGTGGCGGCGGGTCGGGGCCGGGTCCGGGGCCGGGGGACAACCCCGCGGGGAGTGGGTGGAGGGGGATATCTCTCCCGCCCCCTCCTTCCCCAGGGAGATCTCTCTCTCTCCCCGATGGTGTGACGCACATCACTCTCTCACTTTCGCTCTCCCTCCCCGGGGTTGTGACTCTCTCCTCTCCTCTCCCCTGTCAGCGGACCCCATCCACATCCCCATCCCCATCCCCTCCCCAGGGGTGGGTGTCAGTCCCTCTCCCCGATGGCGTCTCTCCCCCCCAGAGTTGTGTTCAAACACCCTACAGCCTGCTATATGATCTTGGTTGTGTTCCCTCCCCTCCCCGTTCCCTCTGACCCCCCCCACCCCCCCCCCCCCCCCCCCCCCCGGGGTGCGCATCTTCCCCCCCCCCCCCACTCCCCTGGGGTTGTCTCTCCCCCTTCCTTTCATGGTGTGTTTCTCCTCCCACTTCCCTGTGACAACTTTGGCCAGCGCGGTTAATCACAGGAATTGGAAGCATTTCACGATCCACATTCATTGTCTGTTGATCTCAACTCGTACTAGATCTGTCGGGCCTATCGCTCTCTAATCTTGTTCACTGGCGGAAATTAATGTGGTAAAGACTCCACTGTTGCCTGTCTTTGTGGAAGTGCTGGGCGGTAATCGAGCACCGTGGTTAATTATTTTGGTTAGAAGTTCAATGTTAATTCAACTCTGCTCAATTTGGTTGGTTACTCGAGTCCTTACCATTACAGTTTATAGTTTGCATCGTTGATTAACTTGCAAGGGAAAACTAGGCACCGCACAATACTGTGTGTCATTTGAAAATTCTAAAATATGTATTTGTTAGAGACTGGAATGGATTGATTGAAGGAAGGAAGCAGCATAGAAACGGGCCCTTCACTCACCGAATCCACGACGACCATCCATCTCCCACTTCCTCATCCAATCCCTTCGCACCAGGGACAATTTATAGAGACCAATAAACTTCAAACCCGCACGTATTTGGAATGTGGGTGGAAACTGAAGCACCGCTCGATCACAGGGAGAATACAAGCTCCACACAGGCAGCTCCAGAGGTCAGGATTGAACCCAGATCTCTTGTGCAGTGAGGCAGTTGCACTACCAGCTGCACCACCCAGAGGATCTATGGGATTGCGGAATCCAGCTGGGTGGATGGAATATTCAGCGCTGTAATACTCTTACTGAACTCAGAAGAATATGCGCCTTCTGTCTCCCAGATGTAACAGTAATAAAGTGAGATCACTTTTAAGAGTCATAGAGTCACTCAGCATGGAAACAGGCACATCGGCCCAACTTGATCATGCCAACCAACATACTCCATCTACTACCTACCAACACTTGGCCCATATTCCTCCAAACCTGCCCGATCCACGTACCAGCCCAAAAGATTTTTGAGCATTGTGATAGTACAAGCCTCAACTACATCTTCTGGAAGCTTGTTCCATACACCCAACACCCTTTGTATAAAGAAAAAAGTTGCCCCTTTGGTTTCTATTAAATCCCCTCCCCCCTCCATCTGAAACCTATGTCCTTTTGACTTTAGAGATACAGCGCGGAAACACTCCTTTGGCCCACCGAGGCCGCGTCGACAATCGATTATCCCGTACACCGACACTATCCTACACGCTATTTACAAAAGCCAATTTACCTTCATCTTTGGAGTGTGGGAGGAAACTGAAGCACTCGGAGAAAACCCATGCGGTTGCGGGGAGAACGTACAAACTCCGTGCAGACATCATCCGTAGTCAGGATCGAACCCGGGTCTCTGGTGCTGTAAGACAGCCACTGAACCGCTGCGCCAGTGTGCCATCCGTGTATGTTTCTTGATTCCCTTACGCTGGGTAAAAAACTGTATTTACCCTATCTATTCCTCTCATGATTTTATACACTTATGGGCTGTGGAGGAAAGAGCATGATGCAACTCAAAATGGGGAGTAATCACCAGGCATGATTCAACGGTAACATTTCAGGAGAGCAGAGTATATTCTTGAGTGTTTAAAGTGTTGCTATGTCGAAACTCTGGAAAATCCAGAGGAGATTATGTTTTTGGGAAGTGGTGTTTAATAGATTTCTAGCAGATGGGTCTTAGTCATCCTGCGTTTCACATCCCTCTGCAGCTTTTTCTGGACGAGAGATTTCAGACTCATCAGACATGCAGAGCACGGCAAATTACCTCTGGCTCACCTCTGACATTGTTGGTCAAGGAGCCACTGCTAATGTCTATCGTGGACGCCATAAGGTTAGTTCTGAAGCAAATCTTTGCTCTGACAATTCTGTTTCCCTCCACAGCTACCACTTAACAATGACTTTACTTTAGGCTCTCGGCCCACCGGGTCTGCGCCGTCCAGCGATCGCCCCCATACACTAACTATCCTAAATACACACTTAGTTTAGTTTAGAGATTCAGTGTGGAAACAGGCCCTTCAGCCCACCGAGTCCACGCCGATCAACGGCCATCCCGAACACTAACACTATCCTTATACACTAGGGACAATTTATAATTTTTACCAAAGCCAATTAAGCTAGAAACCTGCACGTCTTTGGAGTGTGGGAGGAAATTGGAGCACCCGGAGGCAGGTAATATAACATTTAAAAGATGTTAGTGCAAAACACAATTTGAAAAGTAAACCCATGGTAGTGCAAGAGGCGATCTATAGTATTCTGTTGCTGAGGATTATGGTTCAACAGTCAGGTGTTTTATTGTCACATGTCCCAAAACAGAACAATGCAGCAGCTGAACAGATATGTAAACGTAGTTCTCAGTAAACACATCATTGCAGATGATGTAATTCAGTTAACAAATGTAGTTTAGTATAAGATATATACATATATAAAAGGAAAAAACAAACAATAGTGCAAATACAAAAACAATGCCTCCCATGTCTATAGAGTTTGGAGCTTGTTTGGAGATTGTAGTGTTTAATAGCCTGATGGTTATGGGAAGAAGCTGTTCCTGCACTTGGATGTTACATTTTTCAGGCTCCGAGACCTTCTTCCCGATGGTAGGGGTGAAATGAGCATGTGGCCAGGGTGGTGCGGGTCTCTGATGATGCTGGCTGCCTTTTTGAGGCAGCGACTCCTGTAGATTCCTTCGATGGTGGGGAGGTCAGAACCTGTGATGGACCGGGGAATGTTAACTTTCTGCAATCTTCATTTCTGGGCGTTTGAGTTGCTGAACCAGGCCATGATACAACCAGTCAGTACCCCTGTACCCCTGTACACCTGTACAGGTTCAAGAGAGTATTAGTTGGCATACCAAATCTCCTCAATGTGCGGGTTGGTTCAAGAACCTGATGGTTGTGGGGAAAGGAGCTGTTCCTGAACCCAGTGATGTGGGACTTTACGGTTCTGTATCGCGTGCCCGTCGGTAGCAGTGAGAAGAGGGCACAGCCCGGATGGTGGGGGTCCTCAATGATAGATGCCACCTTCTTGAGTTCACCTTCTTCCCATCACTGAGAATCACTGATGTTTGATGGCAGTCGTGCTGACAGGACGTGGTGAATGAGCCTAATCCTGAGATAGACACAAAATGCTGGAGTAAATCAGCGGGACATGCAACATTTTTGGAGAGAAGGAATGGGTGACCTTTCGGGTCGAGACCTGAGGCCTTGCTAAGGCAGCTCATAGAGTCATACAGCATGGAAACAGGCTCTTCAGCCCAACTTCCCACGCAGACCAACATGCCCCATCTTCACTGGTCTCACCTGCCGGATTTAGCCCATATCCCTTGAAGCCTTTCCGATCCATGTACCCGTCCAAATGTTTTTAAAATGTTGTGTAGTACCTCCTCAACTACCTCCTCTGGCAGCTCGTTCCATAGACCTACCAAACTTTGTGTAAAAAAAAGTTGCCCCTCAGGTTCCTATTAAATCTTTACCCTCTCACCTTAAACCTATGGCCTCTGGCTCTTAATTCCTCTACTCTAGTTAAAAGACATTGCATTTACCTCTTATGATCTTATACACCTCTATAAGATCATCCCTCAGTCTCCTGCGCTCCAAGGAATAGCATCCTAGCCTACTCAACCTCTCACTATAGTTCAGGCCGTCGAGCTCTGGCAACATCCTCGTAAATCTTCTCTGCACCCTCTCCGACTTAAAGCTCGGTGTACAATTTAAAGTGTTGTGTCCCTTTCCACAGAAAACCGGAGATCTGTACGCCGTCAAAGTATTCAACAACATCAGCTTCCTGCGGCCGATTGAAGTCCAGATGCGGGAGTTTGTGGTCCTTCGGAGACTGCATCACAAAAACATTGTAAAGCTTTTTGCTGTGGAAGAGGAGGTACAGAGATCATTGCTGTTGTGCTCACTGTTTGTCCATTAGAAAGTACACCCGCGTGTTGGGATCAACTTGAATGATGAACTGACTCTTGACCATGAAATGTTCTGTGTTTATTCTTGGGTAGAATACCAGCAAAAATAAAGTGCTTGTGATGGAGTTTTGCTCTTGTGGAAGCTTGTACACTGTACTGGAAGAGACAGAGAATGCATTTGGTCTGCCGGAATCAGAGTTCCTGATCGTTTTGCGAGATGTAGGTAGGTTGTCAATGCTTTGACTATTTGTCTTAAATGAAAGCTGAGACTAACATTGATGTCTGCAGATGAAAAACATATATTAACAACCTTAAAGAAAGACGCCGAATGCTGGGGCACTTCAGCACTCCTTTGTTATCAGCTCTGAAAACAGAGGGCGGCACAGCGGTGGAGTTGCTGCCTTATGGTGCCAGAGATTTGGGTTTGATCCTGACTTCTGATGCTGTCTGTACGGAGTTTGTACGTTCTCCCTGTGGCCACTTGTGTTTCTGGGGGTTCTCCAGTTTCCTCCCAAACTCCAAAGACGTACAGGTTTGTAGGTTGATTGGCTTCAGTAAAGATTGTAAATTGTCCCCAGTGTGTAGGATAGTGCTAGAATACAGGGATGGCTGGTCGGCGCTAACTCTGTGGGCCGAAGGCCCTGTTTCCGCGCTGTATCACTAAACTAAACTCCAGCTGTAAATCATGCGGCTCCAAGAAGCACATACCCACATAGATGCTAAACAAATGTCTTGTTTCTCCTCTGACCTTATTTTACTTCGTGTGCGGACGTGGTGCCGACGGACGAGAGGCCAAAGAGAGTCGAAGCCAAAGAACCGAATGGAAACGAGGCCGAAACGCCAATAAACCGAAAGATTACAAAGATGAAATGCCTACTAACCGAAAGGGTGGGACGCCTGAAAGCCCACGAACCGAAAAGCGGAGAAGCCTAAAAGCAAACTTACCGAATGGCCGCTCTGTCGAATCGTCACCTACCCGAAAGGCGGCGTCGCCTACAGGCCAACGAACCGAATACCGCTCAACAGAAACGTCCAATAACGGTCTTCGTTGACGTTTCGTGCCGAGACCATTCTTCAGAGTGCGTCTGAAAGGTCTCCACCCGAAACGCCACCCATTCCTTCTCTCCAGAGATGCTGCCTGATTTGTGCGTGGGAGCTTGGGTGCGTTCCGCAAACACCGAGACGGTAACAAATAAAACGTCTGTCCCCGCGGTGGGGGTGAATCACCCAGTGTGGGTGTCGTGGTCAGAGGGGGGGGTGGGAATCACCCTTGTGGAGGTTGGTGTCCGATGGCGGTGCATCGCAGTCAGTGACTGTAGGACGCTCCCGCGGGTGGAGACGGAGGAGAGAGAGAAGGGGGAGAGGGGGGGGAGAGAGAGAAGGGGGAGAGAGAGAAGAGGAGAAGAGAGAGAAGGAAGAGAGAGAGAAGAGGGGAGAGAGAAAGGGGAGATGGGAGCGTGGGGTTCATTTTCCCACACGAGCCATAGGTGGCTGGGCAATCTGAACCCAGGCACCAAGTTGTAAGCAGCCGAAGGTGTGCATCCCTCGGGACAGCCCCCACTCTCCCATGGCCACCCTCCGTGGGCTGTGGGTCGGGTGGAGCAGAGGTTTGGGACAATGTTCATGCCTTCACAGTGATGTGATGGACGCGGGGGCCTGGACCAATCGCTGACAAGTCCCGCAACCGGCAACATCATGTCCGTTATTGGACGTTTCTGTTGAGCGGCAGTCAGTCCGTTGGCCTGTAGGCGCCGTTGCCTTTTGGGTAGGTGCCGTTTTGACAGAGCGGCCATTTGGTAAGTTTGCTTGTAGGCGACGCAGCTTTTTGGTTTGTAGGCGTTTAGGCGTCCCGCCCTTTCGGTTAGTTTGCATTTAGGCGTCCTATCCTTTCGGTTAGTAGGCGTTTTGTCTTCGGACTCTTTCGGTTCATTGGCGTTTCGGCCTCGTTTCCATTTAGTTCTTTGGCTTCGACTTCTTTGCTTCGGCTTCGGCTTCGTCTGTCGGCGCCGCGTCCGGGTACCATTTTACTTACCTTATTTTTACGATTGCCATTTGTCCTCTTAGTTTAGTTTGGTTTATTGTCATGTGTACTGAGGTGAAAACCTTTTGTTGCATGCTAACCAGTCAGTGGAAAGACAAGACAAGACATGATTACAATCAAGTCCTCCACAATGTACAGATACATGATAAAGGGAATAATGTGAATAACGTTTAGTGCAAGATAAAGTCCGATCAAAGATAGCCCAAGTGTCACCAATGAGGTTCATTGTAGCTCAGGATTACTCTCTGGTTCAGTTAGTGATAGGATGGTTCAGTTGCCTGATAACAGCTGGGATGAAACTGTCCCTGAATCTGGAGGTGTGCGTTTTCACTCTTCGGTACCTTTTACCCGATAGAAGAGGGAGTGACCGGGGTGTGACCAGTTCTTGATTATGCTGCTGGCCTTGCTGAGGCACCGCGACGTGTAGATGGAGTCGATGGATGGGAGGTTGGTTTGAGCGATGGTCTGTGCTGCGTTCATAACACTGTGCAAATTCTTGCAGCCTTGGATGGAGCTGTTCCCAATCCGTGCTGCGATGCATCCCGATAAAATGCTATCTATGATGTCAATTGGAGTGTTGAATTTGTAATTGGAGTTTTGATGTTTACCCACCAGTGGCCGGTATGAATCACCTACGGGAGAATGGGATAGTGCACAGAGACATCAAGCCTGGAAACATTATGCGTGTGATCGGAGAGGATGGACAGTCTGTTTACAAGCTGACTGACTTTGGGGCTGCCAGGGTTTTGGAAGATGATGAGCAGTTTGTCTCGCTTTATGGAACGGAGGAGTATTTGGTAAGATTCGGTCACTTTGAATCTAAAACCCAAGTATTTAAACCTGAACGTTGAACCACAGCTTCAGTCATGTTGTCGGCTGATCATTTTTGACATCATGGAGTCTAAGAAAGATGCAGCATGGAAACAGGCCATTCAGGCCACTGAGTCCATACTTGCCATAAATCACTTAGTCAGATGGTCACGGTGGCACAGCAGTAGAGTTGCTGCCTTACAGCCAATGCAGCGCCGGAGACCTGGGTTCGATCCCGACTACTGGCGCCGTCTGTACGGAGTTTGTGCATCCTCCCCGTAACCTGCGTGGGTTTTCGCTGAGATCTTTCTCCCACAATCCAAAGACATACATGTTTGTAGGTTAATTGGCATGGTAAATGAAAAATTGGGTGTCGGATGTAGGATAGTGTTAATGTGCGGGGATGGCTGGTAGGCGCGGACCCGGTGGGCCGAAGGGCCTGTTTCCGTGCTGCATCTCTAAACTAAAGATATGGCAATACTTCACTGAACTGTAAGCAAAGTGAGAATGTTGCTGTGCTCTTGCACACGTGACAGTAAAGCACTATTGCCCGTTATTGACACTAATACTGTGTTCACCCAGTTATTTTTTCCACATTCTCATGTACTTCCCCAACTTTATCACTCCCCTACACACCAGAGGCATTTTACAGCTGCCAGTTAAACTAACGACTCACACATCTTTGGAATGTGGGAGAAAACCATAGCACCCTGAGAAAACCCACTCGATTGATGTACAAACTCTGTACAGACAGTGGCCATAGTTAGGATCGAACCTGGGTCTCTGGCGCTGTAAGGCAGCAACTCTACTATCTTCTGATGGGAGTCTGTGACCAGTGTTACGCCACAGGGAGAATTGATGGAATGCTTGCTGTTTGTTATAAACGCAAACAATACTTGGGTGTGATTGAAGGAGGTGTCGTTAGCAAGTTCAGCAGATGACCTGAAAATTGGCCATGTTTAGTTTAGTTTAGTTTAATGTAGAGACACAATGTGGAAACAAGACCTTCAGCCCACCGAGTCCGCACAGACCAATGATCACCCGTACACTGGTTATCCCTGTTACGCATCCGACCCAATAGGGGCAACTTAAAAGGCAATTAAACCTACAAACCTGCACATCTTAGCAATGTGGGAAGAAACCGGAGCACCCGGATAAAACCCACACGGTCACAGGGAGAACGGTCACAAACATCGTACAGACAGCACCCGTAATCAGGGTTGCACCTGGATCTGTGACGCGGTAAGGCTGCAACGCTACTGATGCGCCACTGTGCCGCTCCACTTGTTCTTGATAGTGCAGAAGATAGTCTGAGGATACAGGACTTCATTAAGACCAAGTGTGATTTATTCTAGACAAGCCTGACGTGATGCACATAGGGAGGGTTAACTCCGAAGGATATACTCCGTAGAATCCAACCACTTTTTTCCACATTCTGTGTCTTTACTGCAAGAACGTCCTAATTGTTTAACTGAGAACTAGCCAATAAGGTTTGAGCCTGACTACGGGTGCTGTCTGCACGGAGTTTGTACGTTCTCCCTGTGACCACATGGGTCTTTGTCCAGGTGCTCCAGTTTCCTCCCACACTCCAAAGACGTACAAATCAGTCTTTGGTAGACAATAGACAATTGGTGCAGCAGTAGGCCATTCGGCCCTTCGAGCCAGAACCGCCATTCAATGTGATCATGGCTGATCATCCCCAATCAGTACACCGTTCCTGCCTTCTCTCCATATCCCCTGACACTGCTATTTGTAAGAGCCCTATCTAGCTCACTCTTGAAAGCATCCAGAGAACCTGCCTCCACCGCCCTCTGACAGAGAATTGCACAGACTCGCCACTCTCTGTGAGAAAAAGTGTTTCCTCGTCTCCGTTCTAAATGGCTTACTCCTTATTCTTAAACTCTGGCCCCTGGTTCCGGACTCCCCCAACATCGGGAACATGTTTCCTGCCTCTAGCCTGTCCAAGTCCTTAACAATGTTATATGTTTCAATGAGATTCCCTCTCATCCTTCTAAACTCCAGAGTGTACAAGCCCAGCTGCTCCATTCTCTCAGCATATGATAGTCCCGCCATCCCGGGAATTAACTTTGTAAACCTACACTGCACTCCCTCAATAGCAAGAATGTCCTTCCGCAAATTAGGGACCAAAATTCCACACAATACTCCAGGTATGGTCTCACTAGGGCTCTGTACAACTGCAGAAGGAGCTCTTTGCTCCTATATTCGATCCTATATATGGTAGAGATTATTAATTGTCCCTAATGCAAAAGATAGTGCTGGTCGATGTGGGCTCGGTGGGCCGAAGGGCCAGTTTCCGCGCTGTACCTCTAAACTAATACTAAACCACATTGTTTGTAGGTTAATTGCCCCTGGTATGTAGGGAGTGGTGATCGATGGTCATCATGGACTAGGTGGGCCGAAGGGCCTGCATGCATCTCTAAAGTTTCCATGCATCTCTAAATTGTGCTAAATGTAAATGTTCCCCAAATATAAGAGCAGCGTCTGACTGGAATAATCAAATCTGTTTAGCACCCAGACATGTATGAACGAGCTGTGCTGAGAAAACCTCACCAGAAGACGTATGGAGCGACCGTGGATCTCTGGAGTATTGGGGTCACGTTTTACCACGCAGCCACCGGCAGTCTCCCTTTCCGACCCTTTGAAGGACCCCGCAGGAACAAGGAAGTAATGTAAGTTCTACTGCTTCTACTGCAGGTAATACAAGTTCGTTTGCGACGTTGAACTCTGCTGCAGGTAACACAGTTTAACACTTGGGCAAATGGTTGGTATATAGTTTACTTTAGAGATACAGCACGGAAACAGTCCCTTTTGCCCACCGAGACAGCGGCCACCAGCGATCACCCCGTGCTCTAGCACTATCCTACACACGAGGAACAATTTACAATTTGGCCGAAGCTGTTTAACCTGCAAACCCGCATGTCTTTGGGATGTGGAAAGAAACTGGAGCACCCAGGGAAAACCCACGCAGGGAGAATGTACAAACTCCATGCAGACTGCACCCAAAGTCAGGATCAAACCCAGGTGTCTGGCGCTGTAAGGCAGCAGCTCTACTATTATGCCACTGTGCCGCCCAACAAGAACAAGGTGGTTTTATTTCTCCAAAAGAGATAAACATTTAATGTATCAGTGATTGTGACAAAGTGCTGGAGTACTCAGCGGGTCAGGCAGCGTCCCTGGAGAACATGGATAGGTTTGGGAACAGCTCCATCCATTCCCGAAACACAGTTCATTTGCGTGATGGTCTGGGCCACGGCCGCAACGTACTTGAGAACAGCTCCATCCAAGACTGCAAGAAATTGCAGAGAATTGTGGACGTTGCCCAGACCCATCAAGCAAACCAACCTCCGTTCCTTTGACTCCATTTATTCCGCACGCTGCCTCAGCAAGGCCACCGGCATAATCAAGTACGAATCTCACCCCAGCCACTCTCTCTTCTCCCCTTTCCCATCAGGTCCCAGCTGAACCATCTTATCAACATCTAGAGGGTGGTCCTGAGCTATAACTACCTCATTAGAGACCCTCAAACTATCTTTAATCAGACTTTTTGTTTACGAAGGAACTGCAGATGCTGGAAAATGGAAGGTAGATAAAAATGCTGGGAAACTCAGCGGGTGCAGCAGCATCTATGGAGCGAAGGAAATAGGCAACGTTACGGGCCGAAACGTTGTCTACTTCCTTCACTCCATAGATGCTGCCACACCCGCTGAGTTTCTCCAGCATTTTTATCTCCCTGTAATCAGACTTTATTTTGCACTAAACGTCACACCCTTTATCCTGCATCTGTACACTGTGGACGACCATGTATTGTCTTTCCGCTGACAGGTTAGCATGCAACAAAAGCTTTTCACTGTACATGCACGTGTGATAATAAACTAAACAGACTAAAAGGTCATGCTTGGGTGCTGCCTTATTAACCATGTCCCGTTCCATTTTTCTCATTCTTCTCATTCCTGGTGCTAATTCCACCTCCATTGCATCTTTCCTGCATGAAAGGCATGATGTATATCCTTTGACTCATGGCCGAAGCATAGTTAATGGCACCTAACTTTGTGAAACGTTGTAACATCTGAGTAAATAATTTTTGCTGTTCAATTTTAGGTACAAAATAATCACAGAGAAACTTCCTGGAACAATATCAGGGGTTCAGAAATCAGAAAACGGACCCATTGCTTGGCATTGTGATTTGCCAATGTCCTGCAACCTTTCTAGGTAAGTCAGCCCTTGACAAGTCTTTGTGCACGCTGATAATTTATTGAATATACGCAATGACTGATGCGTCCCACTGTGGACGTCTTTATGATCATTGTAGCTAGGATGGCTTTGCCTGTATTTCCTTTGTGTTCCTCCTCATTGTTCACAAGTTCACAAGTCATAGGAGCAGAATTAGGCCATTTGGCCTATTGATTCCATTTCGCCATTCAGTCATGGCTAATCTATTTTTCACTATCCACCCCATTCTCCTGCCTTCTCCCCATAATCCTTGAACCCCTTGCCAATCCATAATCTGTCAATCTCTGCCTTAAAAATACCCATTGCCATGGCCTCCACAGCCGACTGTGGCAATGAATTCCACAGATTCACCATCCTCGTCCTGTCAGGCATTATCTGCGACATGAGAAGCAGAATGAATATGTCGCGTCGAAGACCCCTTTGGAAGTGGCGCAGTGGTAGAGTTGCTGCCTCACAGCGCCAGAGATCCAGTTTCGAAACAGACTATGGGCACTGGCTATACAGAGTTTGTACATTCTCCCTATGACCTGGGTTTTCTCTGGAAGCTCCGGTTTCCTCCCACATACTAAAGACGTAGAGTTTCATTGGCTTCTGCAAAAATTGCCCCCAAAGATCCTATAGCGAGCAAGATAGTCCACTCGACGAAAAAGACGTAGTACGGTCATGGGCAGATTCATGGGTAATTTAAGGCCCCTTTTCTGTAACCGGCTTCCATCTCCGCACCAAAGCTCCCATAGGATAATAGTGCGGAGACGGAAGCCGTTTACGGACACATCCTCGTAAAAATAAAAGTTAATTGGTAAAAATCTTCTCATTTTCAGAATTTTTATTTATTAATACAAACTGTTCCCCCGCAACGTTGATTACACTGCGGTTCGGGTCCGGTTACGGAAATGGATGAAAAAAAGGCCCACGTTCCGTTCTGTTGCATTCTACACGTCAGCCCATTGCATTTAGCAGGAGTGGTCTATCTTGCTCCGCTATAGGATATTTGATTGTCCCTTCTGAGCAAGGAGTGGATGACAAAGTGGGGCACCATAGAACTAGAGTAGGGGTGACCAATGGTCGGATGGATACGGTGGGCTGAGGGGCATGTTGCTACGCTGTATCTCTAAACTAAACTCTAAACTGGGCTTCCAACCCAAAGCAAGATGGAGAATAACACTTGGATTTTTTGCTGTTATTCTAAATTGGATAATAACAATTGCTGCTCTTTCTTTTCCTCAGAGGTCTGCAATCGTTGCTGACTCCAATCCTGGCCAACATCCTGGAAGCTGATCAGGAGAAGTGCTGGGGTTTTGACCAGTTTTTTGCTGAAACCAGTGACGTTTTGCACAGAATAGTGATCCACGTCTTCTCACTGCACCAGGTCACGTTGCACAAGATTTACATTCAAAGCTACAACAAGTGGGTACTTTGTTGAAATGACAAACCTCATAACTATCACAAGACTGTTCACGCTTTCTTGAGAAATCTGTTCCCATTTCCTTGTGCATTTATCGGATATCTATATATCATAATGGAGGAACAAATAGTTTTATAAATCCCGTTTAATCAATTAGTAAATTACTTGCTAGATCTTTTACAAGTGATTAATGATCTAATTAGCTATTAAATGTTGATAGCAAAACATGCAACTTGTCCCTTTGGTTTACTTGTCCCAGTTAATTACTAGTTAGTAGGCTATGTCTTCATCAATGAGAAGTCGCTTTCCAAAAACAAGGAACTGCAGATGCTGGTTAACACAAATGGACGCAAAATGATGGAGCAACTCAGCGGGTCAGGCAGCATCTCTGGAGAACACCGATAGGTGACGTTTCGCAACTCTGAAGAAGGGTCCTGACCCGAAATGTCATTTATTCATGTTCTCTAGAGATGCTGCCTGACCTGCTGAGCTACTCCGGGGGCACCAGTAGAGGTGCTGCCTTACAATGGCAGAGACCCGGGTTCGATCCTGACTATGGGTGTTGTCAATGCAGAGTTTATACGTTCTCCCTGTGACCGTGTGGGTCTTCACTTGGTGCTTCAGTTTCCTCCCGCACTCTAAAGACAAACTGATTTGTAGGTTAATTGGCTTCTGTAAATTGTAAATTCTCCTTAGTGTGTAGGGCTAGTGCTAGTGTACAGGATGATCAGTGGTCGGCGCGGAAGGGCCTGTTTCCACTGTGTATCTCTAAAGTCTAAAAGATGGTGTAGGCCGGAGGAACTGCTTGGCCTACTCCATAGTCAACAGATCCCGACCTGAAACATCACCTATCCATGCTCTCCAGAGATGCTGTCTGACCTGCTGAGTTACTCCAGCGCATTATGTCTTTTTTTATCGAAGGTAGACACAAAATGCTGGAGTAGCTCAGGGGGACAGGCAGCATCTCAGGAGAGAAGGAATGGGTGACGTATTGGGTCGAGACCCTTCATGTCTTTTTTTAATAATGTATTTACATTTTTGGTTTGCGCTACTTGAAGTAAAGTGTATTTAATGCCACCTTTTATTTTTGTTATACTTTCAATTTCACCAGATAATTTTTGGACATCATTAATAAAGATATATTGATAGCTTCCCTCTCTTCCTTCACAGAGCTCATGTATTTCATGATTTGGTCTACAAGCAGACTGACATTGCACCCGAATTTCAGGAACTGATGTTTGAAAGCCGCTCCCTCGAGCTTGATCCTGACATGCAAGCCCAACATTTCCCCAAGACGTCTGAAGACAACCCTCTGATAATTATGAGCAAAGAACCCATGAATATAATTGGACTGGTCTTCCAGGATCGTATGTGATTTTCTCTCCTCCAATACCTCCTGCTAGACTTCTCCTTCATTTCAATATCGACATCCCTGCTTTCAACTCGATAGTTCCAGTGTTTTAGTTTGGTTTAGTTTAAAGATACAGCGGGGAAAGAAGCCCTTCAACCCAGTAAGACTGCGCCGATCAGCGATCACCCCATACACTAGTTCTATCCTGTACGCTAGGGACAATTTGTAAGCCAATTAACCTACAAACCTATACATCTTTGGAGTGTGGGAGGAAATTTCCCCGGGGAAAACCCACGTGGACACGGGGAGAACGTGCAAACTCCCTGGTCTCTGGTGCTGTAAGACTGCCACTCTACTGCTACACCACCCTGCCACCCCACAGTGCACTAACATTACCACCCTAAGGGGCAGCACACTGGCACAACTGGTAGAGCTGCTGCCTCACTGCGCCGGATACCTGGATTTGATCCTGATCTCGGGCGCTGTCTGTGTGGAGTTTGCACGTTCTATCCGTGATCAAATGGGTTTCTTCTGGGCGCTCCCAGTTTCCTCCCACATCCCAAAGACGTATGGGTCTATAGTTTAATTGGCCTCTAAATTGTCCCCGGTTTGTAGGGAGTGAATGAGAAAAGTGGTCTAACTAGCACGATTGATAGTCGGCCAGGACCATACCCAAAGGGCCCGTTTCCCTGCTGTATCTTTCAATTAATTTAATCAAAGTCACTCTCATTTCACTTGCCTCTCCATTTAAGATCCTATGGTTGGCAAGTTCATCTTAACTACAAAGCTTCAGACAAAGTAATTGCCACAGACGGTTGTGGAGGCCAAGTCATGGGGTGTCTTTAAAGCGGAGATAGGCCGATACCTGATTAATAAGAGTGTCAAAGGTTATGGGAGAAGGCAGGAGAATGGGGTTGAGAGGGATAGATCAGCCATGATTGAATGGCGGATTAGACTGGATGGGCAGAATGGCCTACTTCTGCTCCTATGACTTATAAACTTATGATCTCCATTACTGCACCATTAAGGATATGTGTATTTTCTGTCTCAGCTTCCATTCCAAAGTTGCATCCACGGTACGATTTGGATCTTGATGCCTCCTGTGCAAAGGTTTGTTTCGACTTGGCCATAAATATTGTTTTGCTACTAACTTTGACACTACCGCAAAATTCTGAGTGTTGAATCTTCTGCCCTAGAATGTAAAAGGTGCGGTTTACCAAATACGCAAAACAGTCTCCTTGCTGTTGCACTATCAGGAATTGGCACGGAAGGGCGTCCGATGGTTGGTGTAAGTAAATTGTTTATTCACATGCAAAGATATGTCAGAAATTTGCCATTATTAGTTTGCTGCTATCTATGAAATACTAAAAACCTGTAATTTTCTTGACATACTTTGGAAGCTCTGCTATTTTAAGGGCATGTTCACACCCTTAAATTAACAATGTGCTCTCCTGCAGACTAACTCTTGCTTCAAGTGCATAACCATGTACAGATACATGATAAGGGAATAACCTTTAGTGCAAGATAAAGCCAGTAAAGTCCAATCAAAAGTAATCTGAGGGTCACTCTGTACATGAGGGAGTGGCCGTGATGCAACATAGAAACATAGAAACATAGAAAACATAGAAAATAGGTGCAGGAGTAGGCCATTCGGCCCTTCGAGCCTGCACCGCCATTCAATGTGATCATGGCTGATCATCCAACTCAGTATCCCGTACCTGCCTTCTCTCCATACCCCCTGATCCCTTTAGCCACAAGTGCCACATCTAACGCCCTCTTAAATATAGCCAATGAACTGGCCTCAACTACCTTCTGTGGCAGAGAATTCCAGAGACTCACCACTCTCTGTGTAAAGAATGTTTTCCTCATTTCGGTCCTAAAGGAATTCCCCCTTATCCTTAGACTGTGACCCCTTGTTCTGGACTCCCCCAACATCGGGAACAATCTTCCAGCATCTAGCTTGTCCAACCCCTTAAGAATTTTGTAGGTTTCTATAAGATCCCCCCTCAATCTTCTAAATTCCATCGAGTACAAACCGAGTCTATCCAATCTTTCCTCATATGAAAGTCCTGACATCCCAGGAATCAGTCTGGTGAATCTTCTCTGTACCCCCTCTATGGCAAGGATGTCTTTCCTCAGATTTGGAGACCAAAACTGTACGCAGTACTCCAGGTGTGGCCTCACCAAAACCCTGTACAACTGCAGTAGAACCTCCCTGCTCCTATACTCAAATCCTTTCGCTATGAATGCTAACATACCATTTGCTTTCTTCACTGCCTGCTGCACCTGCATGCCTACTTTCAATGACTGGTGTACCATGACACCCAGGTCTCGTTGCATCTCCCCCTTACCTAATCTGCCACCATTCAGATAATAGTCTACCCTCATGTTTTTGCCACCAAAGTGGATAACCTCACATTTATCCACATTGTACTGCATCTGCCATGCATCTGCCCATACACTCAGCCTATCCAAATCACCCTGCAGCCTCCAAGCATCCTCCTCACACCTAACTATACCCCCCAGCTTGGTATCATCTGCAAATTTGGAGATGTTGCATTGAATTCCCTCGTCCAAATCATTAATATATATTGTAAATAGCTGGGGTCCCAGCACTGAGCCTTGCGGCACCCCACTAGTCACTGCCTGCCATTCTGAAAAGGACCCGTTTACTCCTACCCTTTGCCTCCTGTCTGCTAGCCAGTTCTCTATCCACATCAATACTGAACCCCCAATACCGTGTGCTTTAAGTTTGTATGCTAATCTCTTATGCGGGACCTTGTCGAAAGCCTTCTGAAAGTCTAGATATAACACATCCACTGGTTCTCCCTTATCCACTCTACTAGTTACATCCTCGAAAAATTCTATCAGATTTGTCAGACATGATTTACCTTTCGTAAATCCATGCTGACTTTGTCCAATGATTTCACCACTTTCCAAATGCGCTGCTATCCCATCTTTAATAACTGACTCTAGCAGTTTCCCCACTACCGATGTTAGACTAACTGGTCTGTAATTCCCCGCTTTCTCTCTCCCTCCTTTTTTAAAAAGTGGGGTTACATTAGCTACCCTCCAATCCTCAGGAACTACTCCAGAATCTAAGGAATTTTGAAAAATTATCACTAATGCATCCACTATTTCTGTGGCTACCTCCTTGAGTACTCTGGGATGCAGACTATCTGGCCCTGGGGATTTATCGGCCTTCAATCCGTTCAATTTACCCAACACCACCTCCCGGCTAACCTGGATTTCACTCAGTTCCTCCATCTTATTTGACCCCCGTTCCACTGCTATTTCCGGCAGATTATTTATGTCTTCCTTAGTGAAGACAGAACCAAAGTAGTTATTCAATTGGTCTGCCATGTCCTTGTTCCCCATGATCAATTCACCTGTTTCTGACTGCAAGGGACCAACATTTGTTTTAACTAGTCTCTTTCTCTTTACATATCTATAAAAACTTTTGCAGTCAGTTTTTATGTTCCCTGCCAGTTTCCTTTCATAATCTATTTTCCCTTTCCTAATTAAGCCCTTTGTCCTCCTCTGCTGGATTCTGAATTTCTCCCAGTCCTCCGGTAGGCTGCTTTTTCTGGCAAATTTGTATGCCTCATCTTTTGTTTTTATACTATCCCTGATTTCCCTTGTTATCCATGGATGCACCACCTTCCCCGATTTATTCTTTTGCCAAACTGGTATGAACAACTTTTGTACTTCATCCATGCAGTCTTTAAATACCTTCCATTGCACATCCACTGTCAACCCTTTAAGAATCACCTGCCAGTCTATCTTGGCCAATTCACATCTCATACCTTCAAAGTTACCTTTGTTCAAGTTCAGAACCCTTGTTTCTGACTTAATTTTGTCACTCTCCATCCTAATGAAGAACTCAACCATATTATGGTCACTCTTGCCCAAGGGGCCACGCACAACAAGACTGCTAACTAACTCTTCCTCATTACTCAATACCCAGTCTAGAATAGCCTGCTCTCTCGTTGGTTCCTCCACATGTTGGTTGAGAAAACTATCCCGCATACATTCCAGGAAATCCTCTTCCTCAGCACCCCTGCCAATTTGATTCACCCAATCTACATGCAGATTGAAGTCACCCATTATAACCGTGTTACCCTTGTTGCACGCATTTCTAATTTCCTGTTTGATGCCATCCCCAACTCCAATACTACTGTTAAGTGGCCTGTACACAGTTCCCACTAGCGTTTTCTGCCCCTTAGAGTTTCGCAGCTCTACCCATATCGATTCCACATCCTCCACGCTAATGTCCTTCCTTTCTATTGCATTAATCTCCTCTCTCACCAGCAACGCTACCCCACCTCCTTTTCCTTTTCGTCTATCCCTCCTGAATATTGAATATCCCTGGATGTTCAGCTCCCAGCCTTGGTCATCCTGGAGCCAAGTCTCCGTGATTCCAACTATAGCATAGTCATTAATCGCTATCTGCACCTTCAACTCATCCACCTTATTACGAATGCTCCTCGCATTGAGACACAAAGCCTTCAGGCTTGTTTTTACAACACTCTTACTCCTTATACAATTATGTTGACAAGTGGCCCCTTTCACATCGATCCCTATTACACTTGGCCATACTCTCCTATCCCTTTGTGAGCTTTCTTCCCCGTTAATTCTGGGGTCATTAACCATCGCTTTACTCTCTTTCCCTCTAACTCCGTCCTCGACTATCCCATTTGATACCCCACCCCCCTTATTCAGTTTAAAACCATCCGTGTAGCAGTGGCAAACCTGCCGGCCAGAATGCTGGTCCCCCACCTGTTAAGATGCAATCCGTCCCTTTTGTACAGTTCCCCCTTACTATAAAAAAAATCCCAGTGATCTAAGAATCTAAATCCCTGCCCCCTGCACCAGTTCCTCAGCCACACATTCAGGTCCCATATCTCCCTGTTCCTGCTCTCGCCAGCACGAGGAACTGGAAGCAAACCGGAGATAACAACCCTGAAAGTCCTGCTTTTCAGCATTTTTCCGAGCTCTCTGAAGTCCCGCTGCAAAAAATTCATCTCCTTCTTTCCAACATCATTTGTGCCAACATGCACGACCACTTCCGGCTGGTCACCTTCGCCCTTGAGGATTGTCTGCACTCTGTCCGTAACATCCTGGATCCTGGCACCAGGAAGGCAGCACACCATCCTGGAATTCCGTCTGTTGCCGCAAAAACCCCTGTCCGTACCTCTCACAATGGAGTCTCCAACTACAATGGCGTTGCCCGACTTTGGCCTCTGTGGGTTTGGCTCATCAGCCCTTTTTGTTTGGCAAGCCAGTCCGCCGCTCAGTGGGATACCGTCTTCTGTCCCGGCAGCTTCCACGTGGGTGAACCTGTTCACAAGAGGTACAACACCCGGGGACCTTTGCATCCCATGTTTTCCTCCCTTTCTCACCGTCACCCACCTTCTCTCTTCTAGTGCCTTGGGTGTAACAATCTCACTGAAGGACTTGTCGAGAAACGACTCAGTTTCTCGAATGAACCTGAGGTCATCCACTTGTTTCTCCAGTTCCCCAACACGGTCCTTCAGGAGCTGTACCTGGATGCACTTCTCACATTTGTCCTTGTCCTTGTTTGTGCTGCTGGCCTTGTCGAGGCAGCGTGAGGTGTAAATGGAGTCAATGGAAGGGAGGTCGGATTGTGTGATGGTCTGGGCAGTGTCTGAACTAAACAATGTAAATAACATTGTACAAATCCAAGGAGAAAATTGATAGATGACGTTTCAGGTCAGGACCCTTCATCAGACGGAGTCACTCCAGCATTTTGTGTCTTTTATTACAGAATACCTGATCACTTAATGCCAAAAATGTATTTGCCCAATGGACTTTAATTCTAATTCGTGCATTCACTCTCTCCCCTAGTCGAATCGTCATGGATAATTTTCGTGAGACTTTACACAAGAAGACTGAAGTGGTCCTGAAGCTGAATTACTGCATCACAACTGTAGAAAGAGCCAGAAATTTGTAAGTGTTGGTCTTGCTGTCGCTCTTTGTTGCTGCCACAGATATTTTGTTTCAAGCTAGTTGTCGAGACTTTCGAATCAAGGATTTGGACTTTGCAGATGCAACACAGAAACAGGCCCTTTTGCCCATCGAGTCCCCGCTGACCAGTGATCACTGCATACACTAGCACTATCTGACACATTGGGGACAATTTACAATTTTACCAAAGCCAATTAACCTACAAACCTGCACGTCTTTGAAGTGTGGGAGGAAACCGGAGCACCCGGAGAAAACTCCATAAGGTCACAGGGAGAACGTACAAACTATGTACAGACTGCACCCGTAGCCAGGATTGAACCCGGGACGCTAGCGCTGTAAGGCACGAACTCTACCGCTGCAGCACTGTGCCACACTAAGGTTTTTGGCGCTATAAGGCAGCAACTCTTATCGCTAATACACATAATAGCTCTACGATTCTACGTCCAGGATCATACACCTTTTGCGATGTGTAAAATCCGCGAGCACTGCCACTTTTAATTTCACTGCACGTCTCGTGTGTGTGTATGTGACGAATAAACTTGACTTGACTTGATATACACAAATACCTCTCTTTCTTCCAAACGCATTGGTTGGGATAGATCATGGCATAAATATACTGGCTGTGGACTAATGGTCTTAATGATGCATCATCTGTGTTTGGTAGATACAACGGTTTGCTACAGACAACCATACTGCCGTCCGAACTGGATGAAATCCCAGAAATCCACAACAAGCTTCTACGGGTAAGTAATCAAACGCCTTCATTCTGCTTGTAGAATTGGAGCAGGCCAGAACAATCTTTTAAAAAATCTTCCATTTGTTCCCATGGATATTTGTTGAGGATTTGTTTTTACTATATTCACCACTTTAAAAAAAAAAATCATGTTAACTTGGATGTATTGACAAATGCGCAAGTACAATGACAAAGTTAGAAACGAGGACCTGTAGATGCTGGACACAAAATGCTGGAGTAACTCAGCGGGACAGACAGCATCTCTGGAGAGAAGGAATGGGTGATGTTTCCGGTTGAGACCTTCTTCAGACTGTAGATGCCGATTTACAAAGAAAGACACCATGAGCTGGAGTAATTTGGCGGGTCAGACAGCATCCCTCGAGAAGTCAATGTTCATACTGCCGGGGTGCAAACTACCAAAGCAAAATATGAGGTTTGTCAGAGTGAGGCCCAGTGTAAATTGGAGGATTTCGCTTGGGTAGTTTGCACCCCAGCGGTATGAACATTGACTTCTCTAACTTCAGGTAGTCCTTGCTTCCTCTCTCCATACCCTCCCCCTTCCCAGTTATCCCACTAGTTTTACTGTCTCTGCCTACATTCTTTCTCTGTCCTGCCCCCTCTCCTGACATCAGTCTGAAGAAGGGTCTCGACCCAAAACGTCACCAATTCCTTCTCTCCATAGATGCTGCCTCACCCGCTGAGTTTCTCCCTCATTTTGTGTCTACCTTTGATTTTATCAGCATCTGCAGTTCTTTCTTGAGCAGGAATGTGATGCTGAGTCCAAGGTTGGCTCAGATGTGATCTTTCTTGAGGGGTAGATCTGGGTTGAAAGGCTGAATGATCTCCTCCTGTTTCCTATGTAGTCTGAACCAGATATTAGACTCATAGCGATAGATGTATACAGCTTGGAAGCATGCTCATGCTGACAAAGTTGCTCCTTCTACACGAGTCCCGCCATTCTGCATTTGGTCCATATCATTCAAAACCTGTCCTATGCATGTACCTGTCCAGATGATTAGTTTGGACATTCTGCGTGGCAATATGCCCGTTGGCCCACCGGGTCTGCACCGAGCAGCGACCCCTGCACATCAACACTATTTTACACACGGGACAATTTACCGTTTTACCAAAGCCAATTAACCTTCAAACCCGCACGTCTTTGGAATGTGGAATGAAACCGGAGCTCCCGGGGAAAACCCACACAGGCCACAGGGAGAACGTACAAACTCCGTACAGACAGCACCAGTAGTCAGGATCGAACCCGGGTCTCCGGCACTGTAAGGCAGCATCTCTACCGCTGCGCCGCCGTGCCGTCCATTTTTAAATGGTGTTATAGTAATACATCTTGGTCTCCCTCCGTTAAACTTTAACCATCTATCAATGTTGTGCAGTTGGCAGGTTCTTTGGACTCCATTAACCACAATTTGAAGGACATTGAAGATGCGTTTTTGCCTGGCAGCCAGCTATCCGATCACTGGACCTACCAAGTAGGAACACATCCAGAGGACAAAATGTAAGGTCACATTTCAAAATGGCAGCATTTCATGAAGCTTATCCGTCAGTATATTAAAATCGATGTTTTGATTTCAGCACTGAGCAGCTACAGGTTCTTCTGGACTTGATAACGGACATCTACCATCAGTTCAAAAAGGATAAAGCTTTGCACAGTGAGTAGGCACATGTTATATACAGGGTGGCCAAAGGTTGGCCTATCAGTTAGAGTCATAACATGTGGAAACAGGCCCTTAGGGCCAACTTGCTCACACCGGCCAACATGCCCCATCCACACCAGCCCCACGGCCTGCGTTTGGCCCATATCCCTCAAAACCTGGCCTATCCATGTACCTGTCCAAATGTTTCTTAAATGTTGTGATATTACCTGCCACAACTACCTCATCTGGCAGCTCGTTCCATACATCCACCACTCTGTGAAAAGGTTACCCCTCAGGTCCCTATTAAATCTTTCCGCCCTTCACCTTAAACCTACATCCTCTGATCCACTGATTCTCGATTCCAAAGCCTGTGTCCTCTGGTTCTCAATTCCTAAATTACTGGCTGAGGGGAGCGTTAATCTTTGACTGGGACCCTTTAAAATTCTTGCCTTTTAAGTAGAAGGATATACCTTCCTTAACATCAGTTGGAGTCATAGTCATACAGCATGGATACAGGCCCTTCGGCACAACTTGCCCAAGATGCCCCCCACTTACCTGTCTAACCTGTCCCTGTTTGGCCCACATGCCTCTATACCTTTCCTATCCATGTACCTGTTCGAATGTCTATTAAATACTGTTATAATACTTGCCTCACCTACCTCTGGCAGCTTGTTCCATAAACCCATGACCCTCTGTGCGACTTGTAGAGAGTCGTTGTGGCTCAGGAGGTAATCTTTGACACGTTGAGTCCACCTCAACGTGTGGTTCTGAACTGTTCACTCAGTCTCATTCTGCAGAACCAAGCAACTGCAGCTGCTGGCTTACACAAAAGGACACTTTTGTGTAAGCTATTCCAAGATGGCGGCGCTGGCTTAACAGCTGCGGCCCGCCTGCAGTCCGTCTATTATTTATTTATTTTTTGTCCTGTTTTTAGTTGGTTTCGTTTTGTTAGATTGTGTGTGTATGTGGGTGGGTGGGAGTAACATGTCTGGGTCTCTTCCTTCGTGGGGGGGGGGGGTGTGACTTTTCTGTCGTATTCCCCGTCTTCGTCTCTGTCTGCGCCGAGGCCTAATGGCGAAGCTGGCGGCCTCGGGCCCCGGGGCTGTCCCAGCGGCGGCGGCGACCCGACTCGGTCCCTGAGCAGTTCCAGCGGCGGCGGCAGCAGCAGCGGCAGCGGCCCTACTTGGTCCCAGGGCAGTTCCAGTGGCGGTGGCAGCGGAGGCCCGGCTCGGTCCCGGAGCGATTCCAGCAGCAGCAGCAGAGGCCCGGCTCGGTCCCGGAGCGGTTCTGGCGGCGGCAGCGGCTGCGGCGACCCGACTCGGTCCCGGGACGGTTCCAGTGGCAACAGCGGCAGCAGCAGCAGCGGCGACCCGACTCTGTCCCGGTGCGGTGGGGGCGGCAGTGGCAGCGGCCCGACCACGACCACGGGCCCGGTGGAATATCATCACCCGGTGGGGTCACACTGAAACCTGGATCGCTTCGGCACAGAGGGAAACAAAGAGGGAAGAGACAGAGACTTTAAGACTTTGCCTTCCATCACAGTGGGGAGGTGTTTGGTGAACTCACTGTGGTGGATGTTGGGTTTGTGTTTGTTGTGTGTTCTGTCATTTTTAAAAGGATTGTATGTATGACTGCAGGGGAACGATGTTTCGTTCAGACCGAAAGGTCTGAATGACAAATAAAGAATCTAATCTAACTAAGTGCTGGAGTAACTCAGCGGGTCAGGCAGCACCCTAGTTTATGAAAGGACCATTCAGAAGCAGGTGGTGCAACGGTAGAGTTGCTGGCTTACAGCGCCAGAGACCCAGATTAGATCCTGACTACGGGTGCTGTGTGTAAGGAGTTTGTATGTTCTTCCTGTGACCACATGGGTTTCTCCCGGTGCCCCTGTTTCCTCCCACACTCCAAAGGTTAATTGGCTTTGGTAAAATTGTAATTTCCCTCTACTGTGTAGGATAGTGCTAATGTAAGGGGTGATCGCTGGTCGGGTCAGGCTCGGTGGACTGAAGGACCTGTTTCCATGTTGTATCTCTGAAGTCTAATGTCTGAACACAGGGGAAGTGAAGTATTATGTCACATTTGTATCCTTACCATTGCCTGAGTGAAGGAGCTTCTTCAGAATTCTTTACTGGCGTTAGTGTTATGTCTATGGTGTATTAACTCACCCCTGAACTTCAAGGATATGACCCAGAATGTTATCTTTCTTTCAGAGCTGCCGTATAATGAGGAGCAGATCCACAAATTTGATAAGTAAGTATTCCGTGTACTGCTCCCTCAATTAGTATCATTTCATGTCAAACAGCGTACAGATGAAAGGGAAAGCTTTATACAGGTCCACCACCAATTTACGGGGAACTGGTGCACCGGCACCTCCTTTAATCTGAACGAAATTATGAGAGCACCCGTGAAGTCCTCCCCGGAAGTCCCCCCGAAAATGTAGTCCCCAGAGTGAGGCGGCCGATCTCGACTTATGTACATGTGATGATAAGTGATTGAAAATATCCTACCAATACCGATTACTTAAACTCACCTTTTGACCTAGAATGTGATACGGTTGTTTTCATTTCAGGCAGAAAATGTGGGTCCATGCTTCGAAAGCCATGTACTTGTTCAAAGATGAATGTTTTGCAAAGTACCAAACCTTGCTTGACAAAGCGGACGACTGGATGAAGTGAGCAGCTTTGGAATTTACATCATTTCTAATGTAATGTATGTTTTTACCCGCTTTTGGATTGATTAGTTTAGTTTAGAGATACAGCGTGGAAACAGGCCCTTCGGCCCACCAAGTCCGCACCCACCAGCGATCAACCGTTCACACTAATTCTATCCTACACTCCAGGGACAATTTACAGAAGCCAATTAACATACAAACCCGCATGTCTTTGGAATGTGGGAGGAACCCGGAACGCCCGGAGAAAACCCGCGCGGTCACAGGGAGAACGTACAAACTCTGTACAAACACTCTTAATAAGGATCGAATCCGGTCTCTGCCATTCTCTAACATATCCCTGTCAAATCTTAACTCTCCATTCCAACAAAGACAGCGTACTATATTGAAGACAGCCGAGTTGTAAAAAATGTCTTAATTTCCTTGAAGAAATGTAATCCTTTTGATAATCCAACAGTAATATAGCTGAGGTTCTGTGCCTGGTCAATTTGAATAGAGTGTAATCGATTCTGTTTCCTTCCCAGGAAGACTCATTTTATGAGAAAGCAGATGCTGAATGTTGCCAATCAATTTGTAAACATCGAACAGGAAGTATTCACCTACCAAGAGCACATCAAAAAGGTACCTTGGCTTAGGCTTGCAAAAGATAGTTAAGAACATGTAAAAGATTTGCAACCCTCTGGGTGAAAAAGTTTTTCCTCATCTCAGTCCTAAATGGCCTACCCCTTATTCTTAAACTGTGACCCCTGGTTCTGGACTTCCCCAACTTCGGGAACATTTTTCCTGCATCTACCCTGTCCAATGCTCTAAGAATTTTATATGTTTCTAATATATCCTTTCATCCTTCTAAATTCGAGCGAATACAAGCCCAGTCGACCCATTCCTTCATCATACGTCAGCCCCGCCAGCCCAGGAATTAACCTGGTGAACCTACGCTGCACTCCCTCAAAAGCAATAATGTCCTTCCTCAAATGAGGAGACCAAAATTGCACACAATACTCGAGGTGCGGTCTCACCAGGGCCCTGTACAACTGCAGTAGGACCTCCTTGCTCCAAAACTCAAATCCTCTCGCATTGAAGACCAACATGCTATTGGCTTTCTTCACTGCCTGCCTGCATGCTTACTCTCAGTGATTGATGTACAAGCCCATCCAGGTCTCGTTGCACCTCTCCTTTTCCTAATCTGACACCATTCAGATAATAGTCTGCCTTCCTGTTCTCGCCACCAAAGTGGATAACCTCACATTTATCCACATTATTCTGCATCTGCCATGAGTCACCCTGCAGCCTCATAGCATCCTCCTCGCAGCTCACACTGCCTCCCAGCTTTGTATCATCTGCAAACTTAGAGATGTTACATTTAGATTCTCTCTAAATCGTTAATATGTCACATGTACTGAGGTACAGTGAAAACTAGAGAGCAGGCCTGAGCTGGTATCTAGAGAGCACCCCTAACCTACCATCTCCTAATTGAAGACCCTCAGACTATTTTTAACCAGACTTTACTGGACTTTATTCTGCAGTAAACGCCGTGCCCTTTATCCTGTATCTGCATATTGTGAAAGGTTTGTTTGTATAGTCTTTCTGCTGATTGGATAGCACGCAACAAAAAAGCTTTTCACTGTACCTCAGTCAAAGTGACAATAAACCAAACTAAACTAAATTAAAAGCTTTGTGATACGTGCTATCCAGTCAGTGAAAAGATGGTGTGGAAGATTGCAACCTTCACGTGGTCCACCCTGTTTCGACTAATGCAATCAACTCGACGTGCACAAACAGAAGATTAAATAGAACAAGTTGTCCAACAACTTTAGGCTGTGCACGCCACACGAAAGAAGAAGTGAAAAGACTACACATGATTACATGTGTTCACATTATATATATATATATATGTGTGTGTGTGTGTGTGTGTATATATATATATACAAATTATATATCTACATAACAAATTACAAAATATACTTGATGGGCTGAATGGCCTATTTCTGCTCCTATGACATGAATATGAGGAGTCTCAATTCATCCACAGTTCTGTGGTTGGATGGGAACGAGCTATACAAAATAAAGTGATGTTGAATTATTGCTGAGGTGTTTCTCTCCTTCCCTGTGTCACTTACACTCTCACTTTGCCCTTTCCTACACTCCCTGCCCCTCCTTCCCCCTCCACTCCCACCCTCTACCTTTCTCTAGTTGCAGGAGCTGCTGCCTCAGAAATCTCTCCTGGCGACCCCTGGGGACTGGAAGCCTCCCATGTCCCAGTCCTACCCCAGCCAGAACACGCTGATGGAAATGACTATCGGGTAAATACCTCTTGAGTTGATTATGAAGTGGTTCAGATATATTATTATCATGTGTACAGAGGTACAACATTGTATATTATGCGTACGTTGTGCCTTAATTCATAAGGAAAGAGAATAGACTTTTCAATTTGTGATGTGGTTTGGTGAGATTTGAAATCGGAATGAAGTATCACAATTAGAGTCATAGTATCATACTAGGTATATTACAAAACTTACCTTGAGCAGCGCTGCAGTTCTGCCGCTCCCCGTGTGCGTGACTTTGGCGCCTTTCATAGGGGGGCGGGCTTAAAGTGCCGTTTTTCTGCAGACTGGGAAAATTGATCCATGTTGGGCGATTTCGTTGCGGAAGAAAAATTGCTCCGACATTTCATTCATGAAGGTATTTTTAAATTACGCTAGATTATTTATTAACTAGAGTAATTTAAAAATCACCTTCAAAAGCCGTGAGCGCCGACAACGGGAAGGATTTTGCGTAGGGGAGAAAAAAAGGTACACAGTTTATTTTTATATTAAAAGTTGGTTTTTATGGAGGCTTTAATCATATTTTCATGTTGCGAAATGGGGTCCAAAAAAAATGTATCAATCAACAGTATTTTTCCTCCCGACTTCACCGCAAACCACAGCGTTCCAATCCACCGCATTCCACTAAAACCCACTCGCTAGTTGATTTAAATGGCCATTAATTTACAGGCAGTAAACACTAAATTCCTTCCATTTGGCCCAGAAATTCATGAAAATGACATTTAAAAATTATGTTATATTGTGGATTATTGTGTGAATGTTATTTGAACACTTAGGCAATTTTAAAAAAGTTTATCTTTGCTTAAGAAATGGATAGATGTTTAGATCTACTCATTGAATTTTGTAATTAGCTACAATTAGATAACTAACTAATTATATGCTTTAATTTCAGGTCATCCAAGTAAGATTGTTTCATATTTGTTTCAGAATGCTTCAATCTATAATAACTGAAAATTTCATTGAGTTCTCTTAATTTTTAAGAAAGTTATGGGCTTTTAACGGTTCTAGATCACAGCTTTTGAGTTAAGTCAATTGAAAGGCAATGGGGAACAAGATGCTAATTTCCGAGTATGAAAATGGTCATAACTTTCTTAATACTGAAGATATGAAAGTGAATTAGGTGTCAAAATAAACTTCTTTTTATGCTTTATCTGATGGGATAAATTGCAGACTTGGTTTTTAAAATCTCAAAATTTTGTAACATTGCTAGTCATACAACATGGAAACAGGCCCCATCTTGCCCACACCGACAAACATGTCCCATTTACACTAGTCCCACCTGCCTGCGTTCCAACCATATCCCTCACAACATATCCTATCCTTGTACCTGTCCAAAAGTTTCTTCAATGTTGCGATATGGGGAAAAAGCTGGAACGGGATACTGATCAGCCATGGTCATATTGAATGGCAGTGCTGGTTCGAAGGTTCCGAATGGCCTACTCCTGCACCTATTTTCTATGTTTCTATGCCTCAACTACTTCCTCCGTCAACTTGTTCCATTCACCACCACCCTTCGTGTGAAAAAGCTGCTCCTCAGGTTCCTATTAAATCCTTCCCCCCTCACCTTAAGTTGGGCCGATGGGCCTGGTTCCGCACTGTATGACTATGACCATGACATTTCACACAGGTGCAAGAAAGTACATGAAGTCTTTTGGTAAATATAAGTAATTTATGGGTGAAGTAGTTTCTGTATTTCCCTTCAATATTTAATCTAGGTGATTATAACAGGTTAAATTGTATTGATAGACACAAGGAAGATAACATGTCCTAAAAGAAGACAAATCTCATTGAAATCCTTCCATTTGGTGTGACAGTCAGCTTAACGTGTATCATTTCAACCAGGAATAAATGATTTATATACAAACAAAGCCCTGGGTTGTAACGTGTTTGCATATGATTATTCATAGTGTATGTGTGTTACAAATAGGGTTAAAGGAATTATTTTGTGATGTAGTGACATTAAATGGAATTTGGTCTGATCACAGTGGTTCTTAAATGGACAGAATTGGTATATGCAGTCTTGTTCATCTTAAAGTATTGCAACACATGCATTTGACTGTTTCTCTTTCCACAGACGCTGCTTAACCCACTGGGTATTTCCAGTACTTTCATTGTAGGTTTCAAGCATCTGCAGTATTTTAGTCTGTGTACAGCACATTCTCTCTCCATCAGACATATTCATGATTAAATCTTTCCACCAGAATGAAGAAATTGAAGGAGGAGATGGAAGGAGTCGTTAGGGAGCTTGCTGAGAACAACCACATCCTGGAAAGGTAAATCTGGTCCATCTTCAACTACTCCATAAATGTCACAGGGGATTAGGGCGGCCCAGTGGCGCAGCGGTAGCGTTGCTGCCTTACAGCGCCTGAGACCCGGATTTGAACCTGACTACGGGTACAGTCTGTACAGAGTTTGTACTTTCTCCCCGTGACCTCGTGGGTTTTCCCCAGGTGCTCCGGTTTCCTCCCACACTCCAAAGACGTACAGGTTTGTAGGTTCATTGGCTTTGCTAAAGAAAATTGTAAATTGTCCCTAGTGTGCAGGATACTGTTAATGTACGGGGATTACTGGTTGGCATGGACTCAGTGGGCTGCAGGGCCTGTTTCTGCACTGTATCTCTAAACTAAACTAGTGGGGGCCTGGCATGCAATGCCAGGGGTGGCGGTGGAGGCAGATATGATAGTGATGTTTAAGAGGCTTTTAGATAGGCACACGGAAGCAGAGGGAACAGAGGGATATGGATCATGTACAGGCAGATGAGATCAGTTTAACTTGGCATCATGTTCGGCACAAACATTGTGGGCCGAAGGGCTTATTCTGTGCCGTACTCTTCTGTTTTATAATTTCAAAACTTAAAAGATATTATTAATGGCTAAAGGGTTAAAATCATTTCAATGAAGGGTTGCCTTCATTTACACTTTCTCTGATCCTGATAATTTGCTCAATGGTTCGTTGGTACTTTATTTGTCACATGTACGAAAGTTCAGTGAAATTCATTGTTGTACACAGTTCCGTGCAGGTACCACTAATACATAACACTTAGATCCATCTTAGATAAGTATCTCAGATACAGTAGAGGTGTATAGCAGAAGCACACAGAGAGTCGCCAAGTCTCAGTTGTTGTTCAGTGGTCTACCGCTCCGTGCCGCTGCAAGCCGCGTCCAGTCCACGTGCTCTGCCTCTTGGAGCAGCCGATCCATCCGAGCACCCGGCTGTCACAGGGCCTCCAGCGGCCCACTCCCCCATCGAAGCACGGCACTGCACTGCCTCCCACAGCCGGTCTGCTTACCGGCCCACTGTCCCAACTCCGACCCCCTCCTCTCCAGTCCACGGGACGAGCAGGGGCCGGGCTGGACGGCTTCCCTCTCCGGGTGGGCTCCCGTTCTGCGTCGGTGAGCTAGGCCTGATGCGAGTATGGCCACGGCATCTCGGGATGACCTGACACAAGCGATTGAAGCTGTTCTGATGTTTGGTCTTTCATCAGGTTTGGAGCGCTGACCGTAGATGGAGGAATTCAAAGCCCCGATCGCCTCTGAACAAACTGAGGGACCATTTCCAGTTTGCCTGGGTCCATCACCCTTGCACTATCAGTCCGGCACCACCCTGCTCTTTGCACTTTGTAAAGCTCTCTAATGCAAATAATGGGGACTAACGAGAAATTAAATTGCATAAATAAAAAACAGACAGTAAAATGTAGGTATGAGGAACTGCAGATGCTGGTTTACCAAAAAAAAAGAAGGAAAAAAGTGCTGTGGTACTCAGCAGGTCCGGCAGCATCTCTGGAGAACATGGATAGGTGATGTTTCAGGTCAGATCTGCATGGAAGGAGGACTAAATCTCAGAAGCTCTTTGATCTTTTTAGTTTTGATTTCTGACATTTAATTTCTCAGTAGTCTCCACACCCTGTCTATAGAACAGTGGTGAAAGTCTATGTCTGTGTCCCTAATGTTGTAAGGGATATATTCCGCTTCGTGCTGCTACGGAGACACACATACAGTGTTGATTCTTCTACTCTCTGGTTCGTGACAACTGCCCGCGTTTATGTAGTGTTAGTGGAGACTGAGTTGCCCAATGATCTCTGTGGTGGGACGATGGGAGCCAAGCAGTAACAGGTTGGATTTGAACATTAGACCCCACTCTAAGATGTGTTATTAGATACACTTTGAGCCTGACCCATGTTAGGAGATACTGGGACATAGGAGTAGAATTAGGCCCTAAGCCCATCAAGTCTATTCCGCCATTCAATCATGGCTGATCTATCCTTCCCTCTCAACCCCAGTCTCCTGCCTTCTCCCCATAACCCCTGACACATGTACTAATCAACACCCTGTTAATCTCCGCTTTAAAAAATATCCAATGAGTTGGCCTCAAGGGGGCAGCACAGTGGCGCAGCGGTAGAGTTGCTACCTCACAGCACCAGAGACCCGGGTTCCATCCTGACTACGGGTGTTGTCTCTACACAGTTTGTACGTTCTCCCTGTTACCACATGTGTTTTTCCCGGATCCTCCTGTTTCCTCCCACACTCCAAAGGCGTGCAGGTTTGCAGCTTATTTGTAATTTGTCCCTAGTGTGATGGTGCTAGTTTACGGGGTGATCGCTGATTGTCGTGGACTGAAGGGCCTGTTTCCACGCTGTATCACTAAAGTCTAAAGCGAGCTAGGTTTTAAGAAGCATAAAGGTTGAGAGGTTTGGGAAAGGACTTAAAAGGCTTAGGAATTTGTCACCCGAAGCCAGGTCTACCAATGACTTCGGAAATGCCTGAGGACAGGTTTCATAAGACATAGGAGCAGAATTAGACCATTCGGCCCTTCGCGCCTACAACGCCATTCAATCACTCCTGATCTATCTTTCCCTCTCAACGCCATTCTCCTGCCTTCTCCCCTGAACCCCTTACTAATCAAGAACCCGTCAATCTCCGCGTTAAAAACACCCATTGACTTGGCCTCCACAGCCGCCTGTGGCACAAGACTGGACAAACTGTAGGCAGAGGGGGGTGAGGTAGAAGTTGAAGAAGAACTTGAAAACATGGGCGAGAGATTTTTAACTGGATGAAAGGTGTTGCTTAACTGGAGCCAATGTCAGCGCTGGACCTGGGTTAGATGGAGTTCTGATGACCGGTCAGAAAGTGATGGTGGATAACATTGGGTAGGCAACAGTGACTAGGATGTGTACATACTGTATCGCTCTCGACGCTGCACCTGCCCCGTACCAAGTATCCATTAGTTTCCACAACTTGGAAATGACCACCTTGTATTTCAATTTGAGTTATAACGCTGTGACCTTATCAAAAAAGAAACATTTCTGGCACTTTGCAAATTTTACCATGCTGCAGTTTACGAAAGTTACACTAAACACAGACTCCAAATAATCAGATTAAATCAAAGAAAGGCTGAGCGGCCTTTGTAAACAATGTGAATATAGCCCTTTTTAACTACACTTGCGCCTGTATATATTGTACATATTTGTATGCAGAACCTAATTGTTCAAATCTTCAATTGAACAGAGTTGGCAGTGCAGATGAGAGATGTGCTGAGTTTATTTTAAAGTAGGGAAAGTTGATGCTGGCGTATATTTACTGTCTGGTCCCTTTACAGAAGCATTGATTACTTCTCCCTGATTCAAAACAGCCATTTAGTCTCTTCCTTAAAATTAAGTTCCACTTTTAACCGAGGGCGACTAAACCATCTCCCCCACCAGGTTTGCGAGGTGAGGAGGGGGTTGTGGACCCCCAGCCGGACCACAAACAAGTCCTGTCAAAGGGCGGATGAGCTTCTAGCGAGCCAACGGCCATCCACACTTCAGTAGAAGTTGCGATCACTGTCGTACATAGCATTGTAAGGAATGATGATAAAGCACACACACCAAAATCCTGTACTTCCACCGGCGGAAGCCCGCAGGAACAGGAGGACAGAGATGTGTAGTGCGTCCGTCACCGTTCCCGTCGGAAACCAGCACCACTGTGTCGCTAATGTTTTCAATGTTAATAATCATTGCACTGTACAGGTCCACCACCGATGTTCCGGCACCGTTGGTTTCAGAGGCTTTCTGGATTATCCATGTTGCCGAACCAACAGAGCCTCTGAGAGAAGTCCAACGTTACCGGAACAGTCCGCCTCGGCTGCCGGGGGCCAAGATGCCGGCATGCAGTCGGCTTCGGAATGGCTATGGGAATGGATCTGCCGGCTCCGGTCTGGCCGGGGTTCCACAGCCCCGGCTGCGGGGGGCAAATTCAACCCACCGATCAGCTGCGGTAGTCCCGGTGAGGTCGGGATCGACCGCATCACCCAGCCTAGGCGCCACTTCCGGGGGGGGGGGATTTCAAGTGCTCTCGTAATTTTGTCCGGATTAAAGGAAGTGCCAGCCCACCCAAATCGATGGTGAACCTGTACCTCATTCAACTTAGCAACTTAGTATATCATTAAATCCTTGCGATCAACAGCACTTTCAATAATTTTGTTTGTGGGCTGGCATTGATTTTGAAAGCTGGGCTTAATCAGTGGGAGATATTCTACTCGTAACTGGAATAATTGCCGTCAAAATATTTAACATTTTTCATCTTGAAGTGTGTTAATGTCTTCTAGCTCCGTGAAGACATTACATGGTTATCTGTTCAACAAGATAATGCAACCGTTTTGTTTTCCCAATCTGTTATGTCTATTTGTTGTATACAATGTACGATGGGAAACCATTTATAAAATATTAAAAATCTTCCATCTGCATGAACCTCTGTGTATCATGTCTCCTGCTGCTAGATTTATCACTAATTGGGATCCGCATTTAGAAATGAACTGATGTGGTGTGGGATACAGGCTTCTCTACCTCCTGCCCAGTGGTAGCAGTGAGAAGAGGGCACGGTCCGGATTGTGGAAATCCTTGATGATAGATGCCACCTTCTTGAGGCAGCGATGCATGTCGATGCTTTTGCTGGTGGGGTCGGCTGTGCCCGTGATGGACCGGGCTGAGTCCACCATTCCCTGCAGCCTCGCGTGTTCCTGGGCGTTGGATTTGCTGCACCAGCCCGTGATACAACCAGTATCAATATTTTCCATAGTCCATCTGTAGATGTTTGTTCGGCAACATGAAGGATCTATTTTAACTTCTAAAGAAAAGTGGAAGCACTAGAGGCGGCACGGTGGCGCAGCGCTCTGTAGAGTTGCTGCCTCAGAGCGCCGGAGACCCGGGTTCGATCCTGACAACGGGCGCTGTCTGTACGATGTTTGTGCGTTCTCCCCGTGACCGTGTGGGTTTTCCCCGGGTGTTCCGGTTTCCTTCCACACTCCAAAGACGGGCAGGTTTGTAAAGTAATTGGCTTTGGTACGGGGTGTAACGGGGATCACTGGTCGGCATGGACTCGTTGGGCCGAAGGGCCTGTTTCCGTTGTGTCTCTAAACAAAACAGATCTGCTTCCTTTTCAACTTAACTTCTACCTCGCGGCGCTTTCATGATTCAATGCACGGATCTGAAGAGGGGTTGGGTGGAGGAAGGAACTGCAAAGACAGTTACAGACCTGAAATGCCACCTCTTCCTTTTCTCCACAGATGCTGCCTGATCCGCTGTGTATTAACCAGCAGCATCTGCAGTTCTTTGTATCTACAAGGATGTTTGTTTCATATGACAATTGATGAACCAGATCACATGGGAATGAATGGGACTGAATTGGGATTCAAACATAGTCTCGATGGGCCGAACGGTAGCTTGAACCCTCGGCTCCAGCGAGCTGCTGAAGCTGATCCATTGTCAATTAAAAAAAATTTGAAGATGCAAATAAATCCGGCGCGGTGACTTCCTTGAAGCTTGCGCGAATCACGAGTGGTTCCCGGTGCGGTTTAATGCGGCACGGGGCGTAGTAACTCGATCTGTAACCTGTCACAGCGCTCGCCGCCTCTGCTCCAACCTGCTCCCGTGCAGGAAGGGCGACTGGTTGCTGGCGGGGAGATAGAGATAGATAGCAAGGGGAAGCACCATGAAAGGTCTCCGGGTGGCCAAGAACGGGGCGCCTCACCCTCTCCCCAGCAACGAGCAGCAGAGAGCCCGGAGGACGAAGGACGAGCTCAGCCCACGGGGCAAAGGCAAGAAGAAGTACCGACCACCGGACGTGAGGACCATCTTCACCGAGGAAGGAGAGCCCGGCGCCGGGCAGAGGCGAGGGGAGGGTCACCGCTTCACACAGTCGCCGGCTGCCAACGCCTGGTGTGACCTCTGCTGTCAGTTCATCTGGGAGCAGTATCTGCAATGCACAGGTCAGTCTGCCAACACCGCTCTGCTGTATATTAGTATCCCCAACACCCCCACCCCTCCCAGCCACTGCCCGGCTTGTGGCGTTTTACATTTCCAAATACGAACTTTATTCAGAATAAGAAAAAAAAATCTCTGTATACAAATTTAGACGAGTACATGTATAGGACAGGTTTGGAGGGACGTGGGCCAAACACGGGCAGGTGGGACTCGTGTCCATGGCACATGTTGACCGGTATGGGCAAGTTGGGCTGAAGGGTCTTTTTCCATGCTGTAAGACTCTATGATTCTATTTCTCTATGTTCAGGTTTCCCCCCGCATCCCAAAGACGTGCGGGTTTGTAGGTTAATTGGCCCTCTGTAAATTTTCCCTCGAGTGGATGAGAAAGTGGGATAACATGGAACTAGTGTGATGGTCAGCGCGGACTTGGTGGGCTGAAGGGCCTGTTGCCAGGCTGGATCTCTACATCTCTAAACGAAGCAAGTTCAGTGCAAAAAAAAACTCCCAGATAATCTCAGTGCCTATACATCCATTAGTGTCATATTCAGCAGTATTCGTAACAATCCTTAAACCAAACGGCACAGTGGTGCAGCTGGTAAAACGGCTGCTGCCTCACAGCGCCAGAGACCCGGGCTCCATCCTCACCTCAGGTGTTGCACTGTGTGATGTTTGTATGTTCTCCCTGTGATCATGTAGGCTTTCTCCGGGTACTCCAGTTTCCTCCCACACTCCAAAGACTTGGTGAGCCCGAATGGCCTGTTTCCGCACTGTATTTCTAAACGAAACTAAATTATCCTTCAAAACTGTATGTCTTTGGAGTGCGGAAAGAAGCTGGAACAGCCGGAGAAAACCCTGGCGGGAAATCCCTTCCCTTGTTTGAGGGGTGACCTCACTGGATTCTGCCCCTCAATGTACAGTAGCGGAAGGACTCTACACTGTGGTATTCCGGGCTTGTATTCACCGGTATGGCATTGGGCAATTCATTGATTTTTTTTTGTTTTAACTTGACTCGGTAAAAAGAAACCGTAAATCTGTGGCGCAACAGGTTGTCCCCATTAATAGTAAGATTAAACGAGAACTTACCAGTTTGAAGTTTGATCTTTATTTTATGAGGAGTTGCAATGAGGGATTTCGTGAAGAACCCGCCAGCACGCATGCGCGACATACTTCAAAGCCGCGGTGTGGAATCACAGAAAAACCAAGCCAAGAAATGACTTGTTATAGTAAGATTAAAGAGACTCTAGTTACCAGTTGACTTTATGATCGAGGGTTGGGAGCGGAGGGCACGAAATCCCTCATCGCAACTCCTCATAAAATAAAGATCAAACTTCAAACTGGTAAGTTCTCGTTTAATCTTACTATTTCATTTCGGAGTCACGTGAGTGACTTCGTGAAGACTTCAAAGCTTCTGTGATTTCACGCCCTGGACAACGTCCATGCTATCACACACGCTACTGAAAAGGTGGACAGCAGTAATCAATTTCCGTCACTGTTTCTCTGAAAAATAATAATATTTATTAATAACAACAAGAAAGGACCCCTCACTGAGGGGGAACTGTATGTTCTCGGCCTGCATCCAGCACGGCTCCTGCGAACATTCCAGGTACGGTGACGGGTTTATTGTAAAACCGTTGAAAAGTGGCTTCACTGGCCCATCCCGCTGTGGCAAGTATCTGGTCCATGGGCACCTCCATGGCCTTTGCCGCCGATGTTGATGCTGCCCTGGTGGAATGGGATTTAAAAACATCAGTGTCAATACCTGCTTTGTTCAAGACGATCCTGAGCCATCGGGATATCGTCTGCACCGTCACTCTATGGTGAGGTTTTTTATGACTGATGAACAGGTATTGCTCCATTCCCCTTATTTTCCTCGTCACTTTGATATAGTGGCGGATATGGGTGGCTATGCATAGCCTAGCATCAGCGGGGTATGCTGGAAACTCCAGCTGCAGCCCTGTAAATCCAGGTCTATGCTGCTTGAGGAATTCATCAATGAAGAAAGTGACCCGTTCAGGGGTAGAGATCATTCTGTCGATCTTGGCCTTGTGAAGCGTTTGCACCCTTTGTGCTGAAGTAAGTGCCATCAACATCACCACCTTCAGGGTGAGTTTGTCCAATTCGAGCCCCGTCATGGGTGACCATGTTCTCAGCAGGGTCAGCACTTTGCCAATATCCCATGTGACGTTGTAACGGGGCCTCGGCGGGTTGGAATTAAATATCCCCCGCATAAGTTTGGAGACCAATTTATTGGATCCTACCTCAATATTGAGGTAGGACGAGAGCGCACTCCTGGCGCTATTGATGGCACTATAGCTGAGATGTTGATCATGGTGTAGCCCCGCAAGAAATTCCAGCACATCTGTGATGGAGACGGAGTCATATGCAACGTCCATGCGGCCACAATAGGATTCCCATTTCCTGATGTACGATAAGTACTGCCGTCTTGAGGACTCCCTGCATGATGCTCCCATGGTATCCATTGTCCTTGAAGATAGACCATACTGAAGTAGTGGCCTGTTCAGATCCTGCAAGCCAATAGATTCAAATGACTATGGCAGGGGTGTGGTTCCCCTGTGGCAGGGTTCGTCACCAATTGTGGGCAACCCTCCAAGAGGACCCATGGTTGACTTATCATTCCAAGGACCACCGGATACCATGATTGCGTAGGCCAGTCGGGTATAATGAGGATGCCCTTGGCAGCATCGAGCTGGATTTTCCGCAATACCCGACTGATGAGGCAGAATGGAGGAAAGGCATAGAAGAACCATTTCCCCCAGTCTAGCGAGAATGCGTCCATCGCCATTGCCCCAGGATCTGGCTCCCATGATACGTATGTTGGTACCTGATGGTTCAACCGTGACGCAAAAAGGTCAATATCCGGTTTACCAAATTTGGCTGTAATTTTGGTGAATATTTGGGGGTTCAACATCCACTCGATGTTGTCATTGAACTTCCGTGACCTGGTGTCCGCCACTGTATTGAGCTCACCTGGCAAGTAGGTAGCTGAGATCCAAATATTCCGTTGAATACACCAGAGCCAAATTGTGTTTGCCAATTCATTGCATGAAATTGACCTGGTACCGCCCATATGATTCAGATAAGCCACCGCAGTGGTATTGTCTATTTGGAGACGGACATGAGTGTTAGTCATGTTTGAACAATAGGCTCTTAGTCCGTGGAATGCTCCTAGCATCTCCAAATAGTTTATCCCTTGTGCTAACAACAAAGTAGCTTCACGTGAATCCCATCTACCTCCACAACTGTTATTGTTGTCCGTAGCTCCCCAGCCATGGGAGCTTGCATCTGTTTGCAAGTATACCATTGGACGAGGCACAATGATGGGTTTAAAAGAGTTATGGATATTGCCAATCCACCATAGTAACTCAAGTTTTGCCTTAACCGGCAACTGCATGGGTCTATCATAATGTCCAGCATTTAGTTTTAATGCTGTTATTTTTGACCTTTGTAAATTCTGATAGTGTAAAGGTCCATATTGAGCAGCTGGAAATACTGCTACAATTTTGCCAATTACCCTGGCAGTTAATCTGATAGACGGTATACTGGCGCAGACCAGGTTCTTGCATGCTTGAAACACATCACCAATTTTGTTAGTTGGGATGGTGGTGATCATGCGATTGGAGTCTATTGTGAACCCCAAGTAGTCCATGATCTGTGCGGGGAGGAACTTTGATTTGTCTGGATGGATTATAAACCCCATTTGTTGAAAAGTTTCCACTGTGGCTGAAACCGCCAACTCTGCGGATTCCAGAGTGTGCCCAATTATCAGAATGTCATCCAAATAGGCCATGACCGTATGATTTTGTCTCCGCAGTGTAGATAACACTGGCTTGAGTAGTTTGGTGAACAGTCTGGGGGCTGTAGTAAGCCCATTGGGCAATGCTTTGTATTGCCAAAGCTGATCCATCCAGGTAAACTTCAAGAACTTCCTATGATGTTTCCGAATGGATACTGAATAGTATGCATCTTTTAAATCAATGCATGCCATGAAGCAGCCCTCCGAAATCAAAGATTTGGCTGTTTCAAATGTGTCCATTTTGAAATGGGTGTATTTTACAAAGGTATTCAAGTGAGTTAAATCTATAATGACCCGGCATCCACCGTCTTTTTTAGTTTTAGTAAATATATTAGACACAAATTCAACTGGTTCATGTGTGGTTCGTTCTATCACACCTTTGTCTTGTAAACTCAAGATTTCAGCATAGCCTTCTGCCAATTCTTTTTTGGAAAGTGCAAATTTGCGATTCGGCATATGCTGGGGTGGAGGCAATTGGCCATGAATAAACTCAATTTCATAACCCTGAATACTTTGCAAGATAAACTCATCTGAAGTGATGGTTTCCCAAGCCTCCTTAAATCCCCGTAATCTGCCCCCAATTCGTGAGGTTAGACATGCAAGTGCATGGAACCCAGACCCCCTTACCTTCATGGTTATCGGCGGTCCCTGGGATTTTTGGTGGGACGTGGAGGCGCTGGGTTTCGTGGTTGGTGCGGAATCCGCATCTTCCATGCTGGCCGCTGAGGGCCTAGTCCTAAAAAAGGCCTGGGCTGATGAGGCTGTTGATATTGAGGAGGTGCCGGAACGTAGGTCCTTGTTGGCCTATCGGTCTGACCTCGTGGCCTGAAGTAAGGTGTCTTCTTGGCCGAAGGTCTGGCCACAAAATGTGGTCTCATCAGACCTATGGTTTTCGCATGGTCATCGAGCTCTTTGACCTGCTTTGGGAGGTCTTCCCCGAACAGCTGTCTAGGTGGGGGGGTAGGAGGTGCTCTGCATAGTCCCGCAAATTTGGGATTTAAGGAAGGTTTGATAATGCTCTTCCGGAAAGCGTTGATCTCGTACTGCGTATTGCAGAGTAGAGCTAGAGCATCCTCCTGTTCGGTGCTTAGATCAACCCCATCTACCGACTTTGCAAAAGCGGTGATCCCAGACGTAAGCAGTTTTAAAATCCTCTGCAGTTTCACTTCCTGCGCTCTGATGCCCGGGCTGATATTACCCCAGATTGGCATGTTCACAATCGGCACGTGGAGTGAATTGCAGTTCCCTGGAGCCTTGTGTCTCTCCATGGCCTTCGCAAGGACCTCCTCCTGCAATTGATGGTTAGTAAGATAATCTATGGTTGCGGCCAGTTTGATGTTGAGGGGTAGTCCTGACGATACGGGTAACCCGAATTTGGCTGCCACATCCAGCAGATCTTCCTGAGGGACCTCAGGTGCTGCTGGGGCATGTACCAGGATATCCTCCTCATCTGGTCTTATGTTGTCCATAGATGGGGACGGGGATATATCCATGAGTCCCCTGGAGCTGTGTGTGTCCTGTTTCTGATTGAGTAGAACTTGCTCCAATATCCTCTCCATACGATCCAAGCGCCCTTCATCGGGCGGGTGTGGGAGGTAAGAGGCCTCGTGCCCGAAGGAACTCCTGAGGCTTCGATCATCAGTCCGTACCTCGTCGAGGTAATATCGGTACTGTGATGATGTGTCGCTACCAGCCGCCTCGGCGAAGCTGAGCGATTCCCGCGCGGACCTGCTCGAGCGCCTCCTCTTCGCTGAGCTGGACCCGGCTGCCTCAAAGGGCATGGGTGGGGAGAGGTCGGCACCTGACGCCGCAGCGTGGTGACCCGACGTCCGCACGGGCTTGCCGACTGTCCTAAATCTGGACCCAGACGGCGTACGGTCCCGACCTGCCCCCAGCGGGGGAAGCGGTGACCTAGGCGAGGCTCCACCCTTGTGACTCCTCCTGGTCCCCCTGGGTGGTGAGTCGACACTGGCCCTCCTTGGTCTGCCAGTGGACTCGGGCCTGCCTGATTCACCAGACCACTTCCTAGTGGCTCCTGGTGAGACCTCAACCCGCGAAGGGCTAGGTAGTGGAATTGTATCCCTGCCTCCTTCAAGAGGGCTCAGGGAGAAGGGCCGTGCATCAGCACGCGAATCCCTCTTGCTCGTCTCTGCGAACGACCCAGTGGGTGAGAGAGAGATGGAGTCAGGATGCACCTGCTCCGGCGCTGTACCGACTGATTGTTCTGCAGGTACCCCGCTAGGGCATAGCTGCGTCGGTAAACCGGGTCCTGTGAATACAGGGCTCCCCGGCTTGCGCGCCTTTTTCCCGGCCCGTCCTCCTGCCGTGGAGGGGGGCTCCGGGTTGGGTTGCCGACAACTCCTTGCAGAAGTTTTACGGCCTTTACTTTTCCTACTGTCCATGTCTCTGTGGAAGAAAACACAATTATTCACACAGAACAACCAACTCAAGGTTGTTAGTACTTACCTGAGTGGCCCTTATGAAGGGCTGGTGATGAGCCGCGCTCCTCTCCAGCCGTCGACTGCAATGCGAGCGACGATATGTCGCGCATGCGTGCTGGCGGGTTCTTCACGAAGTCACTCACGTGACTCCGAAATGAAATTCCAGATCTGTGGGTGGACTTGATATTATTGCCAACCACTTATTGCCCTCCACAAGGTGAATTGAGGGGATGTGGTGAGTTTGCACAGAGGGCAGTGAGTGCCCAGACCGTGCTGCCAGGTGTGGTGGTGGTGGAGGCAGATACAATAGTGGTGTTTAAGCGGTATTTAGATAGGCGCGTGGTTTTACAGGGAATGGAGGGATATGGATCACATGCTAACCAGTCAGCAGAAAGACAAGACATGATTACAGTCAACCCATTTACAGTGTGCAGATACATCTGTATAGATAACCATCCGGCCCGCCGTCTTTGGAATGTGGGAGGGAACCGGAGCACCCGGAGGAAACCCGTGCGGTCACAGGGAGAACATGCAAACTCCACACACCTGAGGTCAGGATCAAACCCGGGTCTCTGGCGTTGTGAGGCAACGACTCTACCAGCTGTGCCACTCTAATGGTGATGGTGAACTGCCTTCTTGGTGAGGGAGTGCTTTTTGGGAGGAGGTTCAGGGATTTGGACCCGACTGTGTGGAAGGAGCCATGATCATTTTCCACACCATGGAGTGTGATTACAGGAGTAACCTGTTGTCAGAGTGATCCCATGCATCTGAAACCTTGCCCTTAGAGTCATAGAGTCATACAGCACGGCAACAGGCCCTTCGGCCAATTTGCCCACGCCGACCAACATGCCCCATCTACACTTGTCCTACCTACCTGCAATTGGCCCATATCCCTTTAAATCTTCCCTATCCATGTAACTGTCCAACTGTCTTTTAAATATTAGTTAATAGTTAATAGTGTTAATAGTTTGCATACTAACCAGCCAACGAAAATACTATGCATTAATGCAATCAAGCTGTCCACACTGCACAGGTAAAGGATAATGATAGAGGGTGATTTGTCACCTGTCGCCACTGGCTGTGGTCTGTTGGTCAGGAAGTCGAGGATCCAGTTAGAGAGGGGATTGCTGACTCCAAGTTCCACAAGTTTGACATTGGTTGTGATATTGGAATTGAAAGAGCTGCAGTCAATGAATCTGAGTCTTGTCCAGGTGTTCCAGGGATGAGTGTAGGGCCAGGGAGATGGCATCAGCCGTGGACCTGTTGTGGCAATTGGCGAACTGCAGTGGGTCAAGACTGCTGGAGTTAATGTGTGCCATAACCATCCTCTCAAAGATGTAAGAAAGAACTGCAGATGCTGGGGTGGAAGCAGCAATATGAACACTGACTTCTCTAACTTCGAGTAGCCCTTGCTTTCCTTCTCTCTCCGTCCCCCCCCCCCTTCCCAGTTCTCCCACCAGTCTTACCATCTCCAACTACATTCTATCTTGTCCCGCCCACTCCCCTGATATCAGTCTGAAGAAGGGTCTCGACCTGAAACATCACCCTAATGGTGATGCATCTACAGTTCTATCGTGCAATAGAACAATACAGCACAGGAGCAGGCTCTTCAGCCCATCATGTCTGTGCCAAACACAATGGTCTCAGGTAGACACAAAATGCTGGAGTAACTCAGCGGGGGAGGCAGCATCTATGGAGAGAAGGATTGGGTGGCGTTTCGGGTCGAGACCCAAAACGTCACCCATTCCTTCTCTCCAGTATTTTGTGTCTCAAAGGTGTAATCTTCGAGTGGTGTAATCTATACATTTCGGACCATGCCCACTGGCGATTTTTGCATTTCACTCAATCACAGCAGCTTGTAGTACTGGAGGAGGCCATTCAGCCCATCAAGCCCATGCTGCCCATGTTTTTGTTTTCTCACCGCTGCTTTTTATCCTGAAATAGGGTGTGTTCCTTCTCAGACAATTTCCTTAAAACAATCATTAATGGAGGCACCGCCCTCCACCTACCAGAAGAATGTTAATAATCCCAGCACAACCCTGAAACAAATATTATTCTGCATCACACACCTGACATACCTGAATGGCCTGTGAAGGATTGTGAAACCATTTCCTCTGCTGTTAACTCTGAACTGCCCACCTAGATCTGGGACAATTAGAGGTGAACAAAAATGCCAGCGCTTATTGTTCCAACCTAAAGTTGTCCTTGCCCAGAGGGGTTGCAGTTAGAGTATCCCCTCGTTATTATGGACATCTTTATATCACATTTTGCTGATACCGGACGGGCCTACTGATCTCCATCGCCAGGACCTGCTGCTGACACCAAACCCCGGCCCATACCGCCTCCCCAGCCACGCCCAGGCCGGGTCCACTGCCTCCATTGACTCCGCCAATCCTCGCCTCTCCCCAGGCTGCCAGGTTTATAGGTTTAACAGGCTCGGTCTTTATTCCTTGGAGCACAGGAGGCTGAGGAGTGATCTTATAGAGGTGTACAAAATCATTTTGGAATAGATAGGGTAAATGCACAGTCTTTTACCCAGAGTAGGGGAATCAAGAACCAGAGGACATAGGTTTAAGGTGAGGGGAAAGATGTAATAGAAATCTGAGGAGCAACTTTCTCACACAGATGGTGGTGGGTACATGGGACAAGCTGGGAGAGGAGGTGGTTGAGGCAGGTACTATATCAATAGACAATAGGTGCAGGAGTAGGCCATTCGGCCCTTCGAGCCAGCACCGCCATTCAATGTGATCATGGCTGATCATCCCCAATCAGTACCCCGTTCCTGCCTTCTCCCCATAACCCCTGACTCCGCTATCTTTAAGAGCCCTATCTAGCTCTCTCTTGAAAGTATCCAGAGAACCAGCCTCCACAGCCCTCTGAGGCAAAGAATTCCACAGACTCACCACTCTCTGTGAGAAAAAGTGTTTCCTTGTCTCCGTTCTAAATGGCTTACCCCTTATTCTTAAACTGTGGCCCCTGGTTCTGGACTCCCCCAACATCGGGAACATGTTTCCTGCCTCTAGCGTGTCCAAATCCTTAATAATCTTATATGTTTATATGTTTATATAGCAATATTTAAAAGACATTTGGATAGGAAAGGTTTAGAAGGATATTGACCAAATGTTGGCAGGTGGGTCTAGCATAGTGTAGATGGGGCATCTTGCCCAGCATGAGCAGGTTGGGCCGAAGGGCCTGTTTTCGTGCTGTGTGACTCTATGTCTGTATGTGTCAGTTTTCATCAGGCCCAATTGCTCCACTTATTTCTCTGCAATCTCTTCTCTCCCACATGCCATCCACACCACTAATTATCCCACCTACACACAACGGGTAATTTACAGTCAGGGATTAGTGTAATAGAACATTGCATCACAGGAGCAGGCCCTTTAGCCCATCATATCTGTGCCAAACACAATGCCAACTTAAACTGATCTCAGGTAGACACAAAATGCTGGCGTAACTCAGAACCGAGATCCTTCTCTCCATAGATGCTGCCTCACCCGCTGAGTTCCTCCAGCATTTTGTGTCTACCTTCGATTTTATCCAGCAATTGCAGTTCTTTTTCACACACATAAACTGATCTCATCTGACTGCATCTGATCCCAGTCTCCCACTTCCTGCATGTCCATGCGTCTGTCTAAAACTCTCTTAAACATCACTACCGTATCTACTTTTATCATCACCCTTTGCAGCGCGATTTTTTACACTTTGTGAAAAAATCTTGCCCTGCATTTCTGTTTTAAACCTTGCCCCTCCCACCTGAAACTAAGTTACCTTATGCCGTTAATTGGATTTATTTAAGCTTCAATGTGGCAAAGTGTGAAGTCATTAAATTATTCACTCTCATGTAATCTCTTTCTTTGCTGAAACATTTCTACTTTTCGTCAAAAAATTATATGTATAGCAGAGATAGCGGAGTCAGGGGATATGGGGAGAAGGCAGGAACGGGGTACTGACTGGGGATGATCAGCCATGATCACATTGAATGGCGGTGCTGGCTTGAAGGGCCGAATGGCCTACTCCTGCACCCATTGTCTATTGTCTATAAACTATGCCCTCTAGTCTTTGACATGACCATCCTGAGAAAAAGGTTCTGACGGTCTACACTAGCTATGCCTCACATAATATATGTCGCTCTCATAAATATGATGTACTTCTATCAGGTCTCCTCTCAGCCTCTAAAGCTCCAGAGAAAACAATCTAAGTCCCTGTGTAATCCATTGCATCTTTTTATATTCTTGCGGTTTGGGAATCATTGTCAAGGCCACCGTCTCTGTCCTTTTTGCTATTTTCTAGCGGAATGAACAATGCTTGTTCATTTGAGAATGAATGGAGCATTTTACCCTTAGTTTAGTTTAGCGATACAGCGTGGAAACAAACCCTTTGGCCCACCGAGTCTGCGCCGACCAGCGATCACATGTACTGGTTCTATCATACACACTAATTCTATCGTAGTAGTTCTATGCTGCACAACAAAGATCCTATAGCGGTGCAAGATAGACCACTCCTGCTAAATGCAATGGGCTGACGTGTAGTACGCAACGGAACGGAACGTGGGACTATTTTTCATCCATTTCCGTAACCGGACCCGACCCGACGCGCAGTGTAATCAACGTTGCGGGGGAACAGTTTGTGTTAATACATTAAAATTCTGAAAATGAGAAGTTTTTTCCCAAATAACTTTTATTTTTACGAGGATGTTTCCGTAACCGGCTTCCGTCTCCGCACTATTATCCTAAGGGACCTTTGGTGTGGAGACGGAAGCCGGTTACGGAAATGGGGCCTTAAATTACCCATAATAATAATAATAATAATAATAATATCTTTTATTGTCATTACACATAAGTGCACCGAGATTTGGTTTGCAACTTCGAGATTTTGGTTAGCAGCCCTCGAGAACAAGGTTTGTAAAAACGAACATTTGACCAGTAACATCAACACAGACTAAAGTGCGAGGCCGGGGGAGACAGTCCATGGGGGTGGTGTGGTACTCAGCAGGGCCGGTTCAGAGCCACTATAGCTCTGGGAATGAAGCTGTTCCTGAGTCTGGTAGTGCGGGCGTAGAAGGCCTTGTAACGTTTGCCGGAAGGGAGTAGTTCGAACAGTCCATTACAAGGGTGAGATGAGTCTTTATGAATGCTGACGGCCTTCCTGAGGCAGCATGTGTGGTAGATGCCCTCCAAGGCTGGTAGCGGTGTCCCAATAATCTGTTGCGCTCTGTGGACAACGTGCTGAAGAGCTCTCCTCTCCGCGTCCGTGCAGCTGAGATACCACACAGAGATGCCATTCGTTAGTATGCTCTCTGTGGTGCAGCGGTAGAAGGTCGTCAGTAGCTGTTGAGGCAGACCAGTCCGTTTCAATGTTCTTAGGAAGAACAGTCGTTGCTGTGCCTTTTTGACCAGCGCAGTGGTGTTGGTGGACCATGTGAGGTCCACTGAGATGTGAGTGCCCAGAAACTTGAAGCTGGACACTCTCTCCACACTGTCTCCGTAGATGGAGATTGGGGCGTATTCCCCATTCTGTGACCTCCTGAAGTCGATAATCAGCTCCTTGGTCTTGGAGGTGTTTAGGGACAAGTTGTTCTGTGACCACCAGTCCGCCAGGTTCTGCACCTCCACTCTATAGTTTGTTTCATCACCATTGGTGATCAGCCCGATCACTGTTGTGTCGTCTGCAAACTTGACAATGGTGTTGGTGTCAAATGCAGGGTCAGAGTCGTGGGTGAAGAGGGAGTAGAGCATGGGGCTCAGTACACAGCCCTGTGGTGTGCCGGTGCTCAGGGTGATAGTGGAGGACAGGTGCGGCCCCAGTCTCACTGCCTGCGGTCGCTCCGTCAGAAAATTCAGGATCCAATCACATATCAGTGAGCTGAGGCCTAGCTGGTGGAGTTTGGCGGTGAGCTTGGTGGGGATGACCGTATTGAAGGCAGAGCTATAGTCAATGAAGAGCATCCTCACGTAGGTGCCCTGTCTTTCCAGGTGGGTCAGGACAGTGTGAAGAGCCACAGAGATGGCATCCTCTGTGGATATATTTGCCCTGTATGCAAATTGATGAGAGTCCAATGATGCAGGGATGCTGGATTTGATGTGGGAGAGGACCAGCCTTTCAAAGCACTTCATTGCTATTGGAGTTAGGGCAACCGGGCGGTAGTAATTCAGGTTGGTGACTTTAGACTTTTTCGGCACCGGCACTATGGTAGCTGTCTTCAGTCATGAATCTTCCCATGACCGTACTACGTCTTTTTCGTCGAGTGGACTATCTTGCTCGCTATAGGATCATTGCTGCACACTAGGGGCAATTAAGCTACAATCCCGCACATCTGTGCCGTGCGCCACCTTCTCTGCAACAAACGTTATACAGATCCACCACTGAATTTCCAGCAACTGGTGGTCCGGCACCTCCTTTATTCCGGACAGAATTACTAGAGCGCACTTGAAATCCCCCCCACAAGTCACCCCCGAAATTTGGTGTCTAGGCCGGGTGATCTCAACCTCATCGGGACTTCAGTGGCCGGACTTCCGATCAACTTTGACCATTTGTCCCCTGGGGCTCAGGAACTCCGGCCAACCAGAGGCAGCGGATCCGTTCTCATCAAAGATCCTATAGCGAGCAAGATAGATCACTCGACGAAAGAGATGTAGTACGGTCGTGGGCAGATTCATGGGTGATTTTCGGCCCCATTTCCGTAACCGGCTTCCGTCTCCGCACTAAAGATCCCATAGGATAATAGTGCGGGGACGGAAGCCGGTTACGGGCACATCCTCGTAAAAATAAAAGTTTTTTGGGAAAAACCCTCTCCTCATTTTCAGAATTATAATTTATTAACACAAACTGTTCCCCCGCAACGTTGATTACACTGCGAGTCGGGTCGGGTCGGGTCGGGTCGGGTCGGGTTACTGAAATGGATGAAAAAAAGGCACACATTCCGCTCCGCTGCGTACTACACGTTACCCCATTGCATTTAGAAGGAGTGGTCTATCTTGGTTGCTATAGGATCTTTGGTTCTCATCGCTGACTTCCGAGGCCGTCTTTGCAGCCTTGGAAGTATCTCGGCTCCGCAGCGGTCTCGGTGGAACGTTCTGGTACCGTTGGCCGTGACCTCCGTTGATCCGGCAAAACGAATAATCCAGAAAGGCTCTGGAACCAAGGGTGCCGGAAAATCGATGGTGGACCTGCACGACTTCATTGTACGTCTGTGTTCACAATGGGATGGTTCCTACTTATAGATGAACGATTGTACATTGTATCAGCTTTAATCTAACCAGGCTGTAGGCTGTGTAAATATGGGTGGAATTTCTGGAATGTCAACACCATGCTGATCATTTCTTCATCCAGTATTGCCAGTGAACACATGCCTCACATACACAGTGAGATGTTGCGACATGACATTAGTTCTGATTCATTTGTCTCAGCGAAACCACAAGACTCTGAGCACGGGGTCTTGGAGTCACACAGCTCGGAAACAGGCCCTTCGGCCCGACTCGCCCATGTTGCCACATCCTAACCCAGTCCCATGTGCCCATATCCATCCAAAGCTTTGCTACCCACCCAAATATCGGGCGGCAGAGTTGCTGCTAACGGCGCCGGCGACCCGGGTTTGATCCCGACTACGGGTCTGTCTGTACAGAGTTTGTATGTTCTCCCCGTGACCGCGTGGGTTTTCTCCAGGTGCTCTGGTTTCCTCCTACATTCCAAAGACATACAGGTTTGTCGATTAATTCGCTTCTGTAAATTGTCCCTGGAGTGTAGGGTAGAAACAGTGTGTGGGGTGGCTGTTCTTCGGCACGGACTCGGTGTTTCCACGCTGTGTCTCTAAATTAAACTAAACTAAAAAAATCTGTCCAAATGTCTTTTAAATGTTATAGTAACTGACGCAACCACTATCCCTGGCCTATCCCTGCGGTGCTGACTGGAAGGGCTGAATGGCCTACTCCTGCACCTATTGTCTACTGTCTATTACATATGCCCACCAAACATATGCCCTTCAGGTTCCTGTGAAATCTTTCTCCTCCTACCTTAAACCTATGTCCTCTGGTTCTTGATTCCATTTTGCTGGGAAAAAAGACTCCTATCGATACCCCTCATAATTTTATACACCTCCATAAGATTACTCCTCAGCCTCCTAGGCTCCAAGGAGTAAAGTCCTCTCCCTATAGCTCAGTCCCTCAAGTCCTGGCAACATCCTTGCAAATCTGCCCTAATGGACCGGGCTGAGTCCACCATTCTCTGCTCCCTCTTGCGTTCCTTTGCGTTGGAATTGCCGTAGCAGGATGTGAAGCAGCTAAGTCAGTGTCATCACTTGTGCATCACCATGCATCTGTTAGAGTATTTGCAGACTTGTCCAATTTTTTTCAACTTTCGATGGCACGCCATCTTTATGATAACATCTACATGCTGCACCCAGGACAGATTGTCCAAGATGTTATCGAGCAGGAACTTTGTGTCATTGAGCGCTTGGCATTGCACCCTGTGACTGGATGAAGGGACAAAGAGGCAATACGGGCAGTTAACATGGAGGTTGTGTACAGCTGGAGGCTGAATCAATTGTGGTTGTGTGAATGTCCACTGACTTGTAGCCTCAGCGTGCAGCTATGACAAAACAATGCGATAGAATATTTATCCCAGGAGGGAAATTCCAACAGTCACAAAACACCACAAGATGCATGAAACATTAAATTAAAGTGACGAGTGGAAAGAGCACCTCCCATGAATCCAACCCCGCCCCAGGACGGAGCCAGCCTTCCTGATGAGTTTGTTGATCCTGTTGGCGTCCGCAGCCTTCGCCCTGCTGCCCCAGCACACGGCAGCGAAGAAGATGGCACTGGCTAGCACCGATTGGTAGAACAATCATTCAGGGTTACACTTGCGTACAACCTTGCGGTGCTTTTATACGTACACAATTGTACAATCTTTTATATACGTGCTCAATTATGCAATCACGTTATACGTGCACAGATGTGTGATTATTTAATAGTGTACACTGTCATGTAATCCTTTTACACATGCACGGTTGTGTAATAAGTGATTGGAGCAGAATTAGGCCATTCGGCCCGTCAAGTGTACTCCACCATTCAGTCATGGCTGATCTATCTCTCCCTCCTAACCCCATTCTCCTGCCTCCTCCCCATAACCCCTGACACCCGTACTAATCAAGAATCTATAAATATCTTATGCCTTAAAAATATCTATTTCATTTCGGAGTCACGTGAGAGACTTCGTGAAGAACCCGCCAGCACGCATGCGCGACATATCGTCGCTCGCATTTGCAGTTGACGGCTGGAGGTGGAGCGCGGCTCACCACCAGCCCTTCATAAGGGCCACTCAGGTAAGTATAGGCAACCTTGAGTTGGTTGTTCTTGTTGTGTGAGTGTGTTTTTCTCTCCAACAGGAACATGGATAAAAGGAGTAAGGGCCGCAGGACGTCCGTAAGGAGTCGCCGGCCACCTATCCCGGAGCTCTCTTCAACGGCTGCACCCGCGAGTCAGGCCGGGAAAAAGGCGCGGAAGTCGGGGAGCCCTGTCGTCACAGGACCCGACCCACCGACACACCGTAGCTCTAGCGAGGGCCCCGCAGAGCAGGACTTCGGTACAGCGCCGGAGCAGGCTGACCCTGACTGCATCTCATTGTCATCAACGGGATCGTTGGTCGACCCGGGCAAACAGGGTTCACGTGCTGCTGCACAGCCCTTCTCCCTGAGCCCTCGCAGAAGAGCCAGGGATAGAGCCCGTCTACCTAGCCCTTCGCGGGCGGAGGTTTCACCAGAGGCCGCTAGATTGCGGACTGGTGGATTGGCGAGACTCAAGTCCGCTGGCAGACCTGAGAGGGCCAGTGTGGACTCACCAACCAGCAGGACCAGGAAGAGTCGTACAGGTGGAGTCTCGCCGCCGTCACCGAGTCCCCCGTTGGCGGCAGGACGGGACCGTATGCCGTCTGGGTCCAGGTTCAGGACAGTCGGCATTGGGTGCCGACCTCTCACCGTATTTGCCCTTGGAGGCAGCGGGATCGAGCTCCGCCAAAAGGAGGCGTTTGAGCAGATCCGCGCGGGAATCGCTCAGTTTCGCTGAGGCGGCTGGTAGCGACATTTCCTTCCGGCACCAAGATTACCTCGACGAGGTACGGGCCGATGACAGGAGCCTCAGGAGTTCCTTTGGACATGAGGACTCTGACCGCCCGGTTTCGCATAGCGAAGGGCGAATTGACAGGATGGAGAGGATGTTGGAACTTATCCTGCAGCAAAACCAGAGGCGGGAAACATTTGGTTCCAGGGGACACATGGATATATCCCCGTCGTCAATGGATAGCATGAGACAGCCGGAAGATGAGGACATCTTGGTCCACGCACTGACTACATCTGAGGCCCCTCAGGAGGAGCTCCTGGATGTGGCAACTAAATTTGCACTACCAGAATCGTCAGGACAACCCCTCAACTCCAAACTGGCTGCTACCGTTGACTTCCTCACGAACCATCAGCTTCAAGAGCAGGTCCTTGCGGAGGCCATAGATAGGCACAAGGCACCAGGAAATTGCAACTCCCTCAATGTGCCTATCGTAAATACGCCGAGTTGGGGCAATATTAGCCCAGGCATCAGAGCTCAGGAGATGAAGTTGCAAAGGATTCTGAAGTTGCTCACTGCTGGGATTACCGCTTTCGCAAGGTCGGTGGATGGGGTGGATCTGAACACCGAGCAAGAGGATGCTCTGGCACTACTGTGTAATACACAGTATGAAATTAATGCACTCAGGAAGAGCATTATAAAACCCACATTGAACCCCAAATTTGCGGGACTATGCAGAGCACCCCCTACGCCGCCACCCAGACAGTTGTTCGGGGAGGACCTCCCGAAGCAGGTCAAGGAATTGGATGACCATGCAAAAATGGTGGGTCTCATGAGATCACATATCTCGACCAGGCAGCCGGCCAGAAAAGTACCATTCTTCAGGCCACGAGGCCCTGCCATTAGGCCAGCAAAGACCTACGCTCCAGCACCGCCGCAATATCAGTAGCCTCAACAGCCCAGGCCTTTTTTAGGGCTAGGCCCCCAGAGGCCAACATGGAAAATGTGGACTCCGCATTATCAACACAACCCAGCACCTCCACGTCCGGCCAAACATATCAGGGACCGCCGATAACCATGAAGGTAAGGCGGTCTGGATTTCATGCACTTGCATCTCTAACTTCACATGTTGGTGGGAGACTACGGTTCTTTAAGGAGGCATGGGAAACCATCACTTCTGATGAGTTTATCTTACAAAGTATTCAAGGCCATGAGATTGAATTCATCAATGGTCAAATTCCTCCACCCCAGCATATGCCAAATCGTAAATTTACACTGTCCAGCAAGGAAACGGCAGTAGGCTATGCTGAAATCTTAAGGCTACAAGAAAAAGGTGTGCTAGAAAGAACTATACACAGACCAATTGAATTTGTGTCTAACATATTTACAAAAACCAAGAAGGATGGAGGATGTCGGGTTATTATTGATCTGACCCATTTGAATACTTTTGTAAAATATACCCATTTCAAAATGGACACGTTTGAAACAGCCAAATCTTTGATTTCTGAGGGCTGCTTTATGGCATGCATTGATTTAAAGGATGCATACTATTCAGTATCCATTCAGAAACACCACAGGAAGTTCTTGAAGTTTACCTGGATGGATCAGCTCTGGCAATATAAAGCTTTGCCAAATGGGCTCACCACACCCCCCAGATTATTTACTAAATTGCTCAAACCAGTATTGGCTACACTGAGGAGACAAAATCACATGGTCATGGCCTATCTGGATGATATCCTAATTATTGGGAACACTCTGGAATCAGCGGAACTGGCAGTTTCAGCCACCGTGGAAGTTTTTCAAAAAGTGGGATTATTTATCCATCCAGATAAATCAAAGTTCTGCCCTTCACAGGTCATGGATTATCTGGGATTCACGGTGGATTCCAATCGCATGATGGCCACCATACCAGCTAACAAAGTTGGGGATGTCATTCAAGCATGTAAGAATCTAGTCTGCGCCAGTATACCATCAATTAGACAAACTGCTAAGGTGATTGGGAAAATCGTAGCAGTTTTTCCAGCTGCCCAATACGGACCTTTGCATTATCAAAATTTGCAGAGAGCCAAGATTTCAGCGTTAAAATTGAACGCTGGACATTTCGATAGACCTATGCAGCTGCCTCTCAAGGCAAAAATTGAGTTACAATGGTGGATTGACAATATCCATGACTCATTTAAGCCCATCATTTTGCCCAATCCGATGGTATACTTACAAACAGACGCTAGCTCCCATGGCTGGGGAGCCACGGACAACTACTCTAGTTGTGGAGGCAGATGGGACACCCTTGAATCTACCCTGTTGTTGTCACAAGGGATAAATTATTTGGAGATGCTAGGAGCATTTCACGGACTTAGAGCTGATTGTTACTGAAACTCATGTCCGTCTCCAAATAGATAATACCACTGCGGTGGCATATCTAAATCATATGGGCGGTACCAGGTCTATTTCATGTGATGAATTGGCAAATTCAATTTGGCTCTGGTGTATTTGACGGAATATTTGGATTTCAGCTACCTATTTACCAGGTAAGCTCAATACAGTGGCGGACACCAGGTCACGCAAATTCAATGACAACATCGAGTGGATGTTAAATCCCCAAATATTTGCTAAAGTTACAGCCAAATTTGGTAAACCGGATATTGACCTTTTTGCGTCACGGTTGAACCATCAGGTACCAACATACGTATCATGGGAGCCAGATCCTGGGGCAATGGCGATGGACGCGTTCTCGCTAGATTGGGGGAAATGTTTTTCTATGCATTTCCTCCATTTTGCCTCATCAGTCGGGTATTGCGGAAAATGCAGTCAGATGCTGCTAAAGGCATTCTTATCATACCCGACTGGCCTACGCAGCCATGGTATCCGGTGGTCCTTGATATGATCAGTCAACCATGGGTCCTCTTAGAGGGTTGCCCACAATTGGTGACGAACCCTGTCTCAGGGGAACCACATCCCTGCCACAGTCACCTAAAGTTATTGGCTTGCAGGTTCTGAACAGGCCATTACTGCGGTATGGCCTATCATCAAGAACTATGGACACCATTGGAGCGTCATGCCCGGAGTCCACCAGGCGGCAATATCTTACACATATCAGGAAATGGGAAACCTACTGTGGCCGCTCCCACATTGCATACGACTCCGTTACTATCACCGATGTGCTGGAATTCCTGGCGGGATTACATCATGACGAACACCTCAGCTACAGTGCCATCAACAGCGCCAGGAGTGCGCTATCATTCTACCTCGATATTGAGGTAGGATCCAACAAGCTGGTGTCCAAACTTATGCGGGGAATATTTAATTCCAATCCGCCTAGACCTCGTTACAACATCACCTGGGATGTTGGGGGAGTATTAACCCTGCTTAGGACGTGGTCGCCCATGGAAGGGCTTGAATTGGACAAACTCACCCTGAAGCTGGTGATGTTACTGGCACTGACTTCAGCGCAAAGGGTACAGACACTCCACCAGGTCAAGATCGACAGGATGATCTCTACCCCTGGCGAAGTAATCTTCTTTATAGATGAATTACTCAAGCAGCATAGACCTGGATTCACAGGGCTGCAGCTGAAGTTTCCAGCATACCCCGCTGATGCAAGGCTATGTTTAGCCACCCATATCCGCCACTATATTAAAGTGACGAGGAAATTAAGGGGAATGGAGAAATACCTACTCATCAGCTACAAGAAACCTCACCATAGAGTGACGGTACAGACGATCTCCAGATGGCTCAGGATCATCTTGAATGAGGCAGGTATTGACACTAATGTCTTTAAATCCCATTCCACCAGGGCTGCATTGACATCGGCGGCAAGGGTCATGGAAGTGCCCATGGATCATATTCTTGCCACAGCGGGATGGGCAAACGAAGCCACCTTCCAACGGTTTTACAATAAACCTGTTGCCGCTCCTGTATTGGTCGCAGAGGCCGTGCTGAATGCGGGTCAAGAGCATACAGATGTCCCCCAGTGAGGGTTTTTTTTCCTTTGTTTGTTGTTGTTAATAAATATTATTATTATTTTTTCAGTACAAGCAGTCTGGAAAGTTGATTACTCCTATCCATCCTTATAAGTGGTGTGTGACAGCATGGACGTTGTCCAGGGCATGGAATCACAGAGCTTTGAAGTCTTCATGAAGTCACTCACGTGACTCCGAAATGAAATAGTAAGATTAAACGAGAACTTACCAGTTCGAAGGTTGATCTGTATTTTATGAGGAGTTGCGATGAGGGATTTCGTGCCCTCCGCTCCCAACCCTTGATCATAAAGTCAACTGGTAATTAGAGTCTCTTCAATCTTACTATAACAAGTTATTTCTCTGTTTGTTGGTTCTGTGATTCCACACCGCTGCTTTGAAGAATGTCGCGCATGCGTGCTGGCGGGTTCTTCACGAAATCCCTCATCGCAACTCCTCATAAAATAAAGATCAACCTTCGAACTGGTAAGTTCTCGTTTAATCTTACTATTAACTTGACCTCCACAGCCTTCTGTGGCAAATAATTCCACAGATCCACCACCGTCTGACTAAAGAAATGCCTCCTCGTGACCTTCCTAAAGGAACGTCTTTTAATTCTGAGGCTACGACTAGTCCTAGGCTCTCCCACTGGTGGAAACACATCCACTCTATCTAGGCTCTCCACATCCACTCTATCCAAGCCTTTCATTACTCTGTAAGTTTCGATGAGGTTCCCCCCTCATTCTTCCAAACTCCAGCGAGCACAGGCCCTTTATACTTGTCCTTAGTCATGTGATCCTTTTATACGTGTGCACATTGGTGTAATCCTTAATACTTTGGCACAACTGTGGATCCCTTTTATACTTGTACACAGTAGTGCCGTCCTTTTACATGTGTTTGTCCATTTCACATACAATAGTGGGGTTTAAGGTGTGGTCTGAATTCCTCCAGTACTTTGTGACTTACTCTAGATTCCAGCATCTGCAGTTCCTTGTGCGCCCACCACGAGGTTTGTTCCCAGTGTTGATGGGGGATTCAATGCGTGACAACATTTTCCACTCTCCCGTCGCGGATATCACTCACAATAAAAGAGGGAACACTTTATTTCTTCCCCTGTTTTTTTGTTCCTGCTTTTATTTTAAATGATATAAACATCCACACCCAAAATTAACTTGCCTGCTCTCTTTGTGCTGCAAGGCACGTTGCCCTCAAACCTTACTTGTCAAAAATATTATTGGAACGTAGTTGGAACAAGTTGAAGTCATCGATGGCATTTAATAATGGAATTATCTTGTGGCCCAGATTAATTTTGATCACATTGTTGATCATATTTAAGGAGTCAAGAGTGTTTTATTGTCTTATGTCCCGAATGGTAACAATGAAATTCTTACTTGCAGTAGCACAGCAGATATGTCTGAAAAAGGGTCTCGACCCGAAACGTCACCTATTCCATTCCACCAGAGAGGCTGCCTGACCCGCTGAGTTACTCCAGCTTTCTGTGTCTATCTTTGGTTTAAACCAGCGTTAGCAGTTCCTTCCGACACAACAGATAACATCTTTCATTCAGTTTAGTTTAGTTGAGATTCATGTTCTTATTGTCACATGTACTGAGGTACAACGGAAAGCGTTTTTGTTGCCTGCTATCTAGTCAGCGGAAAGACAATACATGATTACATTCAAGCCGTCCACAGTGTACAGATACAGGATAAAAACTGATTGGGGGGGGGGGGGGGGGGGGGTGGAAGAAAGCTGGAAAAGAAGGAAAGGCAGGTCAGCGGGTGGCAAGTTAAAGGTCGGCCTGGGTTTGATACACAGTTCACCGCTGTGTATCTGTGTACGTGGAGCCGGGGAGTGGTTGGGGAGCCAGAAGGGGATCTACAATCATCCATTACAATATCTCTTCCATTCCAAGTACCGAACAGATACGTAAGGACCTTATTCCTTGGAGGGTGTGAGGCTGAGAAATGATGTTATAGAATCATCAGGGGAACTGCACCGACCAGTTATTTCAGGGAGTTTTACAGTCGAGAAGTATTTGCAAGATTACGGGAACGTAAATATAATTTTACCTCACTAAGTGTGTGGCCTGATCACCGTCCATAAGGCATCAAAACGGCTGGCTGACTGAATGACCATATTGCAATTGAGGGTAGGGTGAATGCACAGAGTCTATGACCCAGAGTAGGGGCATCAAGAAACGGAGCACCTAGGTTTAAGGTGCGAGGAAACTGAGGGGTCACTTTTTCCACACAATTGATCATGATCTCCTTTGTCTCGTTAACAGGGAGAGATTGCTATCTTGGCATCAAGTTACAAGGTTCACAATCTCAGAAAGATTTATCAGGAACTTGAGCGACAACTCTTTCACGCAGAGGATGGTGGGTGTGTGGAACCAGGTGTGTGGAGGCCCAGGTTCGATCCTTACCTCGGGTCCTGTCTGTTTGCACATTCTCCCTGTGACCGCGTGGGTTTCCTCCGGGTGCTCTGGTTTCCTCCCACATCCCAAAGACGTGTGGATTTGAAGTTTAAATGGCCTCTGTAAATTTGCTACCAGTGTGTGGGGAGTGGATGAGAGAGTGGAATAACATAGAACTAGTGTGAATAGGTGATCGCTGGTTGGCATGTGCTTGGTGGGCCGAAGGGCCTGCTTCCATGTGGTATCTCTAAACTAAATTAAGAACTGAGAAGAGTGTTGTTCAGGAAGAGGCCCTTTGGCCACAATGTCCGTGCAGAACATGATGCCAAGATAAACGAATCTCCCCTGCCTGCACGTCATCCATATCCCTTTATATACATGGGCCTTGTAAACGCCACGATCGTACCTGCCTCCACCACCACCCCTGGCAGCGCGTTCCAGGCACCCACCACCCTCTGTGTAAAAAAAACCTATCCCACACATTTTTAAACTTTGCCCCTCTCACCTGAAAGCTGTGTTTTCCTGTCTTTGACATATAACTGGGGAAGGCGTGCAGATTTTATCCCCTGAATTCATATGGATGTTGCCGAGCGGTGAGGTGAGTGCGGCACGGTGGCGCAGCGGTAGAGTTGCTGCCTTTCACGCCATAGACACGGGTTCGATCCAGATTATGTCTTTACGGAGTTTGTACGTTCTCCCTGTGACTGCGTGGGTTTTCTCTGAGTGCTCCGGTTTTATCCCACACTCCAATGATGTACAGGTTTGAAGGTTAATTGGATTCTGTAAAATGGTAAATCATCCCTAATGTGTAGGATAGTGCTAGTGTACGGGGTGATCACTGGTCAGCATGGGCTCACTGGGCTGAAGGGCCTGTTATCACGCTGTATCTCTAAAGTCTAAAGAATGTTTAAAGTTATCTAAAGTTGGAGCGTTCAATGTTCATACCACAGGGTTGTAAGCTGTCCAAGCAACATATGAGGCACTGGTTCTCCAGTTTACATGTGGCTATGGAGGAAGCCCAGGACAGAAAGGTCAATGAGGGAATGGGAAGGGGAGTTAAAATGGTTGGCAATCGGGAGATTCAGCAGAGCTTGGCGGGCTTAGTGTTCGGCAAAATGGTCTCTGAGTCTATGTTTAGGTCTTACTTTACTTTAATTTAGAGATACAGCGTGGAAACAGGCCCTTTAGCCCACCAAGTCCACACCGACCAGCAATCACCCCGTACACTAGCACTATCCTACTCACTAGGGACGATCTACATTTTGAAGCCAATTACCCTTCAAACCTTTGGGGTGTGGGAGGAAACTGGAGCATCCGGGGAAATCCCACGTCGTCACAGGGAGAACATACAAACTTCGTACAGACAACACCCGTAGTCAGGATGGTACCCGGGGGGCTCTGGGACTGTGAGGAAGCAACTCTACCGCTGCGCCACTGTGCCGTCTGTTTCGCTGATGTAAAGAAAGCTACATGCAGAGGGTGCCATTTAGTCTATCTGCCTTTCCTTATATTATTACTTCTATATTTCCCTAGATTTGCATGAGCATTACACACATTATTCTTTATTCCTGCTGTGTGGTTGTGCTGTCTTTAGGCTCCATTTAAACCAATCCCCGTCTCACTCCATGCCGTAATGCCCCAGTCTCTCTCAGCCTTGCCAAGCTGATGTGAACAATCTTAGCTCACAGGTGGACCCTATATACCAGTGATGCTGCTGCAAGCAAAATAGTGTTAGTTCATAAGTTATAGGAGCAGAATGAGGCCATTCGGCCCATCAGGTCGTTCAATCATGGCTAATCTATCTTGCTCTCTCAACGCCATTCTCCAGCCTTCTCCCCATAACCCCTGACAACCGTATTAATCAAGAATCCATCAATCTGCACATTAAAATATATCCACTGGCTTGGCCTCTGACACGCTTCACAGCCGTCTGTGGCTATGAATTCCACAGATTCACCTCCCTCATCTCCTTTCCAAAGGTATGTCCTTTTATTCTGCGGCTGCGCCCTCTGGTCCTAGACTCTCCAACTTGTGGAAACGACCTCTCCACATCCACTAACCAGGCCTTTCACAATTCGGTATGTTTCAATGAGGTCCTCCCTCATCCTTGTAGACTCCAGCGGGTACAGGCGCAGAGCAGGCAAACGCGGTCTGCTCCTCATTTAAAGCACCACTAGAGGGCAGCACACACCCGTTGTGGCTATCAGTCCTAAAGTAACTTCCAAAAGCTACAGAATGGAAACAAGGAACTGCAGACAAGGATTTGTCATCACAAATGTCCGCGTTCTTCAGAGAACGGGGTTTCCCCTCCCCCACTATAGATGAGGCTCGCACCAGGGTCTCCTCCATACCCCACAACACTGCCCCCTCTCCCCATTCCCCCACTCACAACAAGGGCCGAGTCCCCCTGGTCCTCACCTTTCACCCCACCAGCCAGCGCATACAACAGATAGTCCTCCGCCAGTTTCGCCACCTCCAGCGTGACCCCTCCAATCGCCACATCTTCCCATCTCCCCCCCTGTCTGCCTTCCGCAAAGACCGCTCCCTCCGCAACTCCCTCGTCAATTCTTCCCTTCCCTCCCGCTCCACCCCTTCCCCGGGCACTTTCCCTTGCAACCGCAAGAGATGCTACACTTGTCCCTTCACCTCCCCCATCCACTCCTTTCAGGGACCCAAGCAGTCATTCCAAGTCCGACAGAGGTTCACCTGCACCTCCTCCAACCTCATCCACTGCATCCGCTGCTCCAGATGCCAGCTGATCTACATCGGTGAGACCAAGCGGAGGCTGGGCAATCGTTTCGCCGAACACCTCCGCTCAGTCCGCAATAACCAACCCGACCTCCCGGTGGCTCAGCACTTCAACTCCCCCTCCCATTCCGTACCCGACCTCTCGGTCCTGGGCCTCCTCCACGGCCAGAGTGAGCAACACCACAAGTTGGAGGAACAGCACCTCATATTCCGCTTGGGGAGTCTGCATCCTCCGGGCTTAAACATTGAATTTTCTCAATTCTGTTAACCCAGACTGCCACCTCCCCCTCCCCACCTCTCCCTCAGCCCTCGGGCCCTTACATTCCTTCTCCATCTCCCCCCCCCCCACCCAAGTCGCTCTAGCTTCTCATTTTCACACTACAAACAGCTTACAATGGCCTGTTTCCTTTATCATCGATACTTTTTTGCATATCTTTCATTCATTGTTCTTTATCTCTCCACATCACCGTCTATATCTCTCGTTTCCCTGATCCCTGACCAGTCTGAAGAAGGGTCTCGACCCGAAACGTCGCCTATCTCCTTCGCTTCTTAGATGCTGCTGCACCCGCTGAGTTTCTCCAGCTTTTTGTGTAATTGCAGATGCTGGTTTACACAGCATAGAATTAGTGTACGGGTGACCGCTGGTTGGCATGGACGGTGGGATGAAGGGCCTGTTTCCACACTGTGCTCTAATTTCTCCCCACATCCCAAAGACGTGCGAGTTTATAGGCTAATTGGCTGCTGTAAGTTGTCCTTTGCATGTAGGATTGATCTAGTGTACAGGTGATCGTGGTCAGCGTGGACTTGGTGGGCCGAAAGGCCTGTTTCCACTGTATCACAAAACTAAACTAAACTAAACTGAACTAAATGAAACTAAGGTAAGGGTACAGGGGCCTGTGAACCGTGATCAGATTCAGGAACAGCTTCTTCCCGCATACCAGCAGGCTATGGGAATAAGCCCGTGGCCAATGGTGCCTGGGTCGACAGTGCCCGCAGCTGGGGCCTGGGTCGGCACCACCGAGGCGTCTGGAGAGGGCCCGCCAGCGATCGTGGAGAGGTCGGTGTGGCGGTTGATGATGGCGTCGACCGATGGACCAGGCGGAATAAGGACGCCGCTGCCGTGGGAAGGAACACACGTGGACCCGGCGCTGGGGACCGCCGTGGGGGGAGGGGGGTTGGGGAAACAAAGGAGGACCTGGCGTGGGGGGGGGGGGGGGGGGGAGGGATTTGTAATTTTTTTGTAAGCGCCCTTTATGGGCGTCTATTTGCATACCTTGGGTATGTAAGCAAGGAATTACACTGTGACCTGTCATGACAATAAAGTATTTCATTCAATTTAATTTAATTCAAGACTTCTGAACCAAACCCAGCGACCCTTGCCTCAAACTCAGCACCAAACCACTCTGGAATGTTTTGGCTGCACTAGGTTCTTTATTTTTCACTATTACAGTCTAGTTACCTAGTATTACTGATAATTTATTATATATCTGATAATTTACAGTGTACTTATTTACTGTGTTGTTGAGTCATGTACTATATCTGTAAGGCTGCAGCAAGTGAGAATACCATTGCTCCATTCCTAGTGCTGATGGCAATGAAACACTCTTGGTGTTTTAATAAGTGCGGGGTGAGTATTGAACGGGGTACAATGATATGCGATTTACATCTGCTGATGCAAGTAAAGCTTTGCGGTAAATTAGCTAACTGCTAGGTGTGGCTCAGTTCAGATAAGTTTAGTTTACAGAAACAACGCGGAAACAGACCTCTCGGTCCACTGAGTCCGCGCCGACCAGCCCTACACACTAGGGACAATTTACAATCTTTGCTAAAGTAAATCGACCTGCAAACCTGAAGGTCTTTGGAGTATGGGTGGAAACCGGAGCACCCAGTGAAAACCCACGTGGTTACAGGGAGAACATACAAACTATGTATGGGCAGCATCTGCGGTCAGGATTGAACCCTGGTCTCTGATGCTGTGAGGCAACAGCTCTGCCACTGCGCCGGTGTTGAAGCAAGAAGGTTGTGGCATTAAATCCTGTTTTCCTCTGAAGTGAACATTGGGGTGAACTGCGTACTCTTGGATAAGACTTTTGACAAAGTCTCCTCCATTGGAGGTGGATGATGCCTCCACAGAACTTCAAAGACAAGACCTTGTGGACCCAAGGGCCTGTTCTAGTGCTGTACTTTTGGCCCCAAATGGCCCAACAATGGACCATTGTGGGCTCCACCCTTTCTGAAATCATCTGTTGCTGGCTAGCAGAACATAGAAACATAGAAACATAGAAAATAGGTGCAGGAGTAGGCCATTCGGCCCTTCGAGCCTGCACCGCCATTCAATGTGATCATGGCTGATCATCCAACTCAGTATCCCGTACCTGCCTTCTCTCCATACCCCCTGATCCCTTTAGCCACAAGTGCCACATCTAACGCCCTCTTAAATATAGCCAATGAACTGGCCTCAACTACCTTCTGTGGCAGAGAATTCCAGAGACTCACCACTCTCTGTGTAAAGAATGTTTTCCTCATTTCGGTCCTAAAGGAATTCCCCCTTATCCTTAGACTGTGACCCCTTGTTCTGGACTCCCCCAACATCGGGAACAATCTCCCAGCATCTAGCTTGTCCAACCCCTTAAGAATTTTGTAGGTTTCTATAAGATCCCCCCTCAATCTTCTAAATTCCATCGAGTACAAACCGAGTCTATCCAATCTTTCCTCATATGAAAGTCCTGACATCCCAGGAATCAGTCTGGTGAATCTTCTCTGTACCCCCTCTATGGCAAGGATGTCTTTCCTCAGATTTGGATGTCTTTCCTCAGATTTGGGATGTCTTTCCTCAGATTTGGTACATGATACAGCATCGATCGTAGGTCAGAGAAGGGCTGCTATGTCTTATTTGTGATTATCTTTCACAGATAAGTCCAAACAATTCCCATAGTGACCTTAACCACAGGGTTTTTCCAGTCTTTGTAAGAGTAGCACGGCAACTGTTTATATTATAATCAGCGCACTAAAGCTTCAGCAGACTTTTCAGTGGCTGATTATTTACGTAGCCTCTTCCTCTCATTTTTAAATTATTTTATCTCCGATCTTACAGTCTGAGACCCTCGAACTATCTCTACTGGACTTTATCTTGCTCTAAACATTATTCATTTTATCCTGTATCTGTACACTGTGGACGGCTTGATTGTAATCATGTACAGTCTTTCCGCTGACTGGTTGTCACGCAACAAAAAGCTTTACACTGTACCTCAGTACATGTGGCAATAAACTATACTAAACTAAATTAAATGAAACTAAACAAATTAAACTAAACTAAACTAAACTAAACCAAACTAATTCGGATGCAGGTCAGTGTGAGTTTGGCCCTTGTTGGTGAGGCACTGACGGTGGAGACATTGAACAGCCCCACTACTCACTCGCTTCCCACCTCAGTGCCCAGTGGCTGCAGTCTGCACCATCAAAGATTTCAAATGTCTTTTATTGTCACGTGTACCAATTAAGGTACACGTGACGTACAGCCAGTCGAAAAAAAAGCAACAAGACACACAACTTCATAAAAGTTAACATAAACATCCACCACAGCAGAATCCCCACATTCCTCACTGTGATGGAAGGCAAAAAAGTCCAATCTTCTTCCTCTTTATTCTCCCGAGGACGGGGCAGTCGAACCAGCTGTTGGGGCGGTCGAAGCTCCTACAGCCAGCGGTCGAAACTCCCGCATCGGGATGATCGAAACTCCCGCGTCGGGGTGATCGAAACTCCCGCGACAGGGCGATCGAAGTTCCTACAGCCAGCGGTCGAAACTCCCTTGTCGGGGCGGTCGAAACTCCCGTGTCGGGGCGGTCGAAACTCCCGTGTCGGGGTGGTTGAAACTCCCGTGTCGGGGCGGTCGAAACTCCCGTGTCGGGGTGGTTGAAACTCCCGTGTCGGGGCGGTCGAAACTCCCGTGTCGGGGTGGTTGAAACTCCCGTGTCGGGGCGGTCGAAACTCCCGTGTCGGGGCGGTTGAAACTCCCGCGTCGGGGCGGTCGAAACTCCCGTGTCGGGGTGATCGAAACTCCCGTGTCGGGGCGGTCGAAACTCCCTTGTCGGGGCGGTCGAAACTCCCGTGTCGGGGCGGTCGAAACTCCCGTGTCGGGGCGGTCGAAACTCCCGTGTCGGGGTGGTTGAAACTCCCGTGTCGGGGCGGTCGAAACTCCCGTGTCGGGGCGGTTGAAACTCCCGCGTCGGGGCGGTCGAAACTCCCGTGTCGGGGTGATCGAAACTCCCGTGTCGGGGCGGTCGAACCTCCCACGGCTTGGAGTTCCCGATGTGGGTCTCTGACCAGAGACCACGGGCTCCGTGACGTTAAGTCCGCAAGCACCCGCCCTTGGAGCACCGAGGTCGGACAAAGGGATCGCGGGCTCCACGATGTTAAAGTCCCGTAGGCTCCCCGCGGAGGAGCTCTCGATATCGGTCTCCAGCAAAGGCCGCCAACTCCTCGATGTTAGGCTGCAGTGCGGACGGAGATACGATAAGGGAAAAAATCGCATCTCCATCGAGGTAAGAGACTAGAGAAAGATTCCCCCAACACCCCCCTCCCCCCCACCCCCCACATAAAACAAGCTAAAGAAGACTAAAAACATACGTTTAACACATACTATTTAAACACAAAGAAGGAAAGGACTGTTGGCAAGGCAGCCATTGCTGGCGCCACCCGGTGGTCAACACCATACAGTGTAGATACGCCCCCACTTTAGTTTAAGATGGACACAAATGCTGGAGTAACTCAGTGGGTTTGGCAGCGTCTATACTCCAGCAGAGTCATAGAAGTGGTAGTCGTACAGCACGGAAACAGGCCCTTTGGCCCAACTTGCCCATGCCGACCAAGATGCCCCATCTACGCTTGTCACGTTGCTCACGTTTGGCCCAAATTCCACTAAACCTTTCCTTTCCATGCATCTGTCCAGGTGATTTTTAACTGTTGTTACAGTGCCTGCCTCAACTACCTCTCCCGGCACATTGTTCCACCCACCCACCACCCTTTGAGTGACAGTTGCCCCTCAGGTTCCTATTAAATGTTTCTCCTCTCACCTTTAAGCCATGTTGTTGATCCTCTACTGTGAGTAAAAGACTCTGCATGCACCAGGCGGGAGGTACATTCTGAGGGGCTGAGGGGAGACCTGATGGAAGTTTGTAAAATTATGAGAGGCGGTATGAGGAGGTAGACAGTCAGAACCTTTTACCCAAGGTGGATAAGTCAAATAGTAGAGGGCATAACTATAAAGTCAGAGGGGGAAAGTTTAAAGGGGATGTGCAGGTGAGGTTTTCAATACAGAGGGTGGTGGGTGCCTGGAACGCGCTGCCAGGGGAGGTGGTGGAGGCAGATACGATGGTGGTGTTTAAGGGGCTTTTAGATAGGCACATGGTTATGCAGGGAATAAAGGGATATGGATCACATGCAGGCAGATAAGAGTTGATCTTGGCATCATGTTTGATTCGGGCCCTGATACTGGCAACACAAGTAGATAGAGTGGGAAAGAAGGCGTATGGTATGCTTGCCTTCAGAACGCTTGCCTTACACAGACGTTGTGGGCCGAAGGGCCTCTTCCTCTGTTGTACTGTTGTATGTTCTTTTAAGATGGCAGCCTAAAGATCAGGCAGTATGGAGGCTGCATGTTGAAATCAAAACTACCGATACTGGAAATACTAATAAAATCTGCCGGAGATTCCTCTTTACACTGCTGCTGCCTGACCTGCTGAGTAATCCCAGCATTTTCTGTTTCTATTCAGGGCTGCAAACTCTGGAATGGAATTTGAACCCTCAACTCCTTGATTCTCTGACAAGGATATTATTAACGGCGCTATTATCTTCAAAGCCCTTTGATGGTGTGATCAAATGTACTTTTATGTAGCACCCCAGGGCAAGCTTTACTATTGGCAAAACAAATTCAGTAAATTGCTCCCTAAAGATGCCTTGAATTATTTCAGAATGACTTAGAACCTCTCCTTGTCCAACTTTAGGAATCTACTACTGCCCAATGTAGTTTAGTTTATCTTAGAGATACAGCGTGGAAACAGGCCCTACGGCCACCGAGTCCACGCCAACCAGCGATCACCCGTACACTAGTTCTATCCAACACCCTAGGGACAATTTTACAGAGGTCAATTAACCTACAAATTTGCACATCTTTGGGATGTGGGAGGAAACCCGGGGGAAACCCACGCGGTGATAGGGAGAACGTACAAACTCCGTACAGACAGCGCCCGCAGTCAGGAACGAACCCGGGACTCTGGCGCTGTAAGGCAACAACTCTACCGCTGCGCCACCGTGTTGCCCACAGACGGTTAGGACTAAACAGTCCTCTCTCTGTATGGGTCTATGAGTCTATGAGTCTATGAGTCTATGAGTCTATTACTCTATGAGTCTATTACTCTATGAGTCTATTACTCTATGAGTCTATGACCCCATGAGTCTATGAGTCTACTCAGGACTTATGGTGCAAGGTCATTAAATGATGGAAAGACATAAAGACCATTTAGCTTTAGTGTACGAAAGAACTGCAGATGCTGGTTTAAACCAAAGATAGACACAAAATGCTGGAGTAACTCAGCGGGGCAGACAGTATCTCTGAAGAAAAGAAATAGGTGACGTTTCGGGTCGAGACCCTTCTTCAGACCGAGAGTCAGGGGAAAGGGAAACAAGAGATATAGACAGTGATATCGAGAGGTATCGATTCATTTGTTCTATGTCTCTCTATATCACCGTGTATATCTCTCGTTTTCCTTTTCCTGACTCTCAGTCTGAAGAAGGGTCTCGACCCAGAATGTCACCTATTCCTTTTCTCCAGAGATGCTGCCTGTCCCGCTGAGTTGCTCTAGTGTCTAGTACCATCAGTACTGTTTCAAAACCCAGTACATTACATTTACTGGAACTGCTAAAGCTATCCGGAGTGCTTCGTCACCTTTGTAGTCGGTTATGAGTCCCAAGGCAGGTCTATTTACAAACGGTTAATATGATATCATATTTGAAATTCAAATTTTATATTAGTAGAACAAAGAAAAAAGCCAACTAACAAGGGATGAGGACCTTTAAATCGATACGCAAGTGAGATATGTTCGGGCTTGGGTTTGAAGTGCGGAGGAGTTTGACGGGGCTGGTTCAGTGCTCAGTCACTGTCGCACTCGGCCCCTCTGACAAGTTGTATCGGAGGCAGATTGAGACAATATCGGAGTGCTGTGGCTGGGAGCATCATTCCCGGCGCTCCCAGCACGGTGATGGGAATGACCATCAGCAGAGCGTCCGGTAAAATCAAGCACCAGGTGACGAGGAGAAGGTCGACAGGTAGGAAAAGATGCATCGTCCCCTCAATCCACCTTCTGCCTGTCTGGAGGTGGGCAGTATCAACAGGAACACCTTGATTGCAATGGCTGCCCCCATTGCAGAATGTGCACCCGGTTCCCTCCACAGGCGGAGGACAGCTTTAACGCTGCAACGGTGATGCATGTGGTAGTCCTTTCCTTTACTCTGTTGACAGTAATTTCCTGTTGACAACACACAATGAATGGTCGATCTCTGGGGAGTGTTGTAGAGCAGAGGGATCTAGCAGTGCAAATGCATGGCCCGTTGGATGTGGAGTCATAGGTAGATAGGGTAGATTTCGGCACTTTGGCCTTCGTCAGTCAGAGTATTGAGTATAGAAGTTGGGGGGGGGGGGGTGTGGGGGAGCATGTTACAGTTATAGAAGGCACCACTGAAGCCACATTTAGATTCTGAAGAGGGTTTCAATCTGAAACGTCACCTATTTCCTTCGCTCCATAGATGCTGTCTCACCCGCTGAGTTTCTCCAGCATTTTTGTCTACCCTGTTTAGAGTATTGTGTTCAGTTTTGGGCTCCATGTTACAGAAATGATGATACCAAGCTAGAAGGGATGCAGAGAAGATTTACGAGGATGTTGCCAGGACTCGAGGGCCTGAGCTATAGGGAGGGGTCGACAGGCTAGGACTTTATTCCTTGGAGCGCAGGAGGATGAGGGAAGATCTGATAGAAGTGTACAAAATCATGAGAGGAATAGATCAGGTAAACATGTCTCTAGCCCAGAGTAAGGGAATCGAGAACCAGAAGACATTGCTGTAAGGTGAGGGGGGAAAGGTTTAATAGGAACCTGAGGGGTCACTTTTTCACAAAGGGCGGTGGGTGTATGGAACGAGCTGCCAGAGGAGGTAGTTGAGGCAGGCACTATTACAACATTTAAGAAACATTTAGACGGGTGCATGGATCGGATAGGTTTAAAGGGATATTAGGCCAAACGCAGGCAGCTGTGATTAGCGTAGATGGGGTATGTTGGTTGGTGTGGGCAAGTTGGGCCGAAGGGCCTGTTTCCACGCTGTATGACTCTAATAATTGGTGGCTAAAAGGGTTCAGACCAAAAACGTCGCCTGTCCATGTTCTCCAGAGATGCTGCCTAACCTGCTGAATTACTCCAGCACTTTGTGTCGTTTTTTTTGTAAACTAGCATCTGCAGTTACTTGTTTCTGCATTGGGATTATAGTAAACTCGCCAGCATCTTCTCAAGAGCAATTGGAGATGGGTAATAATTGGTGTCTGGAAGGGTCAAGACCTGAAATGCCACCTGTTCATGTTCTCCAGAGTTGCTGCCTGACCTGCTGAGTTAATCCAGCACTTTGTGTCTTCTTTGGTAATCCAGCACCTGCAGTTCTTTGTTTCCACATCACTCCGCTGTTGTAATGTTAGTTGTGCCTGTGTGTACCTTCCTCAGATTGCAAGTTTACGTGTCACACTCACTGCCGAGACTGGGTTCACCTTGACTGCCAGAGGAGTGGAAAGCCCGTAGATCAGAGCTCCTGTCCTGTCAGCACAGTGCAACTCTCCCTCACCAACCATGAGGTAAGATGCTCAATCAACTCATTCCCCCACGATCAGTGTGTAGGCATGTGGAGGTTAGAAATTGTCCGGGATGCTTTTCTGCCTTGATGATGTACTGGTGTCTATTCGACTGTCGCACCTTTCCCACCGTACTCCCTCCCTCCCGCCCTCCCCCCCTCCTTCTCTCTTTCCCTTCCTCCCTCCCTCCCTCCCTCCCTCCCTCCCTCGCATTTCCTCCTCAATACCATTTGTGATCTTCATTCCATCTTCTCCACCTGTAAGGCCTCATCTCACTCTTCCCATTCCTCTCAAACCCGAAACAGCCCCATTCCCATCCCCACAACGTCCCCCTCCCATTCCTCCCCCCGCTGACCCTCCCCCTTCGCCCCCCCCCCCCCCACACCGACCCTCCCCTCCCCCCACATCGAGCTTCCCCTTCCTCCACACTGATCTTCAATTGTTTTGCCTAGTTTAGGGATACAGTGTGAAAACAGTCCCCACGGCCCACCGAGTCCACACCGACTATCGATCACCCGTACACTAGTTCTATCCCACACACTAGGGAGAATTTACGGAAGCCAATTAACCTACAAACCCGCACGTCTTTGGAGTGTGGGAGGAAACGGCTGAAGACCCACGTGTTCGCGGGGAGAACGTACAAACTCTGTGCAGAAAGCACCCGTAGTCAGGATGGAACCAGGGACTCTGGCGCAGCGAGACAGCAACTGTACCGCTGCGCCACCGTGCTGCCCGTCGCCTTGACCTGGCTTCAGATCACCAGCGTCAGGGTCTATTTTCCCACAACACCAGTACTCTACACGCCCGAGTTGAGATTTAAGCTGTAGCTGGATGTAGTCTGAAGAAGGCATGTCGTCTGAAGAAGGGTCTCGACCCGAAACGTCGCCTATCTCCTTCGCTCCTTAGATGCTGCTGCACCCGCTGAGTTTCTCCAGCTTTTTGTGTAACCCTGGATGTAGTCAGGTTCTGCGGTCAGACAGCTGATTTTGTTTTTCATGGAGTAGTCAGAATAATGACATTATCCAGTAATTTGATTTAAAACAATGTTTGAAATAGCTCAGAGGCTTTGTGCGTGGTGAGAGATTCTGTGAATTTACAGGTGATTTAAATGAACCATCTGAATCGGAGGGATTAAGGCCGGTGACGTGATGGGACATGATTTCTGGCGGCACTGTGTGTGTTTTTGTGGCTTTGAGCGTTTTCTTTTGTTATTTGTCGTGTATAGAAGCTGCAAAGCAAAGTACCAGGCGGAATCAAACGCAAAACAAATCACTTTCCTGTTTCAAGGCCTTGGAACTAAAAATATGCCGTCAACATCAGTGCAGTGCAGAGCTTCCTGTAAATAATGCCCGATTCATCTGGGCACTTTGTAGTCCAGCCACTTTAAAGTTTATTAAACTCCGAGACTTCTGACTTCTGAAGAAGGGTTCTGACCCAAAACGTCACTCCAGCACGTTGTGTCTATCACTGATTAAAGATAGTCCGAGGGTCTCCAAAGAGGTAGATGGGAGGTCAAGACTTTCTGGTTGGTAGAAGAATGGTTCAGTTGGACAATAGACAATAGGTGCAGGAGTAGGCCATTCGGCCCTTCAATCCAGCACCGCCATTCAATGTGATCGTGGCTGATCATCCCCAGTTTGTACCCCATTCCTGCCTTCTCCCCATATCCCCTGACTCCGCTATCTTTAAGAGCCCTTGGATTGGATTCTGAAGAAGGGTCCCGACCCCAAAACGTCATCTATTCCTTTATCTTCAGAGATGCTGCCTGACCTGTTGAGTTACTCCAGTACTCTGTGCCTATCTTTGGATTGGATTGGATTGGATTGGGTGGAGATTGCAGATTGTAAAAGGCACTAGCTACTAATCAGGAAACTGAAAGAGAACTCGTAAAGTTATTCTGACTAGGCTCATCAATAACACCCTCATCCATCCCAGCCATGCTTATCAAAATAGGAATCAGTATTTCACATTTCTAAACATGTGGGTTATTATGACCTCGTAGTAAAATCTATGGATCAGGATTCCATGGAGAGGACTGCATCCCAGATATTCATGTGTGGATGTGTACAGATTCCTTGCAATCACAGTTTAGCTGGATGTTATTGACATGTCAGCAAAGATGGCGGGTCCAGGGATTGTGGTTTCAATGCCCACATGCCAGTCATTTAAGAATTTGAGTATAGTTGTTGAGGGGTCATGTTGCAGTTGTATAAAGCATTGGTGAGGTAGTCGAGGCAGGTACTATTGCAGCGTTTAGGAAACATTTAGACAGGTATGTGGATAGGACATGTTTAGAGGGGTGTAGGCCGAATACAGGCAGGTGGGGCTGGGGTGGCACAGTGGTGCAGCGGTGGAGTTGCTGCCTCACAGCACCAGAGACTCAGATTTAATCCTGACTACGGGTGCTGTCTGTAGGCCAAACTTGACCACACCGAACAACGTGTCTCGAAACTGCACTCTCGAGTTTGTACGTTCTCCCTGTGACCGCGTGTGTTTTCCACGGGTGCTCCGGTTTCCTCCCCCATTCCAAAGACGTGCAGGTTTGTAGATTAATTGGCTTTGGTAAAACCAATTGTAAATTGTCCCTTGTGTGAGGGTAGGGTTAGTGTGTGGGGATCGCTGGTCGGCGTGGACTTGGTAGGGTGAAATGCCTGTTTCCGTGCTGTATCTGTAAACTAAACTAAAATAGTGCAGTTTTGAGACATGTTGTTCGGTGTGGTCAAGTTTGGCCGAAAGGCCTGTTTCCGAAGGGACTCCAGGCCAGATTTTATCAAAGACTTGCTCCAGATTTAAAAAAAGGAGGTGGAGGCTCTGACTTTGACCTTGAGCGTTGTCGGGAAGATTGCCGTGGGCTCTGGTGTACCGCACGCACTTTAATATCTCACTGCATGGCCTCAGGGACTACTGAAGGCTCTGATAACAAATGCCTCTTATTGCAGGTGTCACAGGTGGAGTGTGAAGAAAAAAAAGATTTTGCATTTAGAGTCTTACAGTCATACAGCACAGAACCAGGCCCTTCGGCCCGACTTGCCCATGCTATCCAGGATGCCATATCTAGTTTAGTTTACAATTGTCACGTGTACCGAGATACAGCGAAAGGCTTTTGTCTGTGTGCTATTCAGTCAAAGGAAATACTATACAAAGTGACACGGTGGTGCAGCGATAGAGTTGCTGCCTTACAGCTCCAGAGACCCGGGTTCGATCCTGACTACGGGTGTTGTCTGTACGGAGTTTGTACGTTCTCCCCGTGATCATGTGGATTTTCTCCGGTGCTCCAGTTTTCTCCCACATTCCAAAGACGTGCAGGTTTGTAGGTCAATTAGCTTCTGTAAAATGGCCCCAGTGTGTAGGATAGAACCAGAGAATGGGTTGATCACTGGTCGGCACGGACTCAGTGTGCCCTATAGCTGTTTAGTTTAGAGATACAGCGCGGAGCAGGCCATTCGGCCCACCGAGTCCACACCGACCAGAGATCAACCCGTACATTAGCACTAACCTACACCCTACGGACAATTTACAATTCTTACCGAAGCTGAATAGCTACAAACCTGCATGTCTTTGGAACGCAGGAGGAAACTGGAGCACCCGGAGAAAACTTACGTAGTCACAAGGGGAACGTACAGACAGCACCCGTGGTCGGGATCGAACCCAGGTCTCCATGGCATGTTTCCACGCAAAGTCACAGATGCTGCCAGACCCACTGAGTTCCTCCAGAACTTGGTGTTTTGTCCAAAATTCCAGCTTCTGCATTTCCTTGTGCCTCGTGTTTGAGCTCACGTGCTTTGTTTCGACAAGGCAATAACCTGTTGGGGTTATCAGTTGAAACATTGACCGGGCCTTCAGAAACCGTCGTTAAATAAACCAGATAAAGGACGTCTGCCAACCTGTTAATTCCTGTCAGCACAGAAACAGGAGGCAGACTCTGTTGTGAGACAACTACTGTATGTATGTGACGCTGATTAAATGTCACCCTGTTGGAGTTTCTCCAAGTTAGAGCCAGTTCTACCTTCAAGGTGGGGATTAGTCAGAGAGACTGGAACCCAAAATATCACAGTTAATGAGACCTCATCTCTCCCCAAAAGCTAAACAAGAGATTAGCTGCAGTGACTGTTGTTCTGTTGAGGACATGTTAGGTTTTAAGTAATATAATTACCTTCAAAGCAAGAACACAGTGACATCTGGCAGTACAAGCTGTGACTGTGAAGTGTGTGGGAGAGGGGAGCGAGGGAGAGGAGGGCAGAGAGAGAGAGAGAGATAGAGGGGGAGGGAGAGATAGAGAGAGAGAGTGTGTGTGAGAGAGACAGAGAGAGAGAATAAGGAGAGGGGCAGAGAGAGTGTGTGAGAGAGAGAGAGAGAGGGGGAGAGGGGGAAAGGGAGAAAAATAGAGAGAGGGGGAGAGGGGGAAAGGGAGAAAAATAGAGAGAGTGTGTGTGTGAGAGAGACAGAGAGAGAGAATAAGGAGAGGGGCAGAGAGAGAGAGAGAGAGTGTGTGAGAGAGAGGGAGAGGGAGAGAGATAACATGTAGAAATAAGGAACTACAAATGCTGGTTTACACAAAAGGACACAAAGTGCTGGAGTAACTCGGTGAGTCAGGCAGCATCTGTGGAGAACATGGATGGGTGCCGTTTCTGGTCGGGACCCTTCTTCAGATTGATTGCAGGGGGGAGAGTGGGGAATACAGCTGGAAGCGGAGAAAAAAACAGGACAAATCAGGGCTGGCACGAGATGAGCTCCAGCAAGGAAGTTACCTGATAGTCCGGTTTTTGGATCGAGACATTTAGTTTCTATCAGACTGAATGCAGTGGGGGTAGAAGGGAGGGGCGGGGGGAGTTGAGGGGGTGGTAGGAAGCTGGAAGCTGAGGAGGGGCAGGACAAAACCTGGCAAGTAATAGGTCTGAAGTAGGGTCCTGACCCGAAACATCACCCGTCCTTTTTGCTGCCTGACCCACTGAGTATCTCCAGCACTCTGTGTCTATCTCCTATTAAAAATAGTCTGAAGGTAGATGGGAGGTCAGGACCGCTTGTTTGCCTACCACACACAAAGAGTTACGCTGTATGGGGCACTGACTATGTTATTATACCCTGTTCAATGGAGTCCTAATGGTCTCTCTTGGTTCTCTTGGTGACCCCCTCCCCTCCAACAGCTCCTCCTTCTTAATAGGTTGATAAAGTTGGAGGGGTGGGGGGGGTGGTTGACAGGCGGATGGAGGAATCGCTGAGGTTGCACAAAGCAGGAAAGGATCTCCTGTCTAAAGCGTGCCACCTCTACACCCAAGTTTCCATTAGCCAACTTATCAAGGGACTGGGGATGGAGCCAGGCATTCCATCAAACCAGCCCAGACTGCAAAAGCTCGTTAACCCTTTGCGAGAGGTCACCAAATGGCTCCTGACATTATTAGCGCCATTTTCTGCCCAGCTGGTAATACTTAGGCCTTGGGCCGGGAGGTCAAAGGTTCAAAGTGTTGCAGGCCTGGAGCATGTAATCCAAGCTGATCTACTGTAGACTTTAGAGATACAGCGTGGAAACGTTGGCCTTTGCTCCCACCCAGTCCACACTGACCAGCGATCACCCCTTATACTAACACTACCCTAAACACTAGGAAAAATGTACAGTTTTATCGAAGCCAATTAACCGACAAACATGTAAGTCTTTGGCATGTGGGAGGAAACCGGAGCACCCGGAGAAAACCCACACGTACAAACTCCATACAGACGGCACCCTTAGTCAGGATCAAACCCGGGTCTCTGGTGCATAAGGCAGCAACTCTACCGCTGCACCACTGTGCCGCACGGCACTGTTCCACTCTGCATCTGATCTCACTCTGGCAATGGAGGAGACCCAGGACAGGAAGGTCAGAGTGACGGCACATTAAAGCACGGACATGAAGCATGGAAAAGCACTGAGTTCTCCACCGCTGGAGCCTTAACAACCCATTGAGTTAGTTTAGTTAGTTTAGATTATTGTCGTGTGTACTGAGGTTGAGTGAAATGCATATTGTTGTGTGTTGTGCAGTCAGCGGAAATACTACACATGATTACAACCGAGCCATCCCCAGTGTGCAGGTACATGATAAAGGAGATTATGTTTAGTGCAAGATAAAGGCCAGTCAAGTCTGATTAAAGATATGCTGAGGGTCTCTGTGATGGTCTGGGCTGTGTCCACAACTCTGCAATTTCTTGCTGTCTTGGATGAGCTGTTCCCAAACCGTGCTGCGGTGCATCACAATAAAATGCTTTCTCCGGCGCATCTGTAGAAGTTGGTGAGAGTTATTAGGGACGTGCCGAACTTCCTAAGCCTTCTAAGGAAGTAGAGACATTAGTGCTCTTCCTTGGCCATTGCTTCAATATATGGGGTGGCCCTGGACAAGTAACGTGATATTTGCTGCTAGGAATTTGAAGCTTTCAACCACTACTTCGGCGCTTATATTGTAAACCGGAGTATGTCCAGCGCTTTGCTTCCTGAAGTCCATCACTATCTCCTTTCAGTTGCTGACATTGAGAGACAGGCCATTGTCTTGACACCAGGTTATAAGGTTCTCAATCTCTTTCCTCCTAAGGCATCTTAACGGGATATTTGATTATTATTTCCTTCCAAATCTCTCCTTCCTGACACCTACTTTTGGGGCGGCACGGTGGCCCGGCGGTAGGGTTGCTGCCTTACAACACCAGTGACCCAGGTTCGATCCTGACCTTGGGTGCTGTCTGTACGGCGTATGTACGTTCTCCCGTGACCGTGTGGGTTTTCTCCGGGTGCTCCAGTTTCCCCCCACACTTCAAAGACGTGCAGGTCTGTAGGTTAATTGGCTGCAGTATAATTGTAAATTGTCCCTAGTGTGTGTAGGATAGTGTTAGTGTGCGGTGATTTCTAAACTAAACTAAACTAATTCCTTTTGGTCCCACTCACCCACACCCTGCCTCAGTGACCTGTCCTGGCTACTTGTTTAGCTAACGACCAAGTTCAGAATTCCGATCCGTGCATTGTAATCTGCCCATGCACTCACCTCACACACACACTGCACCAGTTTCAGCCGTATAACATTTGCACCTCTTAGAGGCATCACCGTGGCGCAGCGGGTTAGATCCTGAATACGGGTGCTGTCTTTACGGAGTTTGTAGGTTAATTGGCTTCTGTTAATTCCCCTTAGTGTGTAGGATGGAATTGGTGTATGGGTGGTCGATAGACTCGGTGGCCGAAGGGCCTGCTTCCATGCTGTAACTCTAAACCATTAAACTAAACTAAACTAAACTAAATTGCTTCTGGTTTAGGTAATTTTAATTGGCTTCTGTTAATTGTAAATAGTCATTGGTGTGTGTTGGATAGTGCTAGTGTACGGGGTGATCGCTGGTCAGCGTGGACTCGGTGGACCAGAGGGCCTGTTTTTGACTATCACCATTCCAGGCACCCATCACCCTCTGTGTAATGAAAACTTGTCTTGAACATCTCCATTAAACTTTGCCCCTCTCATGTTCCCTTCTCAAGAAGGAGACCTCAGTTATTGGTTAAGAATGGTTAACAAGATAAAGTTCTTAAGCTCATAAGTTCTAGGAGTTAGGCCATTTGGCCCATCGAGTCTACTCCTCCATTCAATCGTGGCCGATCTATCTTTCCCTCTCAACCCCATTTTGCTTCCTTCCCTCCATAACCCCTGACACCTGTACTAATCAAGAATCTATCAATCTGCACCTTAAATATATCTATTAACGGCCTCCACAGCCTCTGTGGCAATGAATTCTGCAGATTCACCACCCTCTGATTAAAGAAATTCCTCCCCATCTCCCTTCTAAATGTAAAAAGGTGAAGGAAAAGGGCGACAAGAAGTGCTGGAGTAACTCAGTGGGTCAGGCAGCATCTGTGGAGAAAGGCTGCAGGGTGATGACTTTTCTAATTTGATCTCAACTGGACACCAGCAGCCCAAACTACATGCAAAGTCTAATTTAGTTTAGCGATACAGTGCCCACCAGAAGTCCCTGCGTACTAACACCATCCTAAACACACTGGGGTCAATTTCTTCTTCTTGCGTATGACGTGCACAGCCTAAAGTTGTAGGATATTTGATCTTAACTGATTGTGCACGCCAGGTTGATTGCATTCGTCGAAACAGGGTGTACCACGTGAAGGTTGCAATCTCCCACCCCGGGGTCAATTTCCAATTTTACCAAGCCTTCTAGCTTACAAACCTGTACGTTCTTTGGATTGTGGGTGGGAACCAGAGAACCCGGAGATATCCCAAGCGGTCCCGGGGAGAACTCCGTACTGACAGCATCCGTAGTCCGGGTCGAACTTGGGTCTCTGGCGCTGCAGCAACTCTACCGCTGCGCCACTGTGCCGCACAAGTTATTTAACTAAGTTTTATGAAGTTTTTCCTTTGAACTTCCTCTTGAACTTAATCACATCTTTTTGACACATAGTTTGCCAGGAACCAGTAAAATCCAAGTTTAAAATGTGTTTCTTTTTTTTAGCACTTTGCCTTCAAAACCTTGCCGTGACGTGATTCTGGGTGATTATGTGGTGTATATGGCTGCAAATTGTTTTAATGCACGACAAATAAGCTTTTTAAATTGTGCTTGTTAATTCATCAACTCAAACTCAACTGTAACATTATAAACGTGACCTTTGAGAATTTCTCCAAACTGTTTTCCAGTTATAGTAATTTTTCTTAACTGTAAAGAAAATCACATTCAGAGCCTTTTGTAATATCGCCATTAACATCCTAATGTCCAAAAGAAACAGTTTAATGTTTGGCGCCTGTTTGATTGCCCAAAGGCCTTGAGTAGAAATTCCCACTGTTGATAATTTACACTGAGGGTGTGGCGAGATAAAGTTCGTTGCCTTGTAATGAATATCAAGCCAGAACAAAAGGTTACACAAATGCAATTCAAGTTGCATTTAAAGTCCAAACTTTCTGCTCTTTCCCTCTCTCTTTGCAAGGATTTTCCCCTAGTGTGCGCATCCAATTCCCTTTCGAATGGGCGGCACGGTGGCGCAGCGGTAGAGTTGCCGCCTTACAGCGCCAGAGACCCGACTTCGATCCTGACTGCGGGTGCTGTCTGTGCAGAGTTTGTACCTTTTCCCTGTGACCGCGTGGGTTTTCTCCGGGTGCTCTGGCTTCCTCTCGCCGTTCCCTTCCACCCCTCCCCGCCAGTTCCTTTGATGTTCTTGGTGCCCCCCACTGGGTCCCTCTTTGTTCTCAGCGCCTCCCCCTCCCCTTAAGGTCCTTCTTTGTTCTTTGAGGCCCCCACCCTCCCCCACCACCGGACCCCTCTTTGTTCTCAGCTGCCCGCTGTGTCCCGCAGCGGCCCACCGTCGACCCCACCACCTCTACCCCCCCCCTCATACGATTCGCCAGCAAGCGGTTCCTCCCCTCCCCGGTCCTTCAGCCTTCCTGCCCCCAGGGGGCGCCTCCCATACACTGTCTCCTAGAGGATGCCATCAGGATTGAGTTATAGCCACGGACCGGGAACAAGTGCATGGGTTGACACTGAAATTCCCGTCACTGAATTTATTCTGTGGAGATAAGGCGAGGTTATTATGTGTATTTATTAAAAAAAACCTTGGACTTTGCTTTGTTGATTCATTTCACGCCTAACTTTATTGAAAACACAAGACCAATTTAGACCTTGCAAATAAAAATGAATGATGTGCCAATTATGTAAATGTCTCCATTGAGCGGGGAAAGTGAATTGGAGGTTGGACGGGGGAGTTAATGATTACAAATGGTTTTTATCGGGTAAATAAGGAAAATTGTTTCCAGAATCCACAGAAATAAGGTGACTGGGTCCACAGTAAGAGGGGGCACAATGAATCTTTGTTTTTTTATTTCAGTTTGTGTTTAGTTTATTGTCACGTGTACAGAGGTACAGTGAAAAGCTTTTTGTTGTTTGCTATCCAGTCAGCGGAAACACTATTCATGATTGCAATCAAACCATCCACAGTGTACAGATACAGGATAAAGGGAACAGTTAGTGCAAGGTAAAGTCCAGTAAAGTCCGATTAAAGATTCATAACAAGAGGAGTTGAGTATAGGAGCAAAGGGGTCCTTCTGCAGTTGTACAGGGCCCTAGCGAGACCACACCTAGAGTATCGTGTGCAGTTTTGGTCTCCCAATTTGAGGAAGGACATTCTTGCTATTGAGGGAGTGCAGCGTAGGTTCACCAGGTTAAATCCAGGGATGGTGGGACTGTCATATGTTGATAGAATGGAGCGGCTGGGCTTGTATACTCTGGAATTTAGAAGGATGAGAAGCGATCTTATTGAAACATATAATATTATTAAGGGTTTGGACACGCAGAAAACATGTTCCCGATGTTGGGGGAGTTCAGAACCAGGGGCCACGGTTTAAGAATAAGGAGTAAGCCATTTAGAACGGAGACGAGGATAAACATTTTCACACAGAGAGTTGTGAGTCTGTGGAATTCTCTGGCTCAGAAGACAGTGGAGGCTTTGGATGCTTCAAGAGAGAGCTAGGCAGAACTCTTAAAGATAGCGGGTCAAAGGGATATGGGGAGAAGGCTGGAACGGAGTACTGATTGTGGATGATCAGCCATGATCACATTGAATGGTGGTGCTGGCTCGAAGGGCCGAAGGGCCTACTCCTGCACCTGTTGTCTATTGTCTCTTGTCTGTTGTCCAGGGGCAGTTTTAACACAGTGACTGTAGAGATCTGAAACACAATATCTGAAAAGCCGGTAGATGTATACACAGCGGGAACTCTCAAAAGCATGAATACCCAAAGGAAAATGTAGTTTGGTTTGGTTTAGAGATAAAGGGTGGCATAATGGCGCAGCGGTAGAGTTGCTGCCTTACAGCGCCAGTGACCTGAGTTCAATCCTGACTATGGGTGCTGTCGGTACGGAGTTTGAACGTTCTCCCTGTGACCGCGTGGGCTTTCTTCGGGTGCTCCGGTTTCCTCCCACACTCCAAAAACGTACAGGTTTGTAGGTTAATTGGCTTCGGGAAGAATTGTAATTTGTCCCTAGTGTGTGTAGGATAGTGTTAGTGTGCAGGGACCGCTGGTCAGCGCGGATTCTTTGGGCCGAAGGGCCTGTTTCCAGTCGGAGGGAGTGGGAATTATTGGGTATCTTCACAAAGTACCTGCACAGGTGTAGAGAAGGGTCCCGATCGGTTACATCACCTGTCCCTGTTCTCCAGGGATGCTCCCTAACCTGCTGCTTTTGTAAATGGACAGACCTTTCTTAAGAATAATGAAGAAACGTCTACTGCCCATTTCCCTCAACAGATGCTGCCTGATATCCTCAGTTCCTCCGGCATTTTGGGTCTTTTTTTTTGTGAACTCAAGAGCATGAGCTACAGGGACAGGTTGAGCAGACTATGACTTTATTCACTGGAGTGCAAGAGGATGAGGGGTGACCTTATTGAGGTGTAAAACAATCATGAGAGGAATAGATCGAGTAACGTCTTTTGCCCAGAATAGGGGAATTGAGAACCAGAGGACATAGGTTTAAGGTGAAGGGAGGAAGGATTTGATGGGAACCTGACGGGGAACATCTATGTACAGAGGGGGGTGGGTGTATGGAATGGGCTGCCGGAGGAGGTAGTTGAGGCAGGGACTATCGCAACGTTTAAGAAACATTTAGACAGGTACATGGATAGGACAGGGTTAGAGGGATATGGGCCAAATGCAGGCAAGTGGGAATACTGTGGAAGGAGCATGTTGGTCGGTGTGGGCAAGTTGGGCCGGAGGGCCTGTTTCCATGCTGTATGACTCTATGAGTGGCACATGCAGTTCCATGTTCCTACCGGTTCATAAGTTGTAGGAGCAGAATTAATCCATTCGGCCCATCGAGTCTACTCCGCCATTCAATCATGGCTGATCTATCTTTTCCTCTCAACCCCACTTTCCTGCCTTCTCGCCATAAACCCCGACACCCATGCTAATCACGAATCTGTCGATCACCGGCTTAAAAATAGGTTGAATGGAACGAATGGGCTGTTTTTGTGCTGCAGGATTCCATGGTCCATTCACCTCACCGTTGTCTGCTTCTTAAAGCTGTTTTACAAGTGGCAACTTTCGTATGATTTTCTGTGAATGTCTATATTCTCCTGGTCATGTTTACTAAGTATATATTCGGGCGTGGAGTTGTTTGCAGGTGGAACGTCTGTGTTTTGTATCGGGTTTATGTCAATCTCTCACCCCCCCCCCCTTCACTATGGGAGCTCCCTGCTCCACACAAGGTGTGACGTGTTTGGACTAGGGTTTTATACACTGAAGCCAGCTCGCGTTTACTGTTCAGGCTACCGTTCATTCACTGACTCAGACCTGATGACATATACCTCTTCTAACTCACGCTGCCTCAGATTCCTTTCACGGAGTTTCACTCAATGGGCGCTACACCCGGGTAACAATGAAAAATGATGCGGAAGCTGGAACATAGAGCAAAAGATAAAGTGAGTGCCGGAGGAACTCAGCGGGTCAGGCAGCATCTGGGGAGGGGAATGGACAGACAACGTTTCAAGTCAAATAATAGAAACGTTTAGAGTCTAGTTTAGAGATACAGGGTGGAAACAGGCCCTTCGGCCCATCGTGTCCACGCCGACCAGCGATCCCCGCACACGAACATTATCCTAGACATTATAAAGACAATTTTAATTCATTACAAATTTAATTAATTACAATTTTAACCGAAGCCTATTAACCAACAAACTAGCACTTCTTTGTAGTATGGGAGGAAACTAAAGCACCTGGGGAAAACACATGGCCACGGGGAGAACTTACAAACTCCACACAGACAGCACCCCGTAGTCAGGATTGAACTCGGGTCTCTGGCGCTGTAAGGCAGCAACACTGCCGCTGAGCCACCGTGCTATCCCGTCAGGTCGGGCAGCATCTGGACAGGCGACATTTCGGGTCGCCATTCTTCTTCAGACCGTAAGAAAATGACACGTCCATTCCCTCCACACATGCTAGCCTGACCTGCTGAGTTACTCCAGCACTTGGTGTTTTACTCAAGATTCCAGCATCTGCAGTTCCTAATGTTGCTTGGATACTAGCGTTTGTTTAAAACAAAAACACACACGAGATGCATCAACGTTCAATCGCTGTGGAACGCCAGTCAGTTGAAATCGTCAGTCACAGACTTGTTCAGGATTTGTGCAAGTTATTTCTTTGAAAGAACCCTTCATTTTACCCCGCATCTTCTGCTCACTGCCCCGTGCCTGTGTGTCTTCACTTCCTCATCAGGCAGGTAAATATTAATAGCAAGAACAAGCTGACAAAGTGTATAAACCTCAGGGTCTTTCATGACGTTTCGGGTCACCCATTCTTTCTCTCCAGAGATGCTGCCAGTCCCGCTGAGTTAAGGGGCTGTCCCACTTGGGCGACCTAATTGGTGAGTTTAGAAGAGTTTGAAAAAATGACATGTTGAAGACCTCCTTCGACTATGTTGAAGACCAAAATTTGACTAGCTATGACTAGCTACGACTAACTTTGGGAAAATTGGACACCGAATAGTGGAGAGCGAAGACGACCTCCTTCGATCTCCTTCGACCTCCCTTCGACTATGATGAAAACTATCTACGACTACCTTCAACTACCTTCGACTACCCTTGATTACCTACGACTAACATGCCGACCTACTACGACCTACAAGGACTAAACCTACGATTTAAAAAAAGTATCGATTTTTTCCATGGCGACCTTTTTTTACTCGCATGCATTTTTTAACATGTTGAAAAAAACGCCACGACCTAGCTGAAGTCTCGAGTACGCGGAGACCACTCTCGAGCATGAAGGAGAGTTACGAAGACCTCCTACCACCTCGTGTCAACCATGCTGCGAGTATGAGTCCAGCGCAAACTCGCCAGAACTCGCGGATTAGGTCGCCCAAGTGGGACAGCCCCTTTAGTCCATCATTTTGTGTCTATCTTCAATTTAAACCAGCAACTGCAGTTCTTTCCTACACATTGTGAGTTGGATCCAGTTTCACCAGTGATTGTTGAGCCGCCCGTCAAGATTGTGGAGAACAATTGTCAACTACAAAGAAGGAAGTGGGTTCATGTTTATAAATGTTACTGCAATGGGTAGTGCCAGCAATGGCTGCCTCACCAACAGTCTGTATGTCCCTTTCTTCTTTGTTGTCTGTTTAGTATGTGTTACATGTATGTTTTTAGTGTTCTTTAGCTTGTTTTATGTGGGGGGGGGGGGGGGGGGGGGGGGAACTTTTTCTAATCTCTTACCTTGGCGGAGATGCGTTTTTTTTTCTGTATCGTATCTCCTTCCGCACTGCGGCCTAAAATCAAGGAGTTGGCGGCCTTTGCTGGAGACCCATATCGAGAGCTCACCGTGGGGAGCCTGCGGACTTTTACATCACGGAGCCCGCGGTCCCTTTGCCAGGGATCGACCTCTGGGCTCCAACCGCGGGTGCCTGAGGACTTTACCATCGTGGAGCTCACGGTCTCTGGTCAGAGACCAACATTGGGAAATCCAAGCCGCGGGAGCTTCGACCGCCCACTGCGGGAGTTTGGACCGCCCACTGCGGGAGCTTCAATCGCCCCGACGGATGGTTCGACTGCCCCGACTGCGGGAGAAAAATGAGGGAAGAAGATTAGACTTTATTGCCTTCCGTCACAGTGAGGAATGTGGGGGAATCCGCTGTGGTGGATGTTTATGTCAACTTTTACGTAGTCGTGTGTCTTGTTGCTTTTTTAGTATGGCTGCATGGTAATTCACTTATCGCTGTACCTTAATTGGTACACGTGACAATAACAGACCTTTGAAAATTGGGCTCCCTGGGTAGAGAATGAAGGATTTGCAGAAACAAGAGACTGCAGAAAATCAAACTGCTTGAGGAACCCAGCAGGTCCAGATTCCACACGGGTGCTGTCTGTGTGGAGTTCGTACGTTCTCCCTGTGACCCCGTAAGATTTCTCCCGGGTGCTCCGGTTACCTCCCTCATTCCAAAGACGTGCGGGGTATGTAGGTTAGTTGGCTCTAGTGTCACTAGTGTGTAGAATAGAAGATGTCTCTAGTGTGTAGAATAGAACTAGTGTACAGGTGATTGCTTAGGGCCTGTTTCCACGCTGTATCACTAAACGAAACTAAAGTAAACGTAACTAAGCTAAGCTAAACTAAACTGAACTGAACTGATCAACTAAACTGTTACTCCTAGCAGCATTACAGGCCTGTAAACACAGATGTACATAGATGTGTAGTTTGGTTTAGTTCAGTTTATACATAACAAATAAATTCAACCCTCAGTTAATGACTACAAGACTGGTGCAAAAAACCAAAGGTCAACCAAAGACAGTCCATAGAGGTTCACTGCTGAGGTCGGTGTTGTGTGGTGTTCAAGAGCCTGATGGTTGAATTGGGACGACTTGAGTTGAACAACGAAACAGGAGAGGACATAGACGCCCAAGAGCGACTCACGAGCGGGTGTAAATATGGGAACAATTACCATTGGTTGAGCAGTCTCCAGCTAGGTAGGTTTTATCTGCATCTGCAGTCTGATGCATTCGTATAAAAGGTTTACATTCATCGTCCAGGGAAAAGTTATTTCTTTAATTGCCCTTTCCGGTCACACGGTGTGCCTGAGGAGACCGATGTTCTGGTTTACAAAGGAGGCCAGTGTTATCTGTTAGCTACAAAGGCCTGCACTCACTCCCTCACTACATGCCCATGCGCCGAGCTTCCCCATTCCGCTCCCCGTTCTTCAGCCTTGCTGGGAACATGGAAGCAGCTCGACAGACGGACACAGTCATCTGAGGAGAGTCGTCTCCATCTTATCCCACATAGTGCTGGAGTAACTCAGCGGCTCAGGCAGCGTCTCTGGGGAACGTGGATAGGTGGCATTTTGGGTCGAGATGCTTCTTCACAGATACTGCCTGAGTTACTCCAGCACTTTGTGTCTTTTTCTGTGCTAACCGGCATCTGCAGTTCTTGGTTTCTACAGGCATTTCACCACCTGCGCTCAACATGACTTGGTGACTCTATCTTGCACTAAACATTATTTCCTACATCATCTTTCTACTTTCTTGTCTTATTGTTCGTTTCTCAGGATGTGGGGCAAAGCCAATCTAAATTGCCGATCCTCTTTTAGAGTAGTTTAGTTGAACTCAGTTTTGTTTATTGTCACGTGTTCCGAGGTACAGTGAAAAGCTGCTTTGTTGCGTGCTATCCAGTCAGTGGAAAGACTATACGCGATACCCAACCAATCTGTCCACAGTGTACAGATACAGGATAAAGGGAATAAGGGATTAAAGATAGTCTGAGGGTCTCCAATGAGGTAGATGGTTGGTCAGGACTGCTCTGTAGTTGGCGATAGGATGGTTCAGTTGCTTGATAACAGCTGGGAAGAAACTGTCCCTGAATCCTAATGGTGGCACGGTGGTGCAGATGGAGCCTCGGAATGGGGCAATGGGAGCCGTTTCATCGAGCACATAATCTTCTGACATTTACTCCACCGCCAACGGGATCTCACTACTAGTCACATCTTTCCATCTCCGCATTCTGCAGCGACCGTTCCCTCCGCAACTCCCCGGTTCACTCATCCTTTCCCACCCAATCCTCCCCATCCCCAGGTACTTTCCCCTGCAGCCGCAGGCGATGCAACGCCCGTCCCTAAACCTCCCCCCTCAACAGTCCCTTCGGCCCACCGAGTCGGCGCCGACCACGATAACCGTATACTAGTTCTATCCTACGCGCGAGGAAAAAGTTACAGAAGCCAAGTAACCTACAAACCTACACGTCTTAGGAATGTGGGAGGAAACCGGAGCACCCGGAGAAAACCCACATGGTCACAGGGAGAACATGCAAACTCCATACAGACAGCACCCCTAGTCAGGATTGAACCCTGGTCTCTGGTGCTGTGAGGCAACAACTCTACCGCTGTGCCACTGTGCCACCTGAAGATTCCCAGGCACTTTGTGAATCTATGAGTCCCGATCTGAAACGTACCTATCCACGTTCTCCAGAGATGCTGCCTGACCCGCCAAGTTACTCCAGCACCTTATGTCTTTTTTTGTTGTAGTTCCTTGTGGCTACATTTTATTGATCAGACACTCTTTTGTTTCCATTTCACCTCTAGCCTTTGTTACTATCTCCACCCATCCACCCATCCACCCATCACCCCGCCCCCCTCGCCTGTATCCACTTATCACTTGCTAGTTGCTGCTCCAGGCAGAGGCAGAGGCCTGGGATGGGCGGGCAGGTATAGGGACGGTGCTTACGGGAGTGGTTTGGTGACGGAAGAAGTGAAGGGTGCAGGGACTGGTCTGGGAAGATGCCAACCGATGCGTCACTATTTACTCTGGAGCTTTCCGGAAGGTTCTCCTGCCAGAACATCAGGTGACTTGAGCAGAGAATCAGCTGCTGAGAGGTACTGGCAATTAACCCTCTCATACCCAGTCATAGAGCCTAGAAACGTACCATTCAGCCCAACTTGCCCACAGCGACCAACTCGCCCCACCCGACTACGTTTGGCCCTTATCCCTCTAAACCTATCCTATCCATGTACTTGCCCTATCTCTACGGAGTTTGTATGTTCTTCCTGTGAGTTTGTAGGTTTTTTTCCAGGTGCTCCAGTTTCCTCCCACACCCAAACGACGTACAGGTTTATAGGCTAATTGGCTTGGTAACGTAATTTGTCATTGGTGTGTGTGGGATAGTGTTATTGTGCGGGGATCGCTGGCCGGCACGGACACTGTGGGCCGAAGGGCCTGTTTCTGCCCTGTATCTCGCAACTAAACTAAACCTGTCAAAATGTTTCTTAAAATACCTCCTCCGCCAGCTCGTTCCATACACTCACCACCCTCTGTGAGAAAATGTTACCCCTCAGGTTCCTATAAAAATCTATCCCCCCCCCCCCCCGCCCCTCACCTTAAACCTATGTTCCCTACTTCACACAAAGTGGTGGGTGCATGGAACAAGCTGCCGGAGGAGGTAGTTGCGGCAGGAACTATCCCAACATTTAAGAAACACTTTGACAGGTATATGGATGGGACAGGTTTGGAGGGATATGGACCAAACGCAGGCAGGTGGGACTAGTGTAGCTGGGACATTTTGGCTGGTGTGGGGGGAGAGGGAGAGGGGGGGAGGGGAGATGGGAGGAGAGAGATGGAGAGAGAGGCGGGGGAGAGAGGCTGGGAAGGAGAGAGGGTGGGAGAGGAGAGGGGGGGAGGTGGAAAAGAAGAGGGGCTGAACAAAACGTGGCAGGCAATAAGTGGGCACAGGCAAGAAGGGTTTTGATCGGCAGACGCTGCCTGACCCGCTGAGTTCCTCCGTCACTTTGATCCCAGCATCTGCCATTCCTTGTGTCACCTCCAACGCTAGGGCGCTGCCTGTATGGCGATTGCAGGTTCTCCCCGTGACCGCTTGGGTTTTCTCCGGGCGCTCCGGTTTCCGCCCACATCCCAAAGTGCGTGCAGGTTTGTAAGTTTAATTGCCTTCTGTAAATTGTACCTAGCGTGCAGGACGGAACCAGATTGTGGTCGGCGTGGACTCGGTGGGCCGAAGGGCCTGTAGTGTGACGCTTCTCCGAGATGCTTATCTCAGATGCAAAGATAGCTCGCTGTAGGATCTTTGCTCAGATGTATCCGAGTAAAGAATGGGTGACGTTTCGGGTCGAGTCAACTCCTTCAGACCCTTCTCCTTCAGCATGGTCTCGACCCGAAGCGTCACCTCCACAGATGCTGCCTGCCCCACTGAGTTACTCCAGCTTCTTGTGTCTATCTTTGCTTTAAACCTGCATCTGCAGTTCCTTCATGCACATTGGGTATGGATAGCATGGAAACGCTCTAACTCTGTGATGTGTTTATCCTGTATATACTCGGAGCCAAACTCCCTTTAACACTGGGGGGGGGGGGGGGGGGGGTGAACTAATACCACAACCATGTAAGGACGAACTGCGTTCAGCGGGAGGTTTTTGCACAGTCTCCACCTTCATGAGTTGACACTTGCTTCATGCAAGTTGCAGGTTATTTTACAACCGCTCCCGTAGTCATTGCAAGGAATCCAGGAAGCCGAAGCCGCTTGCTAATTGCAAAGCGCGGAGGCTGTTGGATGCCGATGACTTCATCTGCCTTGCGAGTGGGTGTGAGTTTAGAGTTCAGTTGTAGCTGATTTGTTATCAGGCACAGTCAACCTTCCGATGGGAACGTAGTTTGATCCTTACTGCCTGTGTGTGCCGGCGCTCTCTCTCTCTCTCTCTCTCTCATTCTCATGCTCACTCTCTCTCTCTCTGTGAGTTCAACGTTGTTTAAAACAGTTTTATTTCAAAGTTTATAAATATTTCCAGCGCCTGGGAGGTAGTCCGTCGCCACAAGTGCACTTGGAAAGGAGGGGAGAGAGAGAGAGAGCTGAGGGATTAGATTCGCTCCAAGACTTCAAGTCCGAGTGGCGCAAACGATGGGGAACTGAAGAGTGGTGGTGTTAGCCTGGGTGAAGCAATCTGCATATATATATATATATAGAGAGAGAGAGAGAGTGGACACATGACGTGGAACAGCACGATGAGCAGCGGCTACAGCAGCCTGGAAGAGGACTCGGGAGAATTCTTTTTCACTGCAAGAACTTCCTTCTTCAAGAAGCCTCAAGCTAAGGCTAGACCCGAGCGGGTGAGTGTGAGTGTGAGTGTGAGTGTGAGTGCGTGAATGTACATTTGCTCCGGCTGCGCTGGCTGGACGCCTGACTCCTTTCCAAAGCACACACACACACACACACACAACATAACTCCAGAGAGAGAGCGATATTCTAATTAGCATTAGCAAAACACAAAAGTGCCGGAGGAACTTGTTGACCCAAGGAACTGCAGGTGCTCAGAAAATAAGACACAAAGTGCTGGAGGAGCTCAGCGGGTCAGGCAGCGTCTCTGGAGACAAGGGACAGGTGATGTTTCGGGTCGAGATGTTTGAGAAAGAACTGCAGATGCTGGAGAAATGGAAGGTGGACTAAAATGCTGGAGAAACTCGGCGGGCGAGGCAGCAGGGTGTAACTTTGTGATTTGTAACACAGCGGGTGAGGCAGCAGGGTCGAGAGCCTGCTTCAGACTGAGATGCTGCCTGACCCGCCGAGTTACTCCAGCACTTTGTGTCATTGTGTGCATTAACCGGCACCTGCAGTTCCTTGTTTCTGTGAACTGCAGATGCTGGTTTACAAAAAAAAAAATGCTGGAGTAACGCAACTAGTCAGACAGCGTCTCTGGAGAACATGGATACGTGACGCTTCGTGTCAGAATATAGGGCATCGAACATAGAACAGTACAGCTCATGATCGGGCCATTCGGCCCACAATGTTTGTGCTGAACACGATAGCAAGTTAAACGGATCTACCTGTACATGATGCAGAACTCTCAATTCCCTGCACTTCCTTGTACCTCTCTTATAGTCTCTTAAACACCGCGATCGTATCTGCCTCCACCACCAACTCTGGCAATGTGTTCGAGGCCCCCACCAAGTGTTTTGTCAGAGTCTGAAGAAAGGTCAGGACCCAAAACATCACCCATCCTTTATCTCCAGAGATGTTGCCTGACCCACTGAGTTGCTCCAGCACTTTGTGTCTACATTTGGTTGGGACCCTGCTTCAGACTGAGGGACCCTGCTTCAGACTGAGGGACCCTTCTTCAGACTGAGGGACACTGCTTCAGACTGAGGGACCCTTCTTCAGACTGAGGGACCCTTCTTCAGACTGAGGGACCCTGCTTCAGACTGAGGGACCCTTCTTCAGACTGAGGGACACTGCTTCAGTCTGAAGAAGGGCCCCAACCTGAAACGTCGCCTATCTGTGTTCTCCAGGGATACTGCTGACTCCAGCACTTAGTGTCTTTTGCTTGCTGGAGTAGCTCAGCGGGTCAGGCAGCATCTGCAGAAGGAAGGGACAAAGCGACATTTGTGGTTGGGACTCGGTCTGAAAGGGTCCCGTTTGTGCATTCCCTCCACAGATGCCACCTGACCTGCTGAGCTCCTCCGGCACTTTGTGTTTTGCTCATTATCCTACTAATGCCGTTTCCTTGTCTCTCTGCTAATTATACAAGCCAGAATAGATAACATCTATCATTTAGGTTGAGGGGATTATGGGCCAAATGCGGGCAGGTGGGACTAGTGTAGATGGGGCATGTTGGTCGGCGTGGGCAAGTTGGGCTAAAGGGCCTGTTTCCACGCTGTATCACTCTATAATCTCCCTGTGCACTGTAAACCTTTGAGTTCTTGGCAACCGGTCTTTGTGCCTCGTTGCCAACAATACACATCTTTTCTTTGTCGTGGCAGGGAAATAAAATATTTACTTTCTGACCTTGGCACTACTAATACTTACGGGGCTCAGTTTGGAAAGTGAGGTTGATGTTGCGTTGAGGTGACGGGGCGGATTACACGTGGGGTAATTGCCCTGGCAGGCAGTTAGGTTAGGGCACTGTTGCTGTACAATTATTAGCAAGGACAGTCTGGCCAGAGATAAGAGATTGTGCGTGGGCAGGCAGCTAGGAGTGGCTCCATATGATTTTTTTTAAACCAATCTCGTTGAGGGTGAGTTTAAACAGAGCCTATCTCGTGTGTTTTTTTTTGTTAAGTAACACAAAAATTGCAGATGCTAGCTGATTTAAGCAGATTTAAAGCACAAAATGTCAGATATACTCAGTAGGTCAGGCAGCATCTGTGGAGAGAGAATGCATCATCACACTTGCAGTAAACTACAAAGTACTGGATGAACTCGACAGGTGAGGCAGCATCCTAGAGAGAGAGATAAGCACGGAAACAGGCCCTTCAGCCCACCGAGTCCACGCCGACCATCGACCACCCATTCGCATTAGTTCTGTTATCCCACTTTTGCATCCACTCCCTACACACTAAGGGCAATTTCCAGCGGGCCAATTAATCTACAAACCCACATGTCTTTGGGATGCGAGAGGAAACTGGAGCACCCGGAGGAAACCCACGTGGTCACAGGGAGAACGAGCAAACTCCACACAGATAGCACCTGAAGTCAGGATTGAACCCAGGTTCCTGGTGCTGTGAGGCGGTAGCTCTAGCATGGAGGGATTGGGCAGGCGGTGTTTTGGGTTATGACCCTTCCTTGGGTTTTAGACAAGGAGAGAGGAGTGAATTGTAAGGCCAGAGGAAGGGATGTAGGTGAAAGGGGATGAGGAGAGGGGGTGAGAGGTGGGGGAGAGTGAAGGGAAATAGGTAACTCGGGGGTGGGAAATAAGTGTGTGGAGATGGGCAAAGGAGTAAAGTGACTGGAACATCCCAGCATCTGCAGTTCCTCGTGTTTTCATCTTGCATTTACACTTCTGATTTTGGGGATGGAAAACTGCAGATGCTGGAATCTTGAGAAAAACTCAAAGTCCTGGAGGAACTCAGCAGGTTAGTCAGCACCAACGGAGGGAATGGACAGATGACATTTGAGGTCGGGACAGAAGGGTCCCGACCCAAAACGTCACCCACCCAGTTAATAAGGTTCCCGACCCGAAACATCGTCCGTCCACTCCCTCCACTGACTGACCTTCCGAGTTCCTCCAACACTTTGTGCTTTGCTTGTGATTCCAGCATCTGCAGTTCCTTGTATCTTCTCTGTATGTGACATAATCTCTTGTTTGGAAGATTAGAATAGTTCTTCAGATATCCGGGTTACTGTTTATTAATTGTATTGCCACTGTGTTAAGTGGTTAGTATCGCATTAAGGGAGGGTATCTTACTCAAATAGCTGCGTTGGTTTAAACACTGCTGCAGCGGCTGAAGTTAACAGTTCTTTATTACCTCGTGTGTGGGCACACAGTGAAGCTTTTTATTTTATTTTATTTTTTTAAATAATATTTTTATTAGAAGCAAATACATATCGTGGTCAAAACACAATTTGGTTATCAATTACATATTGTTAATAGCTGGGATCCAAGCTATCAGAATAGCTGGGGTCCTCGTTTATCAATTACATATTAACACAGCTTCTATTTGTTTATTTTTTTTAATAGATAGAAAGAAGGGGGGGAGAGAGAGAAGAGAGAAAAAAAAGGATAAATTACCAATAATACAATTTTGGAGATAGGTCTGTAAATTATAAAGTGTAACTATTCATCTAATCCTGGGCTCGAGTTTCAGTCCAGTTTCCGTGTTGGACCAATTTACCCTTTCAGAAAATCAATAAATGGAGACCATATTCTAGCAAATAATTCTGGTTTGTCAATTAAGACAAGTCTAATTTTGTTCCAAGTGTAGGGTCTCAGACATCTCCGTAATCCACATTTTAATTGTGGGGGTTGTTGGGTTTTCTCAAATTTTTCATATTAATTTTTTCCCAATTATTATACTATAATCAAGGAAATTTATTTGGCTTGTTGTAAGTTTTATGCTTTGTTCTGATGTTCCTAATATTATTAGTTTTGGATCAGGATCCAATTGGATATTAACAACTTCAGAAATAATTTTTAAAATATCCGTCCAGAATTTTTTTATTTTTATACAATTTACAAAAGTATAAGTTAAATTAGCTTCTGAATATTGACATTTGTCACAGATAGGAGAAATATTTGGAAAAATTCTAGTTCGTTTTGTTTTAGAGTAGTGCAGTCTATGTAGTGAAGTTAGGGGGTTACACAAAAAGCTGGAGAAACTCAGCGGGTGCAGCAGCATCGAAGGAGCGAAGGAGATAGGCGACGTTTCGGGTCGAGACCCTTCTTCGGACTAGTGAAGTGAGGGGTTCTTTATTACCTCTTGTACGGAGGCACAGTGAAGCTTTGTTTTTTGCACATAGTTTTTTTCAGTAAAGTATCACCATGCCCAAGCACAATCCCTGATTAAGTACAGAGTGTACAGAAATAGTCCACTGAGACGGCATGGAAGTGTCGCCAGGTTTTGGCGCCCTTTTCAAAGTCCAGTCTGGTCCGTGCGCTCGGTCTCCTGGAGCGACGCCCGATTCAGGCGAGCCGCAGAGGCGGCACGGTTTGCGCAGTGGTAGAGTTGCTGCCTCACAGCGCCACAGACCCGGGTTCGATCCTGACTCCAGGTGCTGTCTGTATGGAGTTTGTATGTTCTCCCCGTGACCGTATGAGTTTTCCTCCGGGTGCTCCGGTTTCCTCCCACACTCCAAAGACGTGCAGGTTTGTAGGTTAATTGGCTTTGGTAAAAATTGTAAATTGTTCCTAGTGTGTAGGATAGTGTAACTGTGCGGGGATCGCTGGTCAGCGTGCACTCTGTGGGCCGAAGGGCCTGTTCCCGTGCTGTATCTCTAAAGTCTAAAGTCCCAGGCTGCTGCAGGGCCTCGAGCCATCATCTCCGTCCGGATCGGCCAGCGAGCTGTCGCCCCTCTCCTCGCTCGGCCATCTTAACCCCTCTTGTCCCGAGGGTGCCTCCCGCAGCCAAAGTGGGGGGGGGGGGGGGAGGGGGTAGGACCTTGGTTCACAAATTAAGGATGTGAGCTCTCTCTGAGAGAAGCCAGCAGGGGACGGGATGGCCAGGCCAGCAGTGATAAGAGTAGTTGAGTAATACTGGGTGGTCTGCTTGCCTATGTTGTCCAACATCTCGAGTGGCAGCTTCGGCAATGAGGGTCCTTCGCTGCTGAAGCTCCTCTCCTCCTCCTGTGCCTGAAGCCATGTCGATGCAATTGCATCTTGATGGGTTATCAGCTTAAACTTAAAAGCAGCGGATATCACATTTCCACACTCGTTGTACCCCCGTCACGTATGTTACATACTTCACTCAGTTTAGTTTAGAGAGACAGCGTGGAAACCTTCGGGCCACTGAGTCGGCACGGACTAGCGATCTCCACCCTCCCTCCCGTACACTAGCCCTATTGTACGCACGAGGGACAATTTTACCAAAGCCAATTAACCTACAAACCTGCACGTCTTTGGAATGTGGGAGGAAACCGGAGCACCCGGAGAAAACCCATGCGGTCACAGGGAGAACATGCAAACTCCGTAAAGACAGCAGCCGTAGTTAGGATCGAACCCGGGTCTCCGGCGCAGCAAATCGGCGCGGGTCTCCGGCACGGCAAGCGATGTAAGGCAGTAACCACTGTGCCGCCCGAGCAATCAGAAAGCTTTTTTGCTGCCTGTTATCCAGTTAGCAGAAAGACTATACAGGATTACAATCAAGCCGTCTACCGTGCACAGATTCAGGATGAAGAGAATAACATTTAGTGCAAGAACAAGTACAATTAAAGATAGACTGAGGACCTCCAATGAGGTAGATGGTAGGGCAGGACCACTCTCTAGTTGGTGATAGGATGCTTCAGTTGGGAAGAAACTGTCCCTGAATCTGGAGGTGTGTGTTTTTACGCTGCTATACCACTTGCTTGATGAGAGAGGAGAGAAGATGGAGTGAGTCTATACTGGTTCCTTACAATCCAATCCCCTTTGTTCCACTCCTCTGCTGTTTCGCCTTAGCCTGAGCATCCTGCCCTCTCTCATCAGAAGTGATCCCGACTCGAAATGTCACCTATCCATGGTCAGAGATGCTGCCTGACCCGCCGAGTTAATCCAGCACTTTGTGTCCTTTAGTGAAATGCATGCCCTGAGATATGTGATAGATAGATAGATAGATAGATAGATAGATAGATAGATAGATAGATAGATAGATAGATAGATAGATAGATAGATAGATAGATAGATAGATAGATAGATAGATAGATAGATAGATGTGTTTAAGAAGGAACTGCAGATGCTGGAAAATCGAAGGTACACAAAAATGCTGGAGAAACTCAGCGGGTGCAGTAGCATCTATGGAGCCAAGGAGAAGAAGGGTTTCAGGCCAAAACGTTGCCTATTTCCTTCGCTCCATAGATGCTGCTGCACCAGCTGAGTTTCTCCAGCATTTTTGTGTACGATAGATAGATAGATAGATAGATAGATAGATAGATAGATAGATAGATAGATAGATAGATAGATAGATAGATAGATACAAACAAAGATACAAAATGCTGGTGCAACTCAGCAGGTCAGGCAGCTTCACTTGAGAAAATGGATAGGTGACTTTTTGGTCGGGACCCCTGAAGACAAGGGGCAAGAGTGTTGTAAAAACAAGCCTGAAGGCTTTGTGTCTCAATGCAAGGAGCATTTGTAATAAGGTGGATGAGTTGAATGTGCAGATAGTTATTAATGAATATGATATAGTTGGGATCACGGAGACATGGCTCCAGGGTGACCAAGGCTGGGAGCTGAACATCCAGGGATATTCAATATTCAGGAGGGATTGACAGAAAGGAAAAGGAGGTGGGGTAGCGTTGCTGGTTAGAGAGGAGATTAACGCAATAGAAAGGAAGGACATTACCTTGGAGGATGTGGAATCGATATGGGTAGAGCTGCAAAACACTAAGGGGCAGAAAACGCTAGTGGGAGTTGTATACAGGCCACCTAACAGTAGTAGTGGAGTTGGGGATGGCATCAAACATGAAATTAGAAATGCATGCAACAAAGATAAAACAGTTATAATGGGTGACTTAAATCTACATGTAGATTGGGTGAATCAAATTGGCAGGGGTGCTGAGGAAGAGGATTTCATGGAATGTATGCGGGATAGTTTTCTAAACCACCATGTAGAGGAACCAACGAGAGAACAGGCTATTCTAGACTGGGTATTGAGTAATGAGGAAGGGTTAGTTAGCAGTCTTGTTGTGCGTGGCCCCTTGAGTAAGTGTGACCATAATATGGTTGAGTACTTCATTAGGATGGAGAGTGACATTGTTATTTCAGAAACAAGGGTTCTGAACTTAAAGAAAGGTAACTTTGAGGGTATGAGACGTGAATTGGCCAAGATAGATTGGCAAATGATTCTTAAAGGGTTGATGGTGGATATGCAATGGAAGGCATTTAAAGACTGCATGGATGAACTACAACAATTGTTTATCCCAGTTTGGCAAAAGAATAAATCAGGGAAGGTAGTGCATCCGTGGATAACATGGGAAATCAGGGATAGTATCAAAACTAAAGATGAAACACACAAATTAGCCAGAAAAAGCAGCCTACCAGAGGACTGGGAGAAATTCAGAGTCCAGCAGAGGAGAACAAAGGGCTTAATTAGGAAAGGGAAAATAGATTATGAAAGAAAACTGGCATGGAACATAAAAACTGACTGCAAAAGTTTTTATAGATATGTGACGAGAAGAAGGTTAGTTAAAACAAATGTAGGTCCCTTGCAGTCAGAAACTGGTGAATTGATCATGGGGAACAAGGACATGGCAGACCAATTGAATAACTACTTTGGTTCTGTCTTCACCAAGGAAGACATAAATAAACTGCCGGAAATAGCAGGAGACCAGGGGTCAAATGAGATGGAGGAACTGAGTGAAATCCAGGTTCGCCGGGAAGTGGTGTTAGGTAAATTGAATGGATTAAAGGCCGATAAATCCCCAGGGCCAGATAGGCTGCATCCCAGAGTACTCAAGGAAGTAGCCCCAGAAATAGTGGATGCATTAGTGATAATTTTTCAAAACTCTTTAGATTCTGGAGTAGTTCCTGAGGATTGGAGGGTAGCTAATGTAACCCCACTTTTTAAAAAGGGAGGGAGAGAGAAAACAGGGAATTACAGACCAGTTAGTCTAACATCGGTAGTGGGGAAAATGCTAGAGTCAGTTATTAAAGATGGGATAGCAGCACATTTGGAAAGTGGTGATATCATTGGACAAAGTCAGCATGGATTTATGAAAGGTAAATCATGTCTGACGAATCTTATAGAATTTTTCGAGGCTGTAACTAGTAGTGTGGATAAGGGAGAACCTGTGGATGTGTTATATCTGGACTTGCAGAAGGCTTTCGACACGGTCCCACATAAGAGATTAGTATACAAACTTAAAGCATACGGCATTGGGGGTTCGGTATTGATGTGGATAGAGAACTGGCTGGCAGACAGGAAGCAAAGAGTAGGAGTAAACGAGTCATTTTCAGAATGGCAAGCAGTGACTAGTGGGGTACCGCAAGGCTCAGTGCTGGGACCCCAGCTATTTACAATACATATTAATGATCTGGATGCAACATCTCCACGTTAGCGGATGACACAAAGCTGGGGGGCAGTGTTAACTGTGAGGAGGATGCTAGGAGGCTGCAAGGTGACTTGGATAGGTTGGGTGAGTGGGCAAATGCATGGCAGATGCAGTATAATGTGGATAAATATGAGGTTATCCACTTTGGTGGCAAAAACAGGAGGGTAGACTATTATCTGAATGGTGGCCGATTAGGAAAAGGGGAGATGCAACGAGACCTGGGTGCCATGGTACACCAGTCATTGAAAGTAGGCATGCAGGTGCAGCAGGCTGTGAAGAAAGCGAATGGCATGTTAGCATTCATAACAAAATGATTTGAGTACAAGAGCAGGGAGGTTCTACTGCAGTTGTACGGGGTCTTGGTGAGGCCACACCTGGAGTATTGCGTACAGTTTTGGTTTCCTAATCTGAGGAAAGACATTCTTGCCATAGAGGGAGTACAGAGAAGGTTCCCCAGACTGATTCCTGGGATGGCAGGACTTCCATATGAAGAAAGACTGGATAGACTTGGCTTGCACTCGCTGGAATTTAGAAGATTGAGGGGGGATCTTATAGAGACTTACAACATTCTTAAGGGGTTGGACAGGCTAGATGCTGGAAGATTGTTCCTGATGTTGGGGAACTCCAGAACAAGGGGTCACAGTTTAAGGATAAGGGGGAAGTATTTTAGGACCGAGATGAGAAAAATATTTTTCACACAGAGAGGGGTGAATCTGTGGAATTCTCTGCCACAGAAGGTAGTTGAGGCCAGTTCATTGGCTATATTTAAGAGGGAGTTATATGTGACCCTTGTGGCTAAAGGGATCAGGGGGTATGGAGAGAAAGCAGGTACAGGATACTGAGTTGGATGATCAGCCATGATCATATTGAATGGCGGTGCAGGCTCGAAGGGCCGAATGGCCTACTCCTGCACCTATTTTCTATGTTTCTAAGATGTCTTCCACTTGTAAAGTGGTGACAAAATCTGGACAGCGTTTATGTGCATGTACCATTTATGTTTGTGTATATGTACACCCAGGTCCCGGTGTTCCAACATTCCTGTTAGATTGCTGCTGTTTTCTCGGTGTAGATTCTCCTTGTATGGGATGTATTTAGTTAAGACTTCATTTGAGCTGCAAGTACAGCCTCTTGGTTCACCACAGGGTCTCGGTATCTCCAGCAGCTAATCACAGTGCGTTCTCGTGATGTTGTGGCCACTGAGATTATTAGCAGTGTCAAGTATTCGTGAGGCATGTATTTTTATTCATTCTAAAGATAGACAACATAGCTCCAATGTGTGCGCAGATTGACAATTCAGCACATATTACAACTCCGTTTAAAACACATACACATATGCATTTTAAAATATACACACTTACAGATACACACAATTACACTTGCGAACTCATGGGCTTGTCCCACTTAGGCTATCTTTAGGCAACTGCCGACGACTGTCATAGTCGTAGCAGGTCGCCGCAAAAACGGTGATTGGACCTCCCCTTTGACATGAAATTTGAAATTGAATCATAACTTTAACAACAAAACAAAACCAGCATCAGCTACAACCCACGTTGTGAACCCAACCTTGCATGAACTGCTGCGGCTTCTTCCACCAACACTTGCTGCCCCTAAAATGAGAACACAGTGTGCTTTTCAAGTAGATCTGGTAACAAGACAAAACATCACCACCGTGCTGAGGAAGGGAAAGATATGGTCGGAGTTTATTATGTCTTTTGCAGAAAATGCAAGGACAGGAGGAAGCTGTTTACTCTCCCATAACTTTTAATGAGATCATAACAAACCCGTGGCCTTCAGTTCACCTTGCTTCTCCTCTCGGGCCTTTATGGCCAATCTCAGATTTAAAGTGAACGGTGAGCCCAATGTGAAATACATTTCGGGAAAGATGGTCACAAAAAGATCTTTGAATCTTTGAAAAGCTGGAGTAATTCAGCGGGCCAGGCAGCAATCCTGGAGAAAAGGAACAGAGTCTCGACCCAAAACTAATTTTCTCCAGCGATGCTGCCTGACCTGCTGTGTTACTGCAGCTTTTTGTGTCTGTCTTTGGTTTAAACCGGAATCTGCACTTCCTCGCTACAAATTTTGGGGAAGATGGTTCCAGATTTTATCACCACCTTGTGTGTGGAAAGACCCTTTCTTCAGGGGTCCCGAACGAAACGTCACCCATCCATGTTCTCCAGGGATTCTGCCTGACCTGCTGAGTTACTCCAGTGATAGAGACAAAATGCTGGAGTAACTCAGAGGTGTGGCCCCGTGTGAATTGCAGTCTTTTCAGGCCATTTAAATCCGTTTGCCATTGAGATGTGATTGCCTTTAACAAGTACTCAAGACCCCTTGTTATACAAGAATGAAAGCAGTGTGGACACTAATCGCATTACAAAAGCCAACCTTACGGACAACGTTAACGTTTACCCCTTACTGTTCATGTGTAAAACCAGTGGCGCAGCGGGTAGAGCTGCTGCCTCACAGCACTTGAGAACCCGGTTCGAACCTGACCTCGGGGGCTGCCTGTGAGGAGTTTGCACGTTCTCTCTGTGACCTCGTGGGTTTTCTCCGGGTGCTCTATTTTCCGCCCATACTCCAAAGGCATTCGGGTTCGTCGGTTAATTGGTCTCTGTAAAATTACCCATAGTGTGTCGGAAGTGGATGGGAAAGTGGGATAATATAGGAAGGGTGTGAATGGGTGAGTGATGAGCCGAAGGGCTGGCTTCCATACTGTAGGAAGAGGTTAAGCAGGAGATGACTATGTTCCTTGGAGCGAAGGAGGATGAGGAGTTTAGAGGTGGACAAGATCATGAGAGGAATAGATAGGGTAAATGCACAGAGTCTTTTACTCGGAGTGGGGGAATCTAGAGGGGCATGGGTTTAAGGTGAGGAGGGGGGAAAGATTTAATAGAAACCCGAGGGGCAATGTCGTTACACAGAGGGGGGGTGGGTGTATGGAATGAGCTGCCAGAGGAGGTGGTGGAGGCAGGGACTATCGCAATGTTTAAGGAACATTTAGACAGGTACATGGATAGGATTTAGAGGGATTAGGCCAAATGCGGGCAGGTGGGACTAGTGTAGATGGGGCATGTTGGTTGGCGTGGGCAAGTTGGGCTGAAGGGCCTGTGCCCATGCTGTATGACTCTGTGACTAATGGAATGCATCTAGTGAGAGAAGTGTTTAGTTTCAGTGCCGTTTGACTATATGACTCGAAGGAAATAGGCAACGTTTTGGGCCGAAACCCTTCTTCAGACTGAAAAACGTTGCCTATTTCCTTTGTTCCATAGATGCTGCCTCACCCGCTGAGTTTCTCCAGCATTTTTGTCTACCTTCGATTTTCCAGCATCTGCAGTTCCTTCTTAAACCTTTGACCCTATGACTCCATCTCTAAACTGAAAACTAAACACCATTCAGGGTGGGTTAGTTTTTTTTCTCCATGGGTGACTTTATTCCCTTGTTCACACTGTATTGTGAGGCAGTGCTCTCTCCGTGGGATGTGACGGGCGTTGAGTGGAAATTCCCGGAGCTTGTAAGCTGAAGGTCACCTTTCGGGGAGGGTGTAGCAACGAACCTCACCTGTACTGTGTGGCTTGCATTCCAAGAGCAGCGTGACTTGAATGTGGAGTGACATCACTCTGGGGCGAGGCTGGAATGACAGATTTGCATTTACGTGGCGCCTTTCACCAACTCTCGATGTCCCACCTTGCTCAACAGCCAACGACTGTGGAACCCGAAAAGTTCAGCAGCGTTGGGGTGAAGAAGAGAAAGGACATGTGTAGGAAGGAACTGCCAGACGCTGGTTTGAACCGAAGATAGACACAAAAAGCAGGAGTAACTCAGCGGGACAGGCAGCATCTCCGGGGAGAAGGAATGGGTGACCTTTCGGGCCGAGGACCTTCATCTGAAGAAGGGTCTCGACCCGAAACGGCACCCATTCCTTCTATCCTGAGATGCTGCCTGTCCCGCTGAGTTACTCCCGCTTTTTGTGTCCATCTTCAGAAGGAAGGAAATGGCAGGCTTGATGTTTAGGTTTATTAATTTAGTTTTATTTATTGTCAAGTGTACTGAGGCACAGTGGAAATCTTTTGTTGCAGGCTATCCAGTCAGCAGAAAGACTATACATGATTGTAATCGAGCCGTCCACAGTGTACAGATACAGGATGAAGGGATTGCATTTAGTGCAAGGTAGAGTCCAATTAAAGATTGTCTGGGGGTCTCCAGTGAGATAGATGGGAGTTCAGGACCGCTCTCTGGTCATGGATAGGGTGGTTCAGTTGCCTGATAACAACTGGGAAGTAACTGTCCCTGGATCTGGAGGTGTGAGTTTTCACACCTGTGTCCCTTGCCTGATGGGAGAAGAGGGAGTGACCAGGGTGAGACTAGTCCTTGATTATGCTGGTGACCCTGCCTGGGGCAGTGTGATGCGTAGATGGAGTGAATGGAAGTGAGGTTGGATTGTGTGATAGTCTGGGCTGGATGGAGCTGCTCTCAAACCATGTTGTAGTGCATCCTGATGAAATGCTTTCTACAGCGCATCTGTAGAAGTTGGTGGGGGTTGTTCGGGGCATGTCGAACATTCTGAGCCTTCTAAGGAAGCAGAGGCGTTGGTGTCACATGCACCTTGGTGCAGTGAAAAGCTTTGTTTTGGATGCTATACAATCAGATCAGATATACTATTACACAATCATAATAATACTTCATCACAATAATACCTTATTAGCCAAGTATGTTTTGCAACATACCAGGAAAACGGGTCGGTGTGAGCTCAGTGGGAGAAGTGCCTGTTTCCATATGTAGCAACAAAGAACTGCAGATGCCAGTTGAAACACAAAAGGCCTCAATGTGCTGGAGTAACTCAGCAGGTCAGGCAGCATCTCTAGAGAACATGGATAGGTGACGCTTTGGGTTCGGACTCAGAAACGCCACCTATCCATGTTCTCCACTGATGCTGCCTGACCTGCTGAGTTACTCCAGCACATTGTATCCTTTAGGGGCTACTGTATCTCCTAACTAAACTAAACTAAAACATCAACCAGATCCCTCCACAATCACAGGCACAGTGGTAGAGCCACTGCCTCACAGTGCCAGACACCTGGGTTCGATCCTGATATCCGGTGCTATCTGTGTGGAGTTTGCAAGTTCTCCCAGTGACCGCATGGGATTCGCCTGGGTGCGCCAGTTTCCTCCCAAATGCCAAAGACGTGCAGGTTTGTAGGTTAATTGGCTTCTGGAAGTTGTCCCTAGTTGTGCGTTGTGTGTTAATTAAGGTGAACAGGTGATCAATGGCCGGCGTGGGCTCGGGGGGGCTCGGGGGGCTCGGTGAGCTCGGTGGGCCCGTTACCAAGCTACATCTCTTACATAAACTAAACTAAGCAGCAACATTGGTGCAGAATATAGACACAAGTGCTGGAGAGACTCAGCGGGTCAGGCAACATCTCAGAAGAAGAAAGGATGGGTGACGTTTTAGGACGTGACCCTTCTTCATTGAAGTGGACAAATAACCGTTTAAAAGCTTTGGTGGGAGCTCTGAATGGTCTGGAGTTTGGGGAGAGAAGGATCTTAAGACTTATTTAAAAACAATCTAATCCAACGACCAGATAATTGTAGTTGTAGTATTACTCTAGCAGCAGTTATTGGACACAAATGGTATCCCATTTGACAGCTCACTACTAACTTCCACCTGCAGTAAATCACTTACCTCCCTTCCTCTTTAATTAAGTCCATATTTTGTGCTAGTGGTACATTTTCAGTTGTCTATGCTTTCTTTTGGACAGGCAGATGTTGCACATACTTAATTACAGAGAGGCTGAAGTGTGAGGGGGGTAATTAGTTTTAACTGGAGGCCCATTTAGTGGGAATGTTCCCAAGAGGACGGCTTTCCGTTCCACCTGGGCTCGGGAAAGGAAAGAACCTCTTCCTGCCTCAGGTGGTCATGAAAGGCGTGGCGGCTTTGGGGCGGCACGGTGGCGCAGCGGAAGAGTTGCTGCCTCACAGCGCCAGAGACCCGGGTTGGATCCTGACTTACGGGTGCTGTCTGCATGTAGTTTGTACGTTCACCCCGTGACCGCATGGTTTTTCTCCGGGTGCTCCGGTTTCCTCCCACACTCCAAAGACGTGCAGGTTTGTAGGTTGACACAAAGTGCTGGAGTAACTCAGCGGGCGAGGCAGCATCTCTGGAGAAAAGAGATTGAGGCTGTAAAAGGGTCCTACCGGAAACGTCACCCATCCTTTTCCTCAGAGATGCTGCCTGACCCGCGATGTGACCTGCCTGACTGCAGCACTTTGCGTCTATCATTGGTGTAAACCAGCACCTGCAGTTCTCCCTTACACTGGTTTATTGGTAATTGTAGGTTAATTGGCTTTGGTAAAAATTGTAAATTGTCCCTAGTGTGTAGGATAGAAACATCGAAACATAGAAAATAGGTGCAGGAGTAGGCCATTCGGCCCTTCGAGCCTGCACCGCCATTCAATATTATCATGGCTGATCATCCAACTCAGTATCCTGTACCTGCCTTCTTTCCATACCCCCTAATCCCTTTAACCACAAGGGCCACATCTAACTCCCTCCTAAATATAGCCAATGAACTGGCCTCAACTACCTTCTGTGGCAGAGAATTCCACAGATCCACCACTCTGTGTGTGAAAAATGATCTTCTCATGTCGATCCTAAAAGGCTTCCCCCTTATTCTTAAACTGTGACCCCTTGTTCTGGACCTCCCCAACATCAGGAACAATCTTCCTGCATCTAGCCTGTCCAACCCCTTAAGAATTTTGTAAGTCTCTATAACCTCCCCCCCTTAATCCCCCCCGAAATTGTGTAGGATAGTGCTAGTATATGGGTAATCGCTGGTCGGCGTGGACTTGGTGGGCCGAAGGGCCTGTTTCCATGCTCTATCTCTAAAATCTACAGTCTATAGTAAAGCTGATGATACTTTCAAAGCTTAATCACCAGGACACGCAGGGCAAATCCATGTGTGACGGGATAATGAGCAGTTGTTGCTGTGGGGAGGATGTTACTTCCTGTGGAGGAATCTATAATTATGGGACTTGTTTAAGTCTCCCATTTAACATACAGTTGAAGCCAGTTTGATGGGCCACAGGTCTTGGGAACACCTGTCTGAAGAGCCGTACAGTTCAGTAACAGGCCCTTCGGCCCTCCACATCCATGCTGACCCCAATGCCACTTGCCTGTGTTAGGACCGTTTTCTTCTACACCTTAATGGGACACAGCGTGCTGGAGTAACTCAGCGGGTCAGGCAGCATCTCTGGAGAACAGAGATAGGTGATGTTTAGGGTAGAGACCCATCATCAGTCTGAAGAAGGATCTCGACTCGAAACGTCACCTATCCAGAGATAGATTCTGCGGATCTGCAAAGTACTCCAGCGCTTTGTCCTTTTGTGTATTAACCAGCACCTGCAGTTGCTTGTGCCTATATTCTCCCTTCTATGCCATGTCTATTTAGGTGCCTTTCTAAATTCCTCTTACACGTGAACAGTGAATTCTCCAATTTTAAGTGATTTCTACTTGTACTCACTTCCCCTGCCTCCCCCCCCCCCCCCTTCCTCCAGTCCTTTTACCAGTTCCACGGTTCTCTGCATTGTTTCCCTCTTGAGATCACACCTTCCCTAGCCAACAATGGACTTACCAGGCACCGCCCTGCCTGAGGTCATTTGTGGCCCGCGCTGATTAGTCCTGGACTTTTCTCGCCTCCAGCTCTTCACCCCCTCCCCCCCCCCCCCCCCCCCCCCATTCTTTCAGTCCAAAGAAGGGTCCTGACCCGAAAGGCAGCAATATCTTTTCTTCAGTGATGCTGTCTGACCCGTCGAATTACTCCAGAACTTTGTGTCTGTCTTTGGTGTAAACCAGCATCTGTACCTCCTCGCTTCTACCACTTGAACATTCACGTTGTATATGACTCCACTAGCCGCTCTGGGAGTACATTGCAGACATACACCACTCTCTGTATTCTTCCACAAAAGAGTAATGGAAACAGATTCTCTGAACATTTTTTAACGCAGTTAGATTCTTGCGAAGCTGTTCAAGTTTACATTTCAAGTTCAAGTTCACATTTATTGTCACATGCACCAATTGGGGCAGTGAAATTTGGGTTGCCATACGAATAAAAACGCACGATAGAATTTAACATAAACATCCCCACACAGCGGAATCAACGCTTCCCACTGTGAGGGAAGGCAATAAAGTTCACTCATCTTCAGTCTGGGAACGGGGAGGTCAATGATTTAAAGATGCTTTATCTGTCACATGCATTCTTAGATACAGTGAAATGCTTTGATTTGCGTACAACCTGGTAAAGTCACGCTGCAGACCTCCGCTAGGCCGGACACAAGAGTCGTCATGTTTTGCCGCCGATAAAGTTCACGGAACAGTCCTATCTACTGCCTGCTGCCGTATGTGGCCGCAGATCGCCCTACCAGCCATCATCCCGTACACCAGCACTATCCTACACATCAGGGACAATTTATAATTCTTACCGAAGCCAATGAACCTACAAACCTGTACGTCCGGAGTGTGGGAGGATTCTTGAGCACCCAGGGAAACCCCACGTGGAGACGGGGGGGGGGGGGGGGGCCGGACAAACTCCATACAGACAGCACCTGTAGCTGGGATCGAACCCGAGTCTCTGGCACTGTGAGGCAACAATGCTGCCACTGTGCCTCCCTTTACACAACAGTGCAAGGCAGGCTCTGTAGTGGTAAATGCAAGAGTCGCTCGTGCAAATCAAGTACAAGGTTGGATACAGCAAGCTCCAAAGGCACATTGGAATATTAATCTGTCGTTAACGTTGATAGAGGATCCCTATTTTTCCGTTGCCCATAGCAACCCGAGGCTCTATTTGTGCTGTGTCCTCTGCATTCTTAACATTTTTACATCTTGTGCTTGCTTGAGGTTTGAGTGCAGGGGATTAACTCTTGTGTAAACAAGAGCTGTAGCTTCTGTTTAAAGGCAGATTATATACTGGGAATTTAGAACTGGACAGCACCAGAACAGGCCCTTCAGCCCACAATGTCTGTACCGAACGTGATGCCAAATTCTCAGCTTAAATAGCGGGAATTTGCAGGATAGAAGCGGAAGAGGATATGGGGCGATCCTATAGAGGTGTATAAGATCATGAGAGGAATAGACGCAGGTAGACGCACAGAGTCTCTTGCCCAGAGTAGGGGAATCGAGAACCAGAGGGCATAGATTTACGGTGAGGCGGGATAGATTTAATAGGTACCTGAGCGGGTAAATTTGGTACGTGTATGGAACGGGCTGCCGGAGGAGGTAGTTGAGGCACGTACTATCGCAACTTTCAAGAAACATTTGGACAGGTACATGGATAGGACAGGTTTAAAGGGTGGCAGGTGGGACTGGTGTAGATGGGACATGTTGGTCAGTGTGGACAAGTTGGGCTGTAGGACTTGTTTCCACACTGTATGACTCTATATGACTTTATGACTAATGGAATGCATCTAGGGAGAGAATTCTGGTTCAGAGATACAGCATGGAAACAGACCTTCCGGCCCACCGAGTCTGCACCGACCAGTGATCACCCATCTACTTGTTTTATCCTACACGCCAGGGACAATTTATTGAACCCAATTAACCTAGAAACCGGATAACCAGGAGAAAACCCACGCGGGCACGGGGAGAACGGCAAACACTGTACAGACAGCACCTGCAGTCAGAATCAAACCCGGGTCTGTAGTGCTGTGAGGCAGCAACTCTGCCGCTGCACCACTGTGCCGCAAAATCTGTCAACAGAGGAGCTAAGGGCCAGCAGAAGACCGACGGGCAGACTGGTCCTTGTATGCGGCATTGATGAGAGATTGTAGTGGATTTGTATCACGGCAGTGTGTCTGTAGGTGGGGTGTCAAGTGATCTAAAAGAGGATCTGTTTCAAATGGAAAGAATTCTGCGAGGCGGTGTTAATGATCGTACCTGCTGTATTATTTATCCCGGGGTGACTCGGGTTGACAGCTGCTTTGTGTTTCCACCTTGTGAACAGCCTTTGTGCGCCTCACAGAATGGAAGCTCCTTTGAAGTCCAAACGTAGACTAGCCGTGAAGAAAATTCAATGTGTTCTCTCCCCTCATTTCCCAACACACCACCCACCATCCATACCTCAGGCATTGTACACCTGCACGCAACTGCTGTCATGCTGTGGTAGCAGTGGAAATGTTCCACATTGCCTCTGCTCCAAGTAGAGTTTCACTGGGTCTGGATGTGGGGAGGATGTTTCCACTAGTGGGAGAGTCTAGGACCAGAGGCCACGGCCTCAGAATAAAAGGACGAACCTTTAGACAGGAGATGAGGAGGAGTTTCTTTAGTCAGAGGGTGGTGAGTCTGTGGAATTCATTGCCGCAGAAGGCTGTGGAGGCCAAGCCATGGGTATTTTGTAAGGTGGAGATTGACAGATTCTTGATAAGTACGGGTGTCGGGTGTTATGGGGGGAAGGCAGGAGAATGGGGTTGAGAGAGAAAGATAGATCAGCCATGATTGAATGGAGGAGTAGACTTGATGGGCAGAATGGCCTCATTCTGTTCCTGTGACTTATGAACTTGTCAAAACGTCTGCCTGTCGTGGAGCATGGAACAGTGCAGCACAGGAACAGGCCCATGATGTCCATGCCCAACATGATGCCAACTTAAACTAACCTCCATATCCTGCATATACATGTATGTGCCGGACTAAAATCCTCTTAAATAACAGGGGGCACGAAGGCACAGTGGTAGAGTTGCTGCCTTACATCACCAGACACCCGGGTTTGATCTTGACTGGGTGCTGTCTGTACGGAGTTTGCACGTTCTCTCCGTGACCGCGTGGATTTTCTCCAGGGTGCTCCGGTTTCCTCCCACACTCCAAACATGTAGAGCTTTGTAGGTTAATTGATGTTGGTAAAGTTTATAAATTGTCCCTAGTGTGTGTAGGATATTGCTATTGTACGGGGATTGCTGGCCAGTGCAGGCTCGGTGGGCCGAAGGGACTGTTTCCATGCTGTAAACTGAATCTCCATCATACACGACCATGCCAGGCACACACCACTCTGTTAAAAAATAACTTTTCACTTCATCTTCTATAATCTTTCCCCTCTAGTCCTTATGCCGTCCAGTCTTTGACATCACCACCCTGGGGAAATGGTTCCGTCTACCTCTCTGTGCCTCTCGTCATGTTATAAACTTATAGCAGGTCTCCCCCAGCTACCAATGCTCCAGAAAAAATGATCCCAAGTTTGCCTACTGATGGACACAAAGTGCTGGAGTAACTCAGCGGGTCAGGCAACCTACCTCTCTGGAGAATGTGGTTTGGTGACGTTTCATGTTCGGACCTTTGTTCAGTCAGAAGAGGCGAGGGAAGGTCTCACTAGGGCCCCGTACAACTGCAGGAGGACCTCTTTGCTCCAATACTCAACTCCTTGTACCCTTGTACATCAGTCACTGAAAGTAAGCACGCAGGTACAGCAGGCAGTGAAGAAAGCAAATGGCATGTTGGCCTTAATAGTGAGAGGATTTGAGTATTGGAGCAACGAGGTCCTACTGCAGTTGCACAGGGCCCTCGTGAGACCATACCTGGAGTATTGTGTGCAGCTTTGGTCCCCTAATATGAGGAAGGACATTCTTGCTATTGAGGGAGTGCAGCGTAGGTTCACCAGCATAATTCCTGGAATGGCGGTGGGGCTGACATGTGATGAAAGAATGGGTCGACTGCGTTTATATTCACTGGAATTTGGAAGGATGAGAGGGGATATTATAGAAACATATACAATTCTTAAGGGATTGGACAGGCGAGATGCAGGAAAAATTACCCCGATGTTGGGGGAGTCCAGAACTAGGGGTCACAGTGTCAGAATTAGAGGTAGGCCATTTAAGACTGAGATGAGGAAAAACTTTTTCACACAGAGAGTTGTGAATCTGTGGAATTCTCTGCCACGGAAGACAGTGGAGGCCAATTCACTTGATGTTTTCAACAGAGAGTTAGATTTAGCTCTTAAGGCTCACGGAATCAAGGGATATGGGAAAAAACAGGAGCGGGGTGCTAATTTGTAATGATCAGCCATGATCATAGTGAATGGCGGTGCTGGATCGAAGGGCTGAATGGCCTACTACACCTACTTTTCTATGTTTCTATGAACTTGGGTTGATGACGTTTAGGGTCGGGACCCCTCGTCTTGCCTGTTGGCTTGTCCACGTCCTGTGTATGTAATGTCTGGCCTTGTTACCACTGCATCCTAAAATACGCCCACAACATACCTTCCTGCATTCACTGACCAACTAAACATGTCCTCTCACCAGCTAGAGTGTTCCTGACATCCCATCTACCTTTAGACTTTAGAGATACAGCATGGAAACAGGCCCTTCGGCAAACCGAGTCTGTGCCAATTAGCGATCTTCACGCACACTGGCATTATCCTTCGCAGTAGGGACAATTAACCCACAAACCTGTACTTCTTTGGATTGTGGGAGGAAACTGGAGAAAACTCATGTGGTCACAGAGAGAACGTACAAACTCCGTACAGACAGCTCCCATAGACAGGATCTGATCTCACAAGTTCAAGGGTTACAGGAGTAGAATTAGGCCATTCGGCCCATCGGGTCCACTCCACCATTCGATCATGGCTGATCTCTGCCTCCTAATCCAATTTTCTTGCCTTTTCCCCGTAATCCTCGACACCCGTTCTAGTCAACAATTTGTCGATCTCTGCCTTTCCACATCCACTCTATCCATGTCTTTCATAATTCTGTTAATTTCAATAAGGTCCCCCCTCAACTGACTAAACTCCAGTGAATAGAGGCCCAGGGCGGTCAAACATTATCATATGCTAACCCACTCATTCCTGGAATCATTCTTGTACACCTCCTCTGGGCTCTGTCCAGGGCCAGCACATCCTTCCTCAGATGTGGGCCCTAAATTTGCCCACAGTACTCCAAATGCGGCCTACCCAGCACCTTATCGAGCCTCAGCATTACATCTCTGGTTTTTTTGCATCCCAGTCCTCTTGATATAAATGCTAGCATTGAATTTGCCTTCCTTACTCCCGATTCGACTTGCAAATTAACTTTCTGGGAGTCCTACACCAGCACTCCCAAGTCCCTTTGCGTCTCCGATTTCTGGATTCTCTTTCCATTTAGAAAATAGGCATCAACTCTACTGCTGTGCCAGTTGGAGAACTTTGACCTGACTATACTGGGCTTTATCTTGCTCTAAACATTATACCATTGATCCTGTACACTGTGTACGGCTTGATTGTAGTCTTGTATAGTCTTTCTCTCTGAATGTGTAGCAACAAAAAAGCTTTTCACTGTACCTTGGTAAACATGACAATAATAATCTAAACGAAGATGGCAGTAGAACGGCTCCCCTCTGCTTCCTATCCTTTTGATGATTCTTTTTTGGAAACTGTTAAGGCAATAAGACCATGATCACTTATCTCGCTAGACGTAACCGGAATAAACTAAACTAAACTAAACTATTATGCCCGGTTGTCAAACATTTGGCAGGGGCCACAGTTTAAGAATAAGCGGTAAGCCATTTAGAACGGAGATGAGGAAACACCTTGTCGCACACAGAGTTGTGAGTCTGTGGAATTCTCTGCCTCAGAGGGCGGTGGAGGCCGGTTCTCTGGATACTTTCAAGAGAGAGTTAGATAGGGTTCTTAAAGATAGCGGAGTCAGGGGATATGGGGAGAAGGCAGGAACGGGGTACTGATTGTGGATGATCAGCCATGATCACATTGAATGGTGGTGCTGGCTCGAAGGGCCGAATGGCCCACTCCTGCACCTATTGTCTATTGTCTATTGTCTATGTTAATTCCCCTTCCCATTCCCACACTGACCTTGCTGTCCTGTGCCTCCTCCACTGTCAGACTGTCAGAGTGAGGCCACACACAAATTAGAGGAACAGCACCTCATATTTTGCTTGGGCAGCTTACAACCCAGCGGTATGAATAATGATTTCTGTAATTTCAAGTAACTCTTGCATTCCTACTCTCTCCTCCCCCCCCCCCCCCCCCCCCCCCAGTCGTCCCGCTAGTTTTAATATTCGTATCCCCTCATTATCACCACCTCTACAGCCAACAATTGACCATTGTGGGCTCTTTGGCCTTCGGTTCCGGCTCTGATTTGTTCTGTACCTTTACATATCTCTAGTTTCCCTCTCCCCTGACTCTGTCTGAAGAAGGGCGGCGCAGCACTAGAGTTGCTGCCTTACAGCGAATGCAGCACCGGACTCCCGGGTTCCATCCCGACTGCGGGTGCTGTCTGTATGGAGTTTGTACGTTCTCCCCGTGACCTGCGTGGGTTTTCTCCGTGATCTTCTGTTTCCTCCCACACTCCAAAGACGTACAGGTTTGTAGGTTAATTGGCTTGGTAAATGTAAATATTATCCCTTGTTGGTGTAGGATAGTGTTAGTGTGTGGGGATCGCCGGTCGGTGTGGACTCGGTGGGCCGAAGGGCCTGCTTCTGCGGTGTATCTCTAAACTAAGCTAAACTAAACTAAAGGATCTCGACCTGAAGCGTCGCCTATTCCTTTTCTCCAGAGATGCTGCCTGACCCGCTGAGTTACTCCCGCATTTCGTGTCAGCATCTGCAGTTCCTTCCTACACATTAAACTAATATGCCTGTTATCCCACCAATGTCACAGTCCTGCTTGAGGGTGATCACACACCGAGCCAACTGCATTGTAAGATAAGTTAGAGAACGCCATAAGACATAGGAGCAGAATTAGGCCATTCAGCCCATCGGGTCCGCTCTGCCATTCAATCATGGCTGATCTCTTCCTCTCTCAGCCCCATTCTCCTGCCTTCTCGCTGTAAACATGTGACACCCTCACTAATCAAGAACATATCAATCTCCACTTTAAAAATACCCCATGACTCGGCCTCCACTGCCATCCGTGGCAATGAATTCCACCGATTTGCCGTCCTCTGGCTGAAGAAATTCCTCCTCATCTACTTTCTAGAGGTCCGTCCTTTCAATCTGAGGCTGTGCCCTCTGGTCCTAGACTCTCCCACTAGTGGAAACATCTTCTCCACATCCACTCTACCCAGGCCTGTGTCGACCAGAGGGTTAATGGTGTGTTTCTGCAGGGCTGGTGTTCAGCTGCTGCTGGAGGAGTGATTGAATGTCAACGAGGCAGAACATGGTGGTGGGGGAGGCCTGCCTTTCTCACCAGCAACTCCCCCGGACAGGACAGGCTGGTTCAGAATCGACCAGAGAGTCTGAACGAGATGTGCTCCCCCCCCCCCCCCCCCCACCCACGCCTTCATGAATGTCTGCGCTCTCTCACTCGCTTGTGAGATAACTCCACCTCCCTCTCCTTTCATGTGGATGGGAATTGGCTAAACCTCAATCAGACAGAGTGTGTGTGTGTGCATGAGTGTATGTGTGTGAGAGTGTGTATGTGCGCATGAGAGTGTGTGTGTATACGACAGTGTGTGTGTGCATGAGAGTGTGTGTATGAGAGTGTGTGTGTGCATGAGAGTGTGTGTGTGTGTGTATGAGAGTGTGTATATCAGGGTTTGTGGGTGTGCACGCACATGCCTATACATGTGTGTTTGTGTGTGTGTGACATGTATGTGTGTGTGTATGCGTGTGCATGTGTGTCTCTGCGTTTGCATGTGGGTGTGTGCGCATGTCTGTGGGGCAGTGTATGTGTGTCTGTGTTCACCTGTATATGTGTATGACTGTGAGTGTGTGTGTATGTGTGTGGGAGTGTGTGCGTGCGCACGCACGTATGTCACCTCACTCTGACTGGGGTGGCACGGTGGTGCAGCGGTAGAGTTGCTGCCTTGCAGCGCCAGAGACCTGGGTTTGATCTTGATTACGGGTGCTGTCTGTACGCTGGACTCTGGGCCCAAGGGCCTGTTTCCATGCTGTTTCTCTGAACTAAAGTAAACTAAACTACTTCCTCTGGCAGCTCGGTAGCACAGCTGGTAGAGCTGCTGCCGCACATCACTAGAGACCCGGGTTCGATCCTGACCTCCGCTGCTGTCCGTGTGTGGAGTTTGTACCTTCTCCCTGTGACCACGTGGATCTTGTCCGGGTGCTCCTGCTTCCTCCCACATCCCAAAGACTTACAGGTTTGTAGGTTAACTGGCCTGTGTGAAATTGCCTCCCAGTGTGCAGGGAGTGAATGAGAAAGTGGGTAACAGAGAACTAGTGTAAAGGGATGGATCGATGCTCGGTGGGCTGAGGCGCTGTATCTCTAAACTTCCATATACTAATTGTGTGAAAAAGTTACCCTCTTGCTAAGTGAGGAGGAGGAACATTTAAAGGCAATGGAGAGAGTGGACAGATCATCTAAAGTCTTTCTGAATGATTGAACATTTTTTGAATCCCAACCAAAACGTTGCACTGTACCTTGATGCACATGACAAGCCAAACTAAACTAAAAAAAAGCTTGAAGGAATGATTAATGTTGTGTGGTTCCTATTGGCTGAGAAGTAACCTGAGTTTAGATTATTATTGTCACGTGTATTTTCAAGCTGGAAAGGAGAAGATGTTGCCAGGACTCGAAGGCCTGATCTATTGGGGGAGGCTGATGAGGCTAGGGCTCAATTCGTTGGAGCGCAGGAGGATGAGGCGTGATCTTATTGAGGCGTACAAGATTAATAGAGGAATAAATCGGGTAAAGGCACAGAGTCTCTTGCCCAGAGTAGGGGAACCGAGAAGCAAAGGACATTGGTTTAAGGTGAAAGATTTAATAGGAAACTGAGGGGTGACGTTTTTACACAAAGGGTGGTGGGTGTAGGGACCGAGCTGCCGGAAGAGGTAGTTGAGGCAAGTACTATTGCAACGTTTAAGAGGCATTTAGAGAGGAACATGGAGAGGTTTTGAAGGATGTGGGCCAAACGCAAGCAGTTGAGACATGTTGGTCGGGATGAGCAAATTGGGTCGAAGGGCCTGTTTCCACACTGTATGACTCAGACTCTGTGTACTAACATACAGTGAAAAGCTTTTGTTCACGTGCTATCCATTCAAAGACAAGACTACATGATTAGTTTGATTACAATCGTGCCGTCCAAGGTGCACAGATCAAGGGTACAACAGTTAGTGTATGGTGTCATATTAACTGGTGGTTCTCCAAGACCAGTTAGAGGTGGTTTAGTTTATTGTCACATAATGTACTGAGGCGCAGGGAAAGGCTTTTTATTGTGTCCTATCTAGTCGGCGATAAACTATACAAGATTACAGTCAAACTGTCCACAGTGTACAAATACAGGATAAAGGGGATAACGTTTAGTGCAAGATAAAGTTCGATAAAATCTCCAATGAGGTAGATGAGAGGTCAGATCGATCTCTAGTTGGTGAGAGGACGGCTCAATCGCCTGGTGACAGCCGGGAGGAAACTGTCCCCGAATCTGGAGGTGTGTGTTTTCCCACTTGTGTATCTCTCGCACGATGGGAGAGGGGAGAGGTGGGAGTGGCCGGGGGTGAGACTGGTTCTTGATTTAGGTAGATTGAAGGCTGTTTTTGGTGGGGTGCTGAGTAGAGAGACGGTTGCCTCCACCAGTGCTCTAGTTCCAGCTGCATCTTCAGTGGTTCTTCTGCAGTTGTATAGGGCTCTGGTCTCCTCCTGCACCTATTTTCTATGTCCCTGCTGCACATTGGTGTCTGTGGGGCGACGCTGCCCTTGTACGTTTAACCTTGATCTCCAGTGTAATTGTGCTCTGACACAGTCTGCGCGACAACAACAAGCCTTCAGCCCCGGCTTACCACAGCAAGGCCGACAATTCCTTGGATTTTTCTTCGCTGGAAGCTTTGGAGGAAACAAGGTGCTTCCTGCGACAGACTTGAAGCTGATTAAATGCTGACTTTACGCATCCGGGGTGGGGGCTGTTGGAGATTTTCTCTCGGGTTTTGAGCTTGTGATCTGTGACCCTGCTGTTTTCGTAAAATATTACCCTTTACTAACACGTCAGCTCCACAAAACTCTCCTCTCACCCCCCCCCCCCCCCCCCACTGGCTCCATGTATTCAAGAAAGAGTTAGAAATAGCTGTTGGGCTAGCAGAATCAACGGATATGGGGAGAAAGCAGGAGTGGGTCACTGATTTTGGATGAGATGAAGGGCCGAATGGCCTACTCTTGCACCTATTTTCTATGTTTCTATCTGTCCATTTGTTTTTAGACATAAGGAACTGCAGATGCTAAAGAAGACTCCAAAATGTAGGAGTAACTCAGTTGGTCAGGCAGCATCTCTGGAGAACATGGATAGGTGATGTATTAAGTTGGGACCGTTTGTCTGAAGAAGGGTCCTGGCCTGAAGTGTTGCTTTGCCCATATTTTTTCCTTATTCAGTTCCATCCCTCCATCTCTAGACTTTCCCCCCCCCCACATTCCTGCTCCACATTCTCCATCTCTCTGTCATCCTCCCCCTCCATCACCTGCCTCCACCTCTGTTCTACTAGCCCCTGTCTCACACCCTCCCTCTCACCTATTTACACCAGCTATCATCCCTCTAAACTCTCCAAGAGATCAACCATTCCCTCTGCTTCCACGGATGCTGCTTGACACTGCTCCCCTTCCAGCTATATTCCTTCCTCTGGCTTCACAATTTGCACCTTCTATCCTTATCTACCACCTTCTGTCCTTTCGTCTCTGGCCTTTGTCAAACTATCCGCTTTTCCCAAACCTCCCTCTACTGTATCCACCTATCACTCCCCTGGCCTTGCCCTGCCCCTCCTCTTCTCCCTCCACCACCACAACCAGTCTGAAGAAGGTCCCGACCCCAGACGTCGCTGATCCATGTTCTCCAGAGACGCAGTCTGACCTGTTGAGTTACTACAGTACTTTGTTTTGTTGTTTTGCATGCCAGCATCAGCAGGTCCATGTGTCTACGTCCACCAGCAATTTGTTGCACCTTTTGTTTCCACCCAGTGGAGCGGTGTTAGATTTGCTGCCGTACAGCGCCAGGGACCCAATTTTGATGGGTGCTGTCTGCACGGTTTTTGTACGACTCCCTATGACTGTGTGCGTTTTCTTTGGGTGCTCCGGCTTCCTCCAATGTTCAAAGACGTACAGGCTTGTAGGTTAATTTGCTTCAGTAAGCTTTTTAAATTGACCCTAGTGTGTAGGATAATGTTAGAGTACAGGGCGATCGCTGGTCGGCGAGGACTCGGTGGGCCGAGGGGCTTGTTTCTGCGCTGTATCTAAAGTCTGGTCTAAAGACTAAATTAAAAATAGGGGGGGGGGGAAGAAATTATGTTTGATGGGGAGGTGGGGGGGGGAGGGGAATCAGTGCTCAGTTTAACTTGCAGCAGACGCTGTGGGTGGAAGGGCCTGTTTATTTGCTGTATGGTTCGTAATGCTCAACCTGTCTGCTCTATCCCAGCGTGAGAACCTGCTTCCCATTGTTTGCAAATTAGGAATCGTGAGATTAGTTAGGATGCAGTCACACCACATTTGGAGGTTTAAAAGCCCCAGTAGTGTTCCGACTGAGGAAGGTTCAGTTTAAAATAGACACAAAATGCTGGAGTAACTCAGCGGAACAAGCACCATCTCTGGAGAGAAGGAATGGGTGACATTTCAGGTCAAGGCCCTTCTTCAGCAGTCTGAAGAAGGCTCGACCCGAAACGTCACCCATTCCTTCTCCCCGGAGATGCTGCCTGTCCCGCTGAGTTACTCCAGCATTTTGTGTCTATCTTCGGTGTAGACCAGCATCTGCAGTTCCTTCTTACACAAGGTTTAGTTTAGTTGGACAATCTATTTATTTGATTTATTTGCTATTAAGTTGAAAATTTGCAATTTAACCAAGCCAATTAGCCTACAAACCTGGACATCTTTGAAGTATGGGAGGAAACCGGAGCAACCAGGGGGAGCCCACCCAGGTCCCAGGGCGAAGATAGGAACTCTGTACAGGCAGCACCCGCAGTCAGGATCGATCCCGGGAGTCTGGTGCTGGAAAGCAGCAACTCTGCCGCTGTGCCACCGTGGAAATAAGTATCTGGAGACGCTGTTTAATAAACAAAATGATACCAAGTGCTGGAGTAATTCAGCGGGCCAGGCAGCATCTTTGGAGAACATGGATCTGTGACGTTTTGGATGGAGACCCTTCCTTACACTGGAGAGGTCTGAAACGTCACCTATCCACGTTCTCCAGAGAGATAGGCGCAAAATGCTTGCCATATGTCTATTATTGTCACGTGTACCGAGGTACGGTGAAAGGCTTGTGTTTGTGTGCTGTCCAGTCAAAGTAGATCATATATTTTCATAGAGCAGAAACAAAGAACTGCGGGTGCTGGTTAATACACAAAAAGACATAAAGTGCTGGAGTAACTCAGCGGGCCAGGCAACATCTCTGCAGAAAAAGAATAGGGGAGGTTTCGGATTGGGAACCTTCTTCAAAGATGTTGACCAACCCTGTTGGTTAACTCTGGCACTTTGTGTTCTTTCGAGGAAGGTAGTGAATCCTACTGAAGTATTTGCAACAAGATTGTTGCGCAAATATTGAGGCTGTCCAACGAGGTCCTGAATTACTATTAAACACAAATACTTGTGCTATAACACCGGGATAAGCGCTCAACCAAGAAAACTAAGCCCAAAGCCAAAGTAGCGTCTAAACTACCTAGACACACATTGACAAACACACAAGCTAAGTGTTTACCCAAGAAGTTGGTAGAGATGCTGCCTTACAGCGCTTGCAGCACTGGAGACCCGGGTTCGATCCCGACTACGGGTGCTACCTGTATGGCTCTCCCCATGACCTGTGTGGGTTTGCTCCGATCTTCGGTTTCCTCCCACACTCCAAAGACGTACAGGTATGTTGGCTAATTGGCTTGGTAAATGTAAAAAATGCCCCTAGTGTGTGTAGGATAGTGTTAATGGTGTTAATATGCAGGGATTGCTGGTCAGCACGGACCTGGTGGGCCGAAGGGCCTGCGTCCGTGCTGGGTCTCTCGACTAAACTAAATTAAACACGATCCCAATGCCACACGAGAATCTAAAATGCCTTTACACAGTTAAACTATGGGACAATAAAGACTAGACCTGTCGATGCCAGCACGTCATTGGGGTTATTAAGTGGGTATCTCCCTTCACTGGTGTTTTGTTGAGTTAGGCCCACGTCACCTCAGGAACGCTCTAGCATCCCAGCACCACCCCCCCAAACACATGGTCTCACCACGTATGCTAACAGTATGTAATACTAAGCAACTAACTATGTAAATATCTACTAAGTAAAAGAAACTGCAGACAACACGCCTTCTGAAGTCTCCGGATAGTGAAACATAGAGAGGCGTTGTCTGTCCACACTACTATCATGAAATGGTATTTGAGGGTGTTTATGCGCAACATCAAGTTCCCCTTATGAACGCTGGATCTATAGTGCAGATTATATTAAGAGTAGCTTTCCATTTATCTCTCACCGAGACACATGGCATTATCCCGCCTTATACAGAGTTTAAAATGAGCTGTTTGGGAAATGGTGGCAATTAGAATGTGCAGTTCCAACTCTCGGCAGCCATTTGCTAAGGCAGTGAAAGAAAGAAGAACGTAGTATTTATTGGTTCATTATTGTCACTTGTGCCGAGATACAGTGAAGGTGTTTTGCAATGTAGGAAAGAACTGCAGATGCTGATTTATGCCGAAGATAGACACAAAGTGCTGGAGAAACTCAGTGGGTCAGGCAGCATCCCTGGAGAAAAAGGAGAGGTGACATTTCAGCTCGGCACCCTTCTTTAGACCTACAGCATTTTGTGTCTATCTTTGGTGTAAACCAGTAACTGCAGTTGTTTGTTTCTATGTGTAGTATTGGAGTTGGCTTGTTATTGTCACGTTTACTGTGATTCAGGGAACAGCTTTTGTTTGCCTGCTGTCAAGTCAAATCAGATAATACTATCCATGAATCTAAACACAAGCTAAAGACGAGGACACAAGTACAGCAGGTAGGGCAGAGAGAAAAATACCAGGGTGCAGAATATAGTTTTCTTGCATTTCAGCGTAACCCTTCCAGAGAAAATGTCCAATGTTTGCAATGAGGTTGGTTGCAAGATCAGGACTATGCCCCAGCTTGTGGAAGGAACGTTCAGAGAGAAAGAAACTGTCGCGGCATGGAAACAGCAATTATCTAGCATAGAACCTGGCCCTTCAGCCCAACTCATCCATGCTGGCCCAGGTGCCTTGCTGAGCTAGTCCCATTTGGGCCATATCCCTCCAAGCCTTTCCTATCCAAGTTACTGTCCAATTGTCTTATAAACTTGGAAATTGTACCTGCCTCAACCACTACCTCTTGTAGCTCGTTCCATATACCCACCGCCCTGCGTGCGAACTACTTGCCCTTGGCTCACCTTTTATACCTCTCCCCTCTCACCTCAAGGCTGTGTTTTCCTGTTGGGAGCACAATGTAGATCAAGTGATTCGAAAATGCAGTTAAATGGCCAAAGGATGCCTTGTGCATTTAATGCATTGTGCAGGCAGCTGATGTGTTGATGAATTAATATTGAAAGATAGATTTAGGACAAATGTCTCGGAATATCACAACATAGAAGGCTTATCCAGTGCATTCCAATCTCTTGGAGACTGATGCAGATAAATCCACTCCCCTGCTTTTTCCCATGGCCCTGTCCAAGAATTCCTTCTTCACGCGTGTAATTGGCATGAACTTGAGGGCCAAAGTCTCTGAATCGATTGGAGTCAGTGCTGGGAGTCCTAACCGTGGGGTGCCAGGAGGAGCTGCTGGCACCACCTTCCATTCACTCTGTGTCACAATGATCAACGTGAAGTTGAGTTTGCTGCAGACTTTATTTCCATTTGGAAGCCCACAGAGAGCTGGTTGGTAGCAGCCTTGGACCTCCTTAGCTTTGATAAAGCTCCCAGGTGCTGGTTCTCTCGGCAGCCCTGCTCACTGCACATCCCGTATGTGTATGTGACGAATAAACTTGACTTGAATGTCCCAGTGTATCTCTTTCTCTCTCTTTCTCTCTCTTTCTCTCTCTTTCTCTCTCTTTCTCTCTCTTTCTCTCTCTTTCTCTCTCTTTCTCTCTCTTTCTCTCTCTCTTTCTCTCCCTTTCTCTCTCTTTCTCTCTCTTTCTCTCCCTTTCCCCCCCCTTTCCCCCCCTTTCCCCCCCTTTCCCTCTCTCTCCCCCTCTCTCCCCCTCTCTCCCCCTCGCAGCCATTGGGCCTTTGAACCTGCCCCGATTGTAATCATGTACAGTCTTTCTGCTGACTGGATAGCACGCAACAAAGGCTTTTTTCACTGTACCTCGATACACGTGACGATGAATGAAACTAAGCTAAAGCTCTGGAGAATTGGCTTAGGTTTATGCTGCCCAGTGCACTGTCGAAAGGATTTGACCTTTGTAAGCAATGTTTAAAAACAGCCCTGCTTGCTGCAACATCACGAAGAACAAGGAAATGGGTGACAATTCTTTTTTCTCCAGAGATGCTGCCTGACCCACTGAGTTACTCCAGCACTCTGTGTCTATCTTCGGCACAAGCCAGCATCTGCAGTTCTTTCCAACACATTTTCCCAGTCTAGATTGTGGGGGCTTGCTTGGCATAAATGGGCTGCTGCATGACCACAGGATTTCATGAACCGTTTTGAGACCTCTGCTGTTTTGTGAAGAACGCTTTATCAGTTCGGGGCTTGGCACCCACAGCTGAAAAAGGCTGGATAGAGAACAGTGCTGTGTCTGCCACAGCTGGAACCCATGTGTCAGCTTAGATGCATCTGTCTCATGAATTATGAAGCTTGAAAAATTATGCGCATTAAATCCTTATACAACTTCAGTAGCCTTGCACAAGCCAGCTTTATTTTCCAAGGGGAGCCAAGACACGGGGACATTAAAATCTCTTTAACGTCCCTCATCCCAGACTATGCGTTGGCAATGCGAAATAGATAACTTCTGTGTGATTAAAATCTTGATATAGGCATGAGTTTTCTTGTTGAGTTTGGATGGGGGCAGTTGTTCGTGACTGTCAAAAACATATTGTTTATATTCCACTATAACTCGCAGCGGCTCGGTGGGGTGGGGTGGGGGGGAAGGCAGTTGCTGTGTTTTGCCCTCATGCTAGCCAGGCTCGAGAAGAATGGTTCCCTCAGAAAAGATGACCTGACTTTGAGGAACGTCCTTGCAAAGTACTTAACATTATACAAAGCATTTTATCGGGATGCATCGCAGCATGGTCTGGGAACAGCTCCGTCCAAGAAATTGCAGAGAGCTGTAGACGCAGCCCAGACCATCGCGCAAGCCAACCTCCCTTCCATTGACTCCAAGTACACTTCACGCTGCCTCGGCAAGGCCACCAGCATCGTCAAGGACAGAAGTGCGAAAACGCACACCTCCAGATTCTGGACAGTTTGTTCGCAGGTATCATCAGGCAACTGAATCATCCTACCACCAACTAGAGAGTGATCCTGACCTCCTATCTACATCGTTACAGACCCTCGGACTCCCTCTCATTGGAATTTACTGTCTCTTGCACTAAACATTATTCCCTTTCTTCTGTACGTGTACACTGTGGACGGCAGTGTAGAAATGAGATTCTTCCCTTCTTATTCAAAAGGACACAAAGTGCTGGAGTAACTCAGCGGGTTAGGCAGCATCTGTGGAGGGAATGGGCAGATGAAGTTTTGAGTTGCGACCGTGCTTTAGATTCAAAAAGGGTCCCAACACGAAACATCGTCCGTCTGTTCCCCTCCACAGATGCAGCTTGACCTGTGGAGTTCATGCAGCATTTTTGTTTGTTCAAGATTGCAGCCTCTGCGGTTGTTCCGGCAATTTTATCCAACTGTTCTGTGGATGTGCTTCACTTTGGCTCTTCATGTGCCACCCTTTGTGCACAATAAACTGCACCATCATCTTGCCGTTTACGACTGAGATGACTTTGGGAAGAAGTTACATATGTTTGACCAGCGAAGACCAAACTGATTGATTGACTGAAACAGTATGGAAACGGGCCCTTCGGCCCGCCGAGTCCATGCTGACCATCGATCACTCACTCGTTCCATGCTATCCCACTTTCTCATCCATTCCTTGCACACTAGAGCGGCACGGTGGCGCAGCGGTAGAGTTGCTGCCTGACAGCACTTGCAGCGTCGGAGACCCGGGTTCGATCTCGACCACAGATGCTGTCTGTACGGAGTTTGTACATTCTCCCCGTGACCTGCGTGGGTTTTCTCCGAGATCTCTGGTTTCCTCCCACATTCCAAAGACTTACAGGCTTGTAGGTCAATTGCCTTGGTATAAGTGTAAATTGCCCCTAGTGTGTGTTAATGTGCGGGGATCGTTGGTCGGTACGGACTCGGTGGGCCGAAGCTCCTGTTTCCGCGCTACATCTCCAACCTAAACTGTACACAAGGAGCAATTTACAGAGGACAATTAATCTACAAACCCATACGTATTTGGGAAGTGGGAGGAAATCTAAACACCCGGGGGAAACCCAGGCGGTCATGGGGAGAACGTGCAAACTCCACACAGACAGTACTAACTAAACTAACCAACTAAAGAGCGGTCCTGAACTACCATCTACCTCACTGGAGACCCACGGACACTGTTTACCAGACGTTATCATGCACTAACCATTATTCCCTTTATCCTGTATCTGTACACTGTGGACGGCCCGACTGTAATCATGTATAGTCTTTCCGCTGACTGGACAGTGGGCCTGGGGCTGTGAGGCAGCTGCTCTATCAGCTGCACCACAATGCAATCTGCAAGTTTGCTGATGGTATGGAATTACATAGATGGGCATGTTGTGGTGAGGAGATTGTGATTCTTCAAAGGGATGTAGATTGATTGAGCGAATGAGGCAAAAACCTGGCAAACGGAAATCAACTTGAGGGGAAGTGTGGGGTCAGGCACTTCATTAAGAGCAATCAGAAGATGATAATCTAAATGGAGAGGGAGGGAAGTCAAATAAATGAACTGAGAGGATCCAGGTATTCTTGTGCGCAAATCACAAGGTGTTAACAGGCAAGTCCGACCAGTAGTTAAGAATGCAAATGGTATGCTGGCCTTTATTGCAAAGGAGTTTCAGTTTAAGAACAGGGAGGAACTGTTCCATTCATACAGTGTTGGTGAGGCCACACCTGCAATATTGACATTGAAAAACACAGCAGGAAAACAGGCTTTTCAGCCCATCAAGTTCACGCTGACCATTGATCACCCATTCACACCGATCTTTGGTTCACACTAATTCTGTTATCCCACTTTCTCATTCATTCCCGACAGAGCAGGGGAGATTTTACAGAGGCTAATTAGTCTGTGCTGGCTCGACAGGCCAAATGGCCTACTCCTGCACCGCTTTTTTTGTTTCTATAGACCCGCATGTCTTTGGGAGGTGGAAGAAATCGGAGCACCCAGAGAAAACCCAGGCGGTCACAGGGAGAACGTGCAAACTCCACACAGGCAGCACCCGAGCTCAAGATGGAACCCGGTGCTGTGAGGCAGCGGCTCGACCAGCTGTGCCATCCTTATTGTGCCTCTGGCCATGCATAAGAAAGTTGAGAATATGAGTGGCACAGTGGCGTAGTGTGAAAGCTGCTGCCGTACAGCACTACAGACCCAGGGTCGATCCTGACGAAAGGCTATAACGTTTAGTGCAAGATAAAGTCCAATTTTAAAAAAAATAGTCGCGGTTCTCCAATGAGGTAGATGGTGGGTCAGAATAATGGTTATTCCCTTCATCCTGAATCTGTACACTGTGGATGGATTGATGGAAATACAGTCTTTCTACTGACTGGATAGGACACTACAAAAAGCTTTTCACTGCACCTTGGTACCCGTGACAATAATAAATTAAACTAGACACTTTTTGTGTTTTACTCAAGGTTTAGTTTAGTATGGAGATACAACGTCAAAACAGACCCTTCGGCCCACCGAGTCTGCGCCGACAACAGCAATTCCTGTGCACCAGCACTATCCTACACACTAGGGATAATTCACAATTTACAGAAGCCAATTAACCTGCAAACCTGCACGTCTTTGGAGTGTGGGAGTAATGTAAGGCTGCACGAGAAAACATACGCGGTCACGGGGAGAATGTACACACTCCATACAGACAACACCCGTAGTCAGGATCGAACCCGGGTCTCTAGTGCTGTCAGGCAGCAACTCTACCGCTGCACCACCGTGCCACCCGGCCTAAGATCGGGTCTTGTGGTTGGTTCCAACCACTCCCCGCTGTCCACTCAAGAGTTAAACCCAGGGGCAGCTCTCTTTGTTACTATGGCTTCAGGCCTATCGCCGATCACTTTTATGCTTAAAAGGGCACAGAAAACAGGCTTGCAAGTGTATACTCTAGTCCCAAGTGTGTGTAGACTATAAAATATTCCAGTGTAAAGCAGGTGGAACCCAGCCAATTCTGCGTGTCTGCAAGCTAGGCTTAGTTTCTCAGAAGGAATTGCATGGAATTTGCGAGGAGGCTCCAACCTTCGTAAACCTGGGACTTCTGGGTCCATCACGCAACAAAATGCTTCACAGAAATATATTTTAGGGACTTGAGGGCCGCAAAACCAGCGTAACTTGTGGCTGTTTAGTTTAGTTTAGAGATGTGGCGTAGATACCAGCCCTTCGGCCCACCGAGTCCGCGCTGACCAGCGATCACCCCGTACACTAGCACTATCCTACACACTAGGGCCAATTTACCGAAGCCAATTAACCTACAAACCTTTACGTCTTTGGAGTGTGGGAGTAAACCGGAACGCCCGGGTGGCACGGTGGGGCAGAGGTAAAGTTGCTGCCTTACAGCGCTTGCAGCGCCAGAGACGTGGGTTCGATCCCAACTATGGGTGCTGTCTGTACGGAGTTTGTACATTCTCCCAGTGACCGCGTGGGATTTCAGTTGGCTAAAGGGCCTGTGTCCATGCTGTATCTCTCCAACCCAAAATAAAATTCATCCCCGCATTGCCGTTCATGGGAGCTGTCTATGCATGGATAAACTGCCCCTGTTCCTACCTGACAACAGCAACTGCATTTGGATAGCCAGAAAATGCTGGAGTAATTCAGTGGGACATGCAGCATCTCTGGAGAGAAGGAATGGGTGATGTTTCAGGTTCAAGACCCTTCTTCAGACTTAGAAGAATTCTGAAGAAGGGTTTCAACACGAAACGTCACCAATTCCTTCTAACCAGAGATGCTGCCTGTCCTGCTGAGTTACTCCAGCATTTTCTGGCTATTTTCGGTTTAAACCAGCATCTGCAGTTCCTTCTTATTCCATTTGGATAGCACTGACTAATATCAACACACTGTTTCACCAGCTCTGAGGCAGGTGTGTTTGGAATTGGAGTCGGTGAAATGCAAATAAAAGAAGATATTTGCATCTGACGTTTTCCATATTGGTCAATTGGAGCATTGACATAAGCCCAGGCGTGAGATTAGTTAGTTTAGAGATACAGCGTGGAAACAGGCCCTACGGCTCACCGAGTCTGCGCTGACCAGCGATGGCCCGTAAACACCAGTTCCATTCTACCCACTCGGGACAATTTGTAGAAGCCAGTTAACCTTCAAACCTGGGAAGAAACCGGAGCACCCGGAGAAAACCCACATGGTTACTGAGAGAATGTGCAAATTCCGTGCAGACAGCATCTGTAGTCGGGATCGAACCCGGGTCTCTGGCGCAGTGAGGGAGAGGCTCTACCGCTGTCACAATGGTTACATTTTCTACAGTAAGTTAAGTAAAGCTATTTACATACATGCAAAGCAACTGCGGTCGTAGAGGTGAGTTACTTGCTTCCTGCCCCGGTTGGTGAAGTGGATGTTTAGGGTGGTGGGTGCGGTGCCAATCAGCGGGTGTCATGGATCAGGATGGCGTTGGGTTTACGATGGCGTTGTTGGAGCCGCCCTCACCCGGGCAAGCGTAGAGCGTCCCCTCTCGTTCTAGGCTTCTGCCTTGTAAATGGTGGAATGTCTCGGAATCACGGGGCAAGGAGCTAACCTCATTCCATCACTGCCTACAGCGGCGCAGCAGGTAGAGCTGCTCCCTCACAGCAGCTCTCGATCCATGTTCGATCCTGACCTTGGCTGCTGTCTGTGTGGAGTTCGCACGTTCTCCCTGTGACGGTGTGGGTTTCATCCGGGTGTATCCCCCCCCCCCCCCACATACAGCCCAAAGATGTGAGGGTTTATAGGTTAATTGGCCCTTTGTAAAATTGCCTCTAGTGTAGTGAGCGAATGAGAAAGTGGGATAACATAGAACTAGTGTGTGAACGGGTGATGGTTGGTCGGTGCGGACTCGGTGGACTGAAGGGCCTGTTTCATGCTGTATCTCTACAAGGTAAACAAAACTGTGTTTTGCATATATGTAAAATAGCTTTAGTCAACTGACAGTGGGAAATGTAAGTATTAACTAGCTGCCTCCGGCACTGTTCGCGTTACATGGAAGTGCGGCAGTTAATGGCAGTTTTCTCAATATTTATAGAGAACAAGGAAGGCTCTTGATCAGCTGGGCCAGTGGGCTGCGGAATGCAACAATGCAGATCAGTTTTGCATTTTGCCAAGTCAAACCAGGGCAAGATCTTTGCAGTGAATAGTAGGGCCTAATTCAGTGTTGTAGAGCAGATGGATCTCGGATTATAGGTACATAGTTCCCTGCAAGTGCCTTCACGGGTACATCGAGTGGTCTAGAAGGCGTTTGGCACCTTGGCCTTCATCAGTCAGGGCATTGAGTATAGATATTGGGATGTTATGTTGCAGTTGTACAAGAAGTGGAGGAGCCACATTTGGAGTATTTGTATTCTGTGTTGGTCACCTTGCTTGAGGAAGGATGTTATGGAGTTGGAAAGAATGCAGAGAAGATTTACGAGGATTTGAGGGGCTGAGCCATAAGGAGAGGTTGGGCAGGCGAGGACAATATTGCTTGGTGTGCAGGAGGCTGAGGGCTGAGCTGATCGAGATGTATCAAACGATGAGGGGAATAGATAGGGTGAATGCACAATCTTTCACCCAGGCTAGGGGAATCAAAAGCCATAGGACATAGGTTTAAGGTGAGAGGGGAAAGATATAATAAGAACCTCAGAGGCAACTTTTTAACTCAGAGGGTGGTTGGTAGATGGAACAAACTGCCAGAGGAGGTAGTTGAGACAACATTTAAAAGACATTTGGTTAGGTTCATGGATAGGAAATGTTTTGAAGCATCTGACCAAAGACTGAAGGGCTGTTTTTTGTGATGTGCGACTCTATGACCGGCATGGTGGCGCAGTGGTAAAGTTGCTGCCTTACAGCGTTTGCAGCTCCAGAGATCTGGGTTTGATCCGAACTACGAGTGCTGTCTGTACGGAGTTTGTACGTTCTCCCCGTGACCGCGTGGGCTTTCTCCGAGATCTTCGGTTTCCTCCCAAACTCCAAAGACGTACAGGTTTGTAGGTTAATTGGCTTGCTATAAATGAAAACTGTCCCTAGTGTGTGTAAGATAGTGTTAATGTGCGGGGATCGCTGGTCGGTGCAGACTCAGTGGGCCGAAGGGCCTGTTTCTGCGCTGTATCTCTAAACTAAACTAAACGAAGACTCTAAAGGGAATTAAATAACCCTCCCGAGATGCAGTGTAGGGAATGGTCAGCTGTGGAGGCCACGTCATTGGATATTTTTAAGGCAGGGATTGACGGGGATGGTGAAGGCAGGAGAATGGGGCTAGTCATACAGTGTGGAAACAGGCCCTTTGGCCCAACTTGCCCATGCCGACCAACAGGCCCAATCTAAACTAGTTCCACCTGCCTGCTTTTGGTCAATCTTCATCTAAACCTACCCTATCCATGTGTAAGGGAAATGCAGATACTGATTTACGCCAAAGATAGACACAAAATGCTGGAGTAACTCAGTGGGTCAGGCAGCATCTCTGAAGAAACGAAATAGGTGACGTTTCACGCCTGATGAAAGATCTTGACCCAAACGTCACCTATTCCTTTTCTCCAGAGATGCTGTTTGATCCGCTGAGTTACTCCAGCATTTTGTGTCTACCCTATCCATGTACCTGTCTAAATGTTTCTCAAAAGTTGTGATTGTACCTGCCTCCACTACCGCCTCCAGCAGCTTGTTTCATACACCCACTACCCTTTGCATAAAAAAGGTTTTGCCTCTTGTCCCTATTAAATCTTTCCCCCTTCATCTTAAACCTATGTCCTCCTCTGTTGAGAGGGAAAGATAGATCAGCCTTGATTGGAATGGCGTAGATTTGATGGGGCAAATGGCTTACTTCTGCTCCTATGACTGAGGAACTCATGAATATCTTCAGAAGGAACCAGAGGTCTAATGAGCCTTTGTACCCATGGAGATGAACCTAGTATCATAATCCTCATAATCACAAGGGGGCATTGAATAATGGCTGCCTCGCCAACGGTCTGTCGCGTCTTTTTCCTTCTTTGGTTTTCAGTCTGTTGTAAAATGTATGTTTTAGTTTATCTTTTGTTTTGTGTTATGTGGGGGGTAGTGGGGAGGGCGGGGGAAACTTTTTAAATCTCTTTCCTCGACGGTGTTGCGACTTTTTCCGTGTCGTATCTCCGTCTGCACTGCGGCCTAACATCGTGGAGCTGGCGGCCTCTTGCTGGGACCTCGGGAGCTCCAACCGCGGCAGGCTGAGGACTTTAACATCGTGGAGCTCGTAGTTCCTGGTTAGGGACCGGCTATGGGGGCTTCGACTGCCCCAAATCGTGGGAGCTTCGACCGCCGGATGCGGGAACTTCAATCGCCTCGACTGTGGGCGGTTTGACCCCCCCGACTGCGGGAGAAAAAGGAGGAAAGAAGATAAGACTTTATTTCCTTTCATCGCAGTGAGGAATGGGGAGGAGCCGCTCTGGTGGATCTTTATGTAGTTGTGTGTCAATGTTGCATATTTGGTACAACTGTTTGGCAAACCACATTCCTCATATGTTACAAAACTTACTTGGCAAATAAACTACGATTATAATTATGATTATTACGGCAACAATCAGTCACTGAGACATTGGGCAGCAATGTTCCAAATCTTTGCAGAACATCGAGTAGTCGAGACAAGTTGAGTTGTTTAGGAAGCGTGTCATGTATTTATAAAACCTTCACAAGCTGCCTAAAATTGCCCTCAAAAGGCATAAAAATCAGTCTACATCTCAGAGTTTAGTTTAGTTTCGAGATGCAGCGTGGAAACAGGCCCAGCGAGTCTAGGCTGACCAACAACCGCCTGTTCACCAGCACTATTTCTTTGCTCACTTGAGACAATTCACAGAAGCCAATGAACCTGCAAACCTGCACATCTTTAGAGTGTGAGAGGAAACCGGAGCACCCGGAGGAAACCCACGCGGTCACAGGGAGAACGTGCAAACACGCAGGCAGCATCCGTAGTCAAGATGGAAGCCGGGACTCGGGCGCTGTGATGCAGCAACTCTACCGCTGCACCACGTAACCCCTGCAGCTGTCCTGCTTAAGAAAGAGGTTGAGAGGTTCAAAGAGATTTATTCTAAAAACAGTGCACAACGCAGTTATTTGTACTGAGTGTAAAAAAGCGAGAGGGTAGTGCTATCAACTCAATCAGAAAATGGTGAGTCCAGATCCCGCTCCTGGTGAAAGGACAAAAACCTCTCAAAAGACGTTGAGGTGAACATCAAGGATCCCCCGTGGAGCAACCGGGGAGATATGCCTAGTGACCGGGTTAATATTTCAACCCCTCATCAACACGACACAGTGTCACAGCTGGTAGAGGCACTGCCCTCACAGTGCCAGAGACCCGAGTTCGATCCTGACTTCGGGTGCTGTCTGCACGGAGTTTGCATGTTCATGATAGGAGCAGAATTAGGCAATGTGGCACATCAAGTCTACTCTGCCATTCAATCATAGCCAATCTGCCTTTCCCTCTCAGCCCCATTCTCCTGCCTTCTCCCCATAACCCCTCGCACGTTCTCCCTGTGACCGCGTGGGATTCCTCCGGGTGCTCCGGCTTCGTCCCACATGGTAAAGACGCTCAAATCTGTAGGCTCATTAGCTCCTGTAAAATTGACCCGGGCGCGTTGAGACTGGATGCAAAAATGGGATAACATAGAACTAGTGTGAAAGGGTGGTCGATGGTCGGCATGGACTAGGTGGGCTGAATGGCCTGTTTCCACTGTATATCTAAACTGTACCTAGGTACAATGAAACTCCTTATTTGCACACAATTCGGTAAACAAATCTTACTATACATAGGGGCACAATCTTACTTGAGTGCAAGAGTTCAGTGCAAGAATAGTATTACACTTCCCTGACGAAGAGACGTCGCCTGTCCTTTCTCTCCAGCCATGCTGCATGACCCTCTGAGTTACTCCAGCACTTTGTGTTTTGCTCAAGATTCCAGCATCTGTAATTCCTTGTGTCGCCTCTCCCTCCCTCCCTCTCTCTCTCTGTCTCTCTCTCTCTCTGTCCCTCTCTACAACTCACCTCCCCCACCCACCTTTATCTCGCTCTCCCTTTCTCTCTTCCTCCTTGCTTATCAGAAAGGTCTAATCCTCTGAAAATAACCTTTGAACATGTTTGTTTTGCCCCTAATTATTGCTTGGCAAATTGTCCTTCTCCGACTGTAAATAAATGAACCTGTTGAAACGTATTCTTGAAACGAGCTTTGCTACAGACTGCCAGTCAAGAGTAAATTGCAGCTCAAATATAACTTGTTTAGAGTTCTGGCAGGAGCTTCAAGAAATAAGCTGGCCATATAAGGTGTGGGATCAGAAGCAGTGTGAATGCAATGGGATATTCAGTCATGGGTCGCAATGAATATTATTGGAGCCGAGATATTTTCCTCTGCCAGGTTGTTGGTTCTAAAGAAGTATTTATTCGTGCAAACATTTCTGGTGGCAGAAATTGCGTTTAAGGCAAGTTTGCAAAGTTGAGGATAAGACAGTTGTGGCAACGGGCTAGATTCTACCTCTTTTCAAAGGGGATTCCGAGTCTCCCTCTTCTCACCCCACACACTAGTTCTATCCTACACACTCGGGACAATTTACAGAAGCCAATTAACCTACAAACCTGCACGTCTTTGGAACGTGGGAGGAAACCGGAGCACCCGGAGAAAACCCACACGGTCACCAGAGAGAACGTGCAAACTCCACACAGACCGCACCCGTAGTCAGGATCCAACCTGGGTATCTGGCGCTGTAAGGCAGCAGGTGACCAGCGGGGTGAGACGATTCCTTGATTATGCTGGTGGCCTTGCCGAGGCAGCGTGAAGTGTAGATGGAGTCCATCGATCACCCGTTCACACTAGTTCTATACCACACACGAGGGACAATTTGTGGAAGACAATTAACTAACAATTCTTCACATCTTTGAAATGTGGGAGGAAACCGGGAGCACCCAGAGAAAACCCGCACGGTCACAAGGAGAACGTGCAAACTCTGTACAGACAGCACCCGTAGTCAGGATCGAACCCGGGTCTCTGGCGCTGTGAGGCAGCAACTCTACCGCTGCACCACAGGGCTGCCCCCAAAGAGGGCATAACGATAAAATGAGAGTGGAGAAACTTTAATGGAGATGTGTGGGGCAAGTATTGTTACACGGAGAGTGGTGGGGTGCTGGAACACATTGGCAGAGGAGGTGGTGGTGAAGGCAGATACGATAGTGGCGTTTAAGAGGCTTTTAGATATGGCACATGGAAGTGTAGGGAATAGAGGGATATGGATCACGTGCTGGCAGATCAGTTCAGTTGAACTTGGCATCATGTTCGGACCAAACATTGTGGGCCGAAGGGCCTGTTCCTGCGCTGTACTGATCTATATCACGCTTCCCAAATCCTGGCTCCCATCCTAACATCACTGTGTGAGCTCCTTCACTGGACAGACCCCAGCAGCCCACCATCCCAAGGGTAATTAGAGGGGGGGGGATTAGATTCTATTAGATTCTGATGGGCAGCACAGTGGTGCAGCGGTAGAGTTGCTGCCTTACTGCACCAGAGCATATCACTTGTCCCTATAGTGCTAGTGTACGGGGTAATCGCTGGTCGGCGCAGACTCGAAGGGCCTGTTTCCACACTGTATTTCACAATCTAAAACTCTAAATATGTGTCCAAATACACTTGAGAAAGCAAATGTCAAGAATTTGGAGACGCGAGGAACTTCAGTTGCCGGTTTACAAAAAAAAGCCACAAAGTGCTGGAGTAACTGCGGGTCAGGCAGCATTCCCGGAGAGCATGGATAGGTGACGTATATTGGGTTGGGACCCTTCTTCAAGCAGAGTGAGTGTGTAGGAAGGAACTGCAGATGCTGGTTTAAACCGAAGATAGACACAAAAAGCTGGAGTAACTCAGCGGGACTGGCAACATCGCTGGAGGGAAGGAATGGATGACGTTTTGTGTTGGGACCTTTCTTCAAGCTGAGTGGTGGGGAGAAAGCTGCAAGAGAGGTGGGTCTCCAGAGCTTCATGGTGGCTTCACAAAACTTGCTCAACAGTGGCATCTGGTGGCTTGCGGTTAAATTACATCAGGGTGTCGCGCCACAGACAAAAGGAAATATGGCCATTTTTCACAAGGTTTAAGTCGGCATTTGGACAGGTAGACGGATAAGAAAAGAATAGAGGGATTTAGGCCAAAGACTGGAAAATTGAATCGTCAGACATCTCAGTCACCATTGTTGAGTTGGGGTCGAAGGGCCTGTTTCTATGCTATACAACTCGACATGATAAGGATTCTGTTGGGCGACACAAAATGAAATAGCGCGGCGCATTGGCACAACTAGTAGAGCCGCTGCCTCAGTGCCAGTCAAGAGACCCGGATTCGATCCCGACCTCCAGTGCTGTCTGTGTGTGGAGTTTGCACGCTCTTCCCGTGACCGTGTGGGTTTTCTCCAGTTTCCTCCCACATCCCAAAGACGTGCGTGCGGCTCTGCAGGTTATTCGCTCCTTTGTCAATGGCCCTCTTGTGTGTAGGGAGTGGATGAGAAAGTGGGATAACATAGAACTAGTGTGAACGGGTGATCGACGGTTAGTGCGGACTCGGTCGACTGAGGGCCTGTTTCCATCTCTGAAGGGTCTGAATGTTACCCATTCCTTCTCTCCAGAGATGCTGCCTGTCCCGCTGAGTTACTCCAGCATTTTGAGTCTACCTTCCATTTAAACCAACATCTGCAGTTCCTCCCTACACATTGGGCGTGTTTCCATGCACGCTAAACATTGGAGTGCAGAGCCAGCCCCGCATGCGAGATGTCTGATGTCTGACCCTGTCTGAAGGGTTTCCCTCCTCTGTGGAGTTTAACCGGTGATTCTCACTCCCTCGCCCTGCGACTACTGATCGTTATTTAACCCCTTCTTGTTGCAGGATGTCGGAAAGGAACGTGTGCCGCAGAAAATACTCACTCAGGAAGAGCTCCGGCAGAAGGTGGAAGCCTACAACTCTTCCGTTACCAACCGGTTAAGAATGAGCTGGGTGAGTGATTGTCCACCACACCTGATGGAGATGTTGGACTTCCCCACTGGGTTCTAAACGGACGAGCTAACATGGGGCATTTTGCTCAGCATTGATTCGGGTGGCACGGTGGCGCAGCGGTAGAGGTGCTGCCCCACAGCTCCAGAGAAACGTTGCCTATTTCCTTAGTTTCTCCCGCTCAGTTTCTCCAGCACTTTTGTCTACCTTCGATTTTCCAGCATCTGCAGTTCCTTCTTAAACACTCGGACTATCTTTAATCGGACGTTATTGGACTTTACCTTGCACTAAACGTTATTCCCTTTACCGTGTATCTCTACACTGCGGATGGCTAGATTGTAATCATGTGTTGTCTTTCTGCTGACTGGTCAGCACACGACAAAAGCTTTTCACTGTACCTCGGTACACGTGACAATAAGCTAAGCTAAAACTAAAGTGAACAGAGTTTGTACGTTCTCCCCGTGACCGTGTGGGTTTTCTCCGGGAGCTTGGGTTTCCTCCCACGTTCCAAAAACTTGCAAATTTGTGTGTTAATTGGCTTGTGTGAATTGCCCTTAATGTGCAGAGAGTGGATGTGAAACTGGGAACCATCAAACTAGTATTCAGATGATGGATGGTCGGCATGGACTTAGTGGGCCGAAGGGCCTGTTTCCATGCTGTATCTCTCTGAACTCTATCACCACACTAAAATAAACTAAATGTGTGGGAAGGAACTGCAGATGCTGGTCAGAGTCGGAAAAAGGGCTTCAACCCGAAACGTCTCCTATTCCTTCCCCCCAGGGATGCTGCCTGACCCACTGAGTTACTCCAACACTTTGTGTCTATCGCCCGTGCCAAACAATGCTAAACTAATCTACATGTTTTGCCTCTCCAGAACACGAATGAAGTCTACACTGGTTTCATCAAGGTTCAGATGGACCTGCACAGACCCATCACCATACGGGCCATGTCAACTCCAGGCAGTCACGTGTATAACGGCGTCAACGAGACAGCCTTCTACTTGCCGAAGGATACCGTCAACACACTGCACATCAGCAGCTGCAACACGGTCAAGGACGTGATCCAGGCGCTGCTGAAGAAGTTCACAGTGGTGGATAACCCCGCCAAGTTTGCACTCTTCCAGCAGTTCTACGTGGGGGATCAGGGTAAGGCTTGCAGGCTTTGACAGGTCTCTTGACAGGGGCGGCATGGTGGCGCAGCAGGAGAGTTGCTGCTTCACAGCGCCAGAGACCCAGGTTCGATCTTGACTACGGGTGCTGTCTATGTGGCGTTTGTACGTTCTCCCTATGACTGTGTGCGTTTTCCCCAGGGTGCTCCAGTTTCCTCCCACACTCCAAAGTCATGCGGGTTTGTAGGTTAATTGGCTTTGGTAAAGATTGTACATTGTCCCTAGTGTGTGTAGGATAGTACGAGTGTAGGATAGCGCTGGCGCCGACCAACGATCCCCATATATTAACACTATCCGCTACACATTGGGGGCAATGTTTACATTTACCAAGCCAATTAACCTACGTCTTTAGAGTGTGGGAGGAAACCGAAGATCTCGGATAAAACCCACGCAGGTCACGGGGAGAAGGTACAATCTCCGTCCAGACAGTACCCGTAGTCTGGATGGAACCCGGGTCTCTGGCACAGCAACGTTACCGCTGTGCCGTCCTTGTCACGCCGAGCCACCGTACTATGTCTCTGGTCCATCAGTGACACATGGACATCATTGACATGGTGCACCTGCACAACTAACCTGTCTCCGCTCCTCTACCTCTAGTTCACTCGCACAAGCTGTCGGACGGAGAGCACCCCCTCTATCTGCGGCTGCTTGCCGGACCCGGCTCGGATGCCTTGAGCTTTGTGCTGCGAGAGTACGAGACCGGGGAAGTCTTGGTAAGTGGCCTCTCTCTATCTCAAGTGCTCATGGGTTTTAGTGTCATAGAGTCATACAGCGTGGAAACAGGCCCTTCGGCCCAACTTGCCCATGCCGACCAAGATGCCCCATTAACACTAGTCCCACCTGTCTGCATTTCTAAACACTTCCTATCCACTTCCTATCGTTCACATGTTGTTACAATACCCCTCAACCTCCTCCACTGGCAGCTCACTCCTTATATCCATCACCCTCCGTGTGAAAAAGTTACCCCTCAGTTTCCTATTAAATCTTTCCCCCCTCACTTTAAACCAAAGTCGTCGTCTGGTCCTTGATTCCCCTACCCTGGGTAAAAGAAGGCAATCTGGATTCAGTTGCAAGAATCTTTAGTAGACTTGTTCACTGTCAATAAAACCAAGGAATTAATCCTTGACTTCAGAAAAGAAACATTTTCTTAATTAAAACCTTTCCCTCTCATCTGACACCCATATTGCCCTTCTCTGGGTGAGAGATTGTGTATCCACCTTATCTTTCTGTTCCCTTCCCATCAAGATCTTGTCCACCTCTATACACCCCTCATCCTCCTGCGCTCCAAGGAATAGAGTCCTAGCCAGCTCAGCCTCTCCCCTTAGCTCAGGCCCTCCAGTCCTGGCACCATCCTCATAATTCTTCTCTGCGCCCTTTACCTGCCGTGACCACATCTTCCCTCCAGCAGGCTGACCAACACTGAACACAATACTCCGAATGCGGCCTCCCCGAAGCATTGTACCACTGTCACATTACAAAGTGAGCAGGAGCACTCCATCACTTAGTCTCTATTTTTGTAAACCAACATCTGCAGTTCCTTTTGTCTGGAAATGAAGGAGATTATCAGGGGCCAGAAGGTTGGATATTAATATGCAGACAAGGAATGGTAATCGGATCCTAACACCTTTAGTTCAGGTGAAACAAGGGGTGCAAATACTGGAATCTTCAGTAAAAAACACAAAGTGCTGGAGTAACTCAGCGGGTCAGGCAGCATCTCTGGAGAACATGGATAGGTGATGTTTCAGGTCAAGTCCTGACCCAGGTTTTTTTTTTCTCTCTCTCTGTCTCTCTCTGTCTCTCTCTGTTTCTCTCTGTCTCTCTGTCTCTCTGTCTCTGTCTCTGTCTCTGTCTGTCTCTGACCAATCCACGTCCCCCAGAGATGCTGCCTGAGCTGCCGAGTTACTGCGGCACTTTTTTAACATTTACTTAAGTTTTGGATTCAGTTTAAAGACACAGCATGGAAAGAGGCCCTTTGACCCATCGAGTCCCCCCCCCCCAAACCATCGATCACCGATTCACACCAGGCCTATGTTATCCCACAATATAATATAGAGCTGTTGTGAATGGGTGATCGATGGTCAACACAGTATTGTTGGTATAAACCAGCATCTCGGTTCTTTGATTCTAATCGATAGAGTGGGTGTGGAGAGGATGTTTCCACAAGTGGGAGAGTCTAGGACCAGAGGCCATAGCCCCAGAATAAAAGGAGATGAGGAGGAATTTATTTGGTCAGAGGGTGGGGGTGAATCCGTGGAATTCATTGCCACGAACGGCTGTGGAGGCCAAGTCAATGGATAGTTTTAAGGCGGAGATTGACAGATTCTTGATTAGTACGGGTGTCAGGGGTTATAGGGAGAAGGCAGGAGAATGGGGTTGAGAGGGAAGGTTAGATCAGCTATGATTGAATGGCAGAGTAAACCTGATGGGCCGAATGGCCTAATTCTGCTCCTATAATTTATGAGCTCCAACGTGTCCTCCTTGTGTTCTTCAAGGTTTGATCTATGTCTCTTTATCCAGTAGACTGTATATCACCATGGGTCACCTCTGACACAATGTTCCCGCCTGTTGAATGTATCCGCGTTGATGTATCCGCTGGTGTGGGGTCCGGGTTTGTCTGGGTTTTGTCTTGTCCTGCGCCTTCACCCCTGATCTCTTGTTCCCCCAGTGGGAGGCCTTCAGCCTGCCGGAGCTGCAGAACTTCCTGCGGATGCTGAGCAAGGAGGAAGAGGATCAGTTCAAGCTGCTGGAGAAACGCTACGTGACCTACAGGGCCAAGCTGGAGGCCGCCTTGAGATCCACGGGAAAACCGGATTAACCCCGGAGTAACGGCAAGAGATGCCTGGTCCCAGTGTTGGGAAGCTCTGGACAGAGGGATGCGTGCACGTGTAGCCAACAGGAAGTTAACCTTCAAACCTGGAGACCTCTGTTTCAGCGGGAGGACTTAGTTGGTTGAACCAACCTGGAACATTGGACCCAATGGACTAGAGCCAGACTATCTCATACCTTGTGCGGCCACCAAATTTGCTGGGCATTCGTCAAGGGTATTCGGCAGCCAGCGAACGTTGGACGTGCTTCAACGCCAGTGAGATCTCCTGGCGTTGACCTCGCACGTAAAGTATTTATGCCGGTGGTTCTAACACGCCAGCATTCACACAGCCTGGTGCCTTAGCAAAGCCTCTGGCCTCCATGTTCTGCTTGTGTGGAGAGTCGGTGTAGAGGGACAATAATGCCTGCATTCAACATGATACATGCAACTTGAGAACTCACGGGGAACCATCTTTAACGGTTCCTGCACAGCCCGCAAATTTACAGTGCCGAATGTTTAAAGATTCAATGCTGAATATTATATTTTAAGAATTAAGGACACTAAAATCGAGACGTACAGCATTGATACAGGCCCATTTTAAGGACAGTAAACCAGACACATACAGCATGGAATCAGGCCCATTTTAAGGATAGGAAGCTACACGTGAAAATTATGACAAGGGAGGCAAAGAGGTTTAGAGGGGTTAAAGCAGCCAAGATGATCACCTAGTTTGGGCAACACAGCGGTGCAGCGGTAGAGTTGCTGCCTTACAGTGCCGGAGTCCTGGGTTCGATCCTGACTACGGGTGATGTCTGTCGGGAGTTTGCATGTTCTCCCCATGACCGCATGTTTTCTCCGGCTTCTCCGGTTTCCTCCCACACTCCAAATACATACAGGTTTGTAGGTTAATTGGCTTCGGTAAAAATTGCAGATTGTTCCTCGTGTGTAAGATAGTGTGAGTGTACGGGGTGATTGCTGGTTGGCGCAGACTCGGTGGGCCGAAGGGCCTGTTTCCGGGCTGATGGGTTTGGGCTTGGGTTTGGGGAAGTGTTGAAGATTGGTGTTGAGATGAAGTGTAAAGACAGCGTGCAGGAGAGATGTTGAGATGTAGACGAAACTGGGGCCACGGTGGTGCAGCGGTAGAGTTGCTGCCTTAATGCCAGAGACCCGGGTTCAATCCTGACTACGGGTGCTGTCTGTACGGAGTTTGTACATCTCCTTCTCCTTGGATTTTCTCCGGGTGCTTCAGTTTCCTCCCACGCTTCAAAGACGTGCAGGTTTGTAGATTAATTGGCTTCAGTAAATTGTCCTTAGTGTGTAGGATTGAACTAGTATACGGGGTGACCAATGGTCGGCGTGGACTTGGAGGCCGAAGGGCCTGTTTCCACGCTGCATCTCTAAACGTCACCTACTCATGTTCTCCAGAGATGCTCTGTAAAAGCTGTAAATTATAAATTGTGCCTAGTGTGTACTAGTGTATTGTGCGGGGCGATCGCTGGTTGGCACGGACTGGGTGGGCCGAAGGGCCTGGTTCCACCCTGTAACTCTGAAGTCTAAGTTTAAAGATCAATGATGTAGAAGGCAAGAGATGGGTTTGGGGAAGTGGTGACGAGGATTGTTGGGATGAAGTGGAAAGACAGCGTGCAGGAGATATGTTGAGATGTAGGTTTGGATTGATTATGTAGGCAGGTTGGAGACCAGAATGAGAAGAAGATTAGTTTAGGAGAAAGGAGCTCTATTTATGTGTGGGAACAGGTTAGAAATACCACAAGTGTACAAACCAGACTTGTTAAGTGAAGCAGTAATTGCCTTGGGCACCACGTGCTCCCATCTTCAGACAGTGGGGTGGTGGATGGTGGCTTGATGGCAGGAACCAGGCCTCTAGTGAGCATCTGCTCCAGGAGACCTCTTGGCCGTTGGTATTTTTCACTCTTGTGCTCGTAGCTTTGGGCTCGGGGTAGACGGGTACAGCACCTGCGGCCGGGTGTGTGTGCACTGGTCAAAGCTGTAATAAGTTGGCGGGGCTGCGTGAATATCCGGCGCGGCAGAGGTGCTCACCGGTAGAGCGGCAGAAGGACATGCCTGAGGTAAAGGTCACTCTTCCTCTTGGAGTTTCCTCAACCCAAAGTTTATCGCCAAAGCTGAGAGCGAATTAGCATGGGTCACTAAAATAACTGATCAGAGACACTGCCTTGGGTTTAAAACCAAAAGCTGACCCAAGCCAGAGGTACTGCTGCCCCAGACCTCCAGCAGCCTGGGTTCAATGCTAACCGTGTGGAGTTTGCACGGTTCGACTCGTGACGGAGTGGCTTTCCTTTGGGGTTGTCCGGTTTCCTCCCCCAGCTCATGCCCATGCCAGTTATTGGCTCTGAATTACCCCCTGTGGGCCCAATTTACAGAGCGCCGATTAATCGACAAACCCGCACTTCTCTGGGATGTGGGTGGAAACCAGAGCACCCGGAGGAAACCCACACGGTCACAAGGAGGACGTGCAAACTCTGAAAACAGGTAGCAGGGGGTCAGGATCGAACCGTGTCTCAGGCGCTGTGAGGCAGCAACTCTGCCAGCTGTGCTTGTGGGTGAGAAGCAAAAGGAATGAAACTGGAGTTCAGTAAAAGATCTTAGTGTACAGAGGCACAATCATCCTTGTGTACAAGAGTTCAAGAATAGTAGATGACACTGAGATAGCACACAGGAGTCGCCACGTTTCCAGCGCCGTTTTGTGTGATTCAAGTCCGACGTTGTTAACAATATAGAGTCTGAACTTTGCCGTAAAGGCCCGTTGTCCTGGCGACGACCCTGGGTCGGAATTCTCCCCATAACCAGAGTCCTCCAATCCAGGCAAGATCCTGGTGAGTCTCCTTTGCACTCTCTCCAGCCCAGTCACATCCTCCATATCATGCGGTGACCAGGACTGCTCACAATACTCCAGGTGCAGTCTAGCCAGTGTTTTGTAAAGTTACAACATAAAGTCCCAAACCTGACATGCTGTGCACTACAGAGACTTTGGGGTGGGGGCAATAATATCTGCTCCTTTCCCTAACTGCTGCTGAATTACTATTTAATGTGTGGCTACTGTATGAATTTTGTCCAAAGATTAATTGCTATGAAATTGCTGAGCATTCAACATTGGTTATAAATAATTCTGTGGTGGATGGGAGAAACCTCAAACTATTGCCGTTCGGATTCTGTCGAGGGAGGAGGGAGTGGGGGGGGGGGGGGGGGCGGTGACATTTGCGGAGAAGGGTGGACAGATACCCTCTTGAATGCCCCACAACCCCCCAACACTCTAAGGGCTCCAGTACCTTTGATGTGGGATCGGCACCATGTCTATGGAGGATCCATCTTGGTTGAGGAGTTTCCAAATTTAGGGGCGGCACAGTGGCACAGTGGCACAGGGGTAGAGTTGCTGCGCCAGAGACCCAGGTTCGATCCTGACTACGGGTGCTGTTTGCACATTCTCCCCGTGACCGCGTGGGTTTTCTCTGGGTACTCTGGTTTCCTCCCACATCCCAAAGACGTACACGTTTGCATGTTAATTGGCTTCGGCTTAAAAAAAATTGTAAATTGACCCAAGGGTGAAGGATAGTGCTAGTGTATGGGATGATCGTCGGTTAGTGTGGACTGGATGGGCCGAAGGGCCTGTTTCCGTGCTGTATCTCTGAAGATGAAAGAAGCTCTACACTGTGAGCTAACACGCTGCGGATTTCGATCTGCATTTTACGCAATTTCTCTTTCTGCTTGGAGGTTTGTTTGGGAGAGGATTGTGGGGGTGGGGTGGGGGGGGGGGGGGGGGGGTGCAAGAGGAGAAACCAATGCTTCCACTCATGGGCCAGGGCGTCTGTCGTGACCCACTTGATGATCGCAGGGTGGAGAATTTAATGCCGTGTACCTTTGATAACGGCGATATGAGCAGTTGAGTTGCCACTGCTTTGCTTGCTTGCATGTTTTATTGTGTGATAACTCATACCAAAGAATAAAGTTAGGGCACTTTAGCACGTCAGGGAATTGTTGTTAAAAACCGAAGAAGAGGAAAAAAAATGTTGAAACTTGATATTTAAGTCTGTCGATGACCATTTTGTATTAATTTAAACGAAAAAGCTGTACCGAGATTTTGTACTGAGCTAAAATTAATGTTTTGTTTTTGTTTTAAATAGACAATGTGGAAAAAAAAGTCTTATTTTAGTAGCCGGGCCTACACTCCTGATCCGCGTTGATTGAACAGGAGTGCCGGACAACGCTCATATTCTTTTACTGTGAATGGTAAATATTTTTTTTTAACCCTTACTTGAACTGTTTGCACTCCACGCCAGAGCCAAATGGCGAAAAACTATCCGTGGAGCTATTGCGTAACGCTCTACAGGCTGGTTGTTCGATTGCAGGGGGTTTCGTGGAGTTTGACGTTGGGTTTTTTCTTGCCGTGAAAGCAATGTCCAACTCTTCCCCTGCCCTGACGCAATCAAACACTGACAATGTCCTGCTGATCATTCCAGTGAAAGGCAAGAAGTGTATCGTGTTTCACTACCATCACAAACCACTTGCTGTGTTTACCAGCGTATGCAAGGGGACAAAATACAATAATTGACTCTGAAACAAGGGGCTGCATGTGTGGACAAGCACAGACTGTAAGCAGTGTATATACCGAGTTGTTATTGTATTTATATTGACTGATGCAAGTGGAAATTTATTTTTATTAAGAAGGGATTATTATCTTTCCCTTTTTAAGGTATTGAATTTGGATAAAATGGCTTTTGTAAACTGTGGCCTATTTTAATAAAGATGACATTGATGGGGATCCTGTCTGTGTGTATGTGTGTGTGTGTGTCTGTATTTATCAACCTTTTTGAACGGATTTATTTACACAATCGCTCCTTGGCATACAGGTCTCCGCAAACACTTCTGATCACAACCGTGGTCAGCAACACAACTGTGGCAAGAAAGCGAAACCGCGCGAAAAACAGCAGCCCCTCCCGAGTCACGTGACTGCGGCTTCTGAGCGCCAGGTTCGATACCTGCGTGCTCCAGTAGGCGCCGCTACACCTTATTCTAGACTAAGCCACCACCTCTGTTTGCAATACCAGCGCCTTGGGTGGCACGGTGGCGCAGCGGTAGAGTTGCTGCCTCACAGCGCCAGAAACCCAGGTTCGATCCTGACCAGGGGTGCTGTGTGTACGGAGTTTGCACGTTATCCGTGCGACCATGTGGGTTTTCTCCAAGTGCTGCGGTTTCCTCCCACACTCCAAAGACCTAGAGGTTTTGGCTACGGTTTAAAAAAAAAGGAAAATTGTCCCTAGCGTGTAGGGTAGTGCAAGTGTACAGGTCGGCACGGACTCGCTGGGCCGAAATGCCTAGTTCAGCACCGTATCGCTAGAACTAAAAACTTGTGCTTTATTTGGGGCTGATGTTCCTGAAAAGCTGCGCGTCATTGAAACATGCATAAACGAAACAATGTTTCAACGTTTCCTTTATTATCACATGTTCCAAGGAACGGTGAAAGTCTTCTTTGGCATTCAGATCAATGAGATTATTGCCGTACATCAGTACCTGGAGTATTGTGTGCAGTTTTGGTCCCATAATTTGAGGAAGGCCATTCTTGCTATTGAGGGAGTGCAGCGTAGGTTTACAAGATTAAATCCCGGGATGGCGGGACTGTCATATGCTGAGAGAATGGAGCAGCTGGGCTTGTACACTCTGGAGTTTAGAAGAATGAGAGGGGATCGCATTGAAACATATAAGATTGTTAAGGGCTTGGACATGCTAGAGGCAGGAAGCACGTTCCCGATGTTGGGGGAGACCAGAACCAGGGGCCACAGTTTAAGAATATGGAGTAAGCCATTTAGAACGGAGAGGAGGAAACACTTTTTCTCACAGAGAGTGGTGAGTCTGTGGAATTCTCTGCCGGTTCTCTGGATGCTTTCAAGAGAGAGCTAGATAGGGCTCTTAGAAATAGCGGCGTCAGGGGATATGGGGAGAAGGCATGAACGGGATACTCATTGGGGATGATCAGCCATGATCACATTGAATGGCGGTGCTAGCTTGAAGGGCCAAATGGTCTCCTTCTGCACCTATTGTCTATTGTCCGTACACTCACCAATAAAGTACAGAATGCATAGAAACAACCCACTGAGTCCATATACAAGAGTCGCCAGGTTGTGGTGCCATTTTCACAGTCCCAGCTCCAGCTGGCCATAAAGGGCCGTTGCAGCCATCGCCTCCATTCCAGTCGTCCTGTGAACCATCGTCCCTCTCCTCGCCCGGCTCTGGCGACGCCTCCCGCTGCCGACCTGGAGTGAGCAGAATGTCCCCTGTCCCCCCCCCCCCCCCCCCCCCCCACCCCTCCCCCCGTCCTTCTTGCCGGCCCTTTGTCCAGCGTCTGTTTGTACAGGTGATAATAAAACCAATGAGTCTACTCACTAACCTTTTCCCAGCATTTATGTTATTTAGTTGAGTTTAGTTCAGAGATACAGTGTGCAAACAGCCTCCTTTGCCCATCGAGTCCGTGCCGACTAGCGATCCTGCACACTGGGCGAAATGTACAGCGGCAATGACCCTGCAAACCTGCACGCCTTTGGAATGTGGGAGGAAACCGGAGCAAGTGAAGAATACCCACACAGTCACAGGGAGAACGTGCAAACTCCACACACACAGACAGCACCCGAGGTCAGGATCGAACCTGGGTCTCTGGCACTGTGAGGCAGCAATTCTACTGCTGTGCCACTGTGCCAACACTGATTATGGTTCATTTTCTAGAATTATTGGATAGAATATCAGAGCCTGGGGGGGTGATATTTCCTGGACGGTTGCAGTTAGCATAGATTAGATGTAATAGCTTCAGGTTTATTTCAAACATTGACAGGTTTAGGAATGAATGAACTGTCAGGCAGATGTGCCTGTAGTTAGTAATTAGGCCTCTAGAGGGCGAGAAGTGTATACTAAATTGACTCGGAATCCTCTCGGTACAATGGATGGTAACTTTAAACAAAGTATCTTTCAGCAATTACTGGCTGACCAGAGTGTGAAGGGTTTATATCTTCTTCCTACGGTCGCATGCGCTTCAAGGATCGAGTAGTGGCATGGTGGCGCAACTGGTGGAGCTGCTGTCTTACGGTGCCAGAGACCCGGGTTTGATCCTGACCTCGGGTGCTGTCTGTGTGGAGTTTGTGCGTTCTCCCTGCCACGCTTTGTCCTGCCTCTCCTCTCTCCCAGTGTTCTACTTCACTCCTCATCTCCACTCCCAGGCAGTACAAGCATTTCACGGTATCTCTGTACAATAATGCACTGGACTAAACGTGAGTGCATGAGCAACATGTCGCATGCTAATGACTGCATGGCTAAAGACACTGAGTGACTAATCGCAGCTCCATCCAAGACCGCAGGAAATTACAGCGAGAGTTGTGGACGCAGCCCAGACCATCACAGAAACAAACCTCCCTTCCATTGACACCATCTACATTACACGCTGCCTCGCCAAGGCCACCCGCATAATCAAGGACCGGTCTCATTCCAGCCACTCCCTCTTCTCCCCACTCCCATCAGGCAAGAGGTACAGCAGTTTGAAAACGCACACAACAGATTCAGGGACAGTTTCTTCCCAGTTGTTATCAGACAACTGAACCATCCTCCCAACAACTCGAGAGCGGTCCAGACCTTCCATCTACCTTATTGGAGACCTTCGAAATATCTTTAATCAGACTTCAACTAAATGTTATTCCCTTTCTCCTGTATCTGTTCACTGTGGACGGCTCGATTGTAATCATGTACAGTTTGTTTCGCTGACTGGATGGCAGGCTGCAAAATAAAAAGCTTTTCACGGTACGTGTGACGATGATACTGAACTAAACAAAACGATGGGCCCCGACCCGTAGCGTCACCTGTGCATGTTGTCCAGTGCTGCTGCCTGACCCGCTGAGTTACTCCAACACTTTGTGACAGTCCAGAGTTCATCGGCGAGTGATGTGTAGTGTTCAACAACCTGATGGTAGTTGGGGGGGAAGATATTCTTGAACCTGTTGGTCATGGTTTTGAGACTTATTCTTTTGAATGTACTTTGAGAAAGCAGATGAGGAGGAACTCTTGTAGCCAGAGGGTGGTGAATCTGTGGAATTCATTGCCACAGACATCTGTGGAGGCCAAGTCAATGGGTATTTTTGAAGTGAAGATTGACAGGTTCTTGATTAATAAGGGCATCAAAGGTTGTGGGGAGGAGTCATGCGTCCCAGATAGAACAATGGGATTCTTACTTGCTGCAGCACCACAGAATATGTAAACAAAGTACACTGTAAAGCGTGACCATGTAAACATAGTACACTGTAAAGAAGTCCAGAGGGATCTGGGGGTCGTTGTTCATCAGTCTATGAAAGTAAGCATGCAGGTAGAGCAGGCAGTGAAGAAAGCGAATGGCATGTTGGCCTTTATAGCAAGAGAAGTCGAGTATAGGAGCAAAGAGGTCCTTCTGCAGTTGTACAGAGACCTGGACAATCTAGAGGCAGGAAACATGTTCCCGATGTTGGGGGAGTCCAGAACCAGGGGCCACAGTTTAAGAATATGGGGGAAGCCATTTAGAACGGAGACAAGGAAACACTTTTTCTCAGAGAGAGTTGTGAGTCTGTGGAATTCTCTGCCTCAGAGGGCGGTGGAGGCCGGTTCTCTGGATGCTTTCAAGAGAGAGCTAGATAGGGCTCTTAAAGATAGTGGAGTCAGGGGATGTGGGGAAAGGCAGGAATGGGGTACTGATTGGGGATGATCAGCCATGATCACATTGAATGGCGGTGCTGGCTCGAAGGGCCGAATGGCCTACTCCTGCACCCATTGTCTATTGTCTAAACAATCTGATAAACGAGAGAGAGAATAAAAGATTCTGTGTGTATATATACACTTATCCCCAAGTACATGCACACATACATACACACCTATATATATATATTTATTCATATACACATATCCACATATATATATATATATATATATATATACACACACTTGCTCAAAAAACAAACAATAGTAGTGCAATAATAATAATAACAATAGTCTATTGATGTTCAGAGCTTCTTTGAGGTTGTAGTTTGTAAATTACTTCCAGACTCAGCATATGATTCAAACACATCTTTAATCAGCACTAAAACTTAACAGCATGAAGGATGGTTAGTTATCAACACCTCCTGGCTGCTCAAACTGTCGGTGCTGAGAAATAGTCTTAGTGTCAGTATTACAGTGGGGTGGAGTTAGAGATGCTGGCTGCTGTGTGATTGGTTAACATGCAACATCAATCTACATCCTTCCCCCAAAGGTTAAGTGTGAAAGGGCACTCATGCCATGGGGTTAAACATACTCGCCATATCTGTCTGGTGGTCTACTAACATGGCCCGAGCGCGTGCGGACCAAACCCTCCCCTCCCTCGCTTGAAAGATGAGACGGAGAGCCTGGAGGCGAGAATGACGTGATGGAGGCCTGTGGTGACCGAAAGGGGAAACATGCGGTGGGAGAGGCCCCGTGGTTAGTGGAGACCGCGGGACGTGGAGGGGTGCAAGGCATGCGGGGACGGGCGGGAGACATTGCAAAAGGCGGCTGGAACTGGAGCGGTGGAGCATAGGGACCAGCAGGCGGTGGTCGAGGCTCCCTCACAGCAAGCAGGTGTTGTCGACTTCTCCGGTACGCCGCTCCCTCACAATCTACCAGGTAAGACCGGGTAGACCACGGTGCCCAGACGGGAATGTCCAGTGGAAGTTCGTAGATGGACGACCTGACCCAGAAGTAAAGGCCTGAGTGGTCTGCTGGAACTGTCGTATGACCGTTTCTGAATATCGTGCTTCTCTTGTAGACGTTTCTGGATAGTGGCAGGCTTCAGCACCTGAGGAACCAGTTGCTGTTGTGCGATGGGGACCGGAGGCCTCGTCAATCTCGACATCAGTCGCTGTGCTGGCGATCCCAGGGTTCCGTCCCTGGCAACGTTTCTGAGATTCAGGAGATCGAGGTAAACGTCTGACTTTGAAATCTGTGCTCGCTCCAGCAAGTATTTGGCGCTTCTGACAGCGCGTTCAGCGAGACCATTACTCTGTGGATACTCGGGACTGCTCGTGACGTGCTGGAAGTTCCATCGGTCTACGAAAAGCTTGAACATGTGGCTGGTGAACTGCCGACCGTTGTCGGTTCTCAGGCTTACGGGAGCGCCAAAGGTAGAGAAGTGTCTTTTCAGCTTCTGGATGACCATCTCCAATGTGAGGGAGATCAGTTGTTCTAGTTCAAACCAATTAGAAAAGGAGTCGACTAGAACGAGGTAGTGCTTCCCGCACCATTCGAAAATGTCTGCCGCCAGCGATGTCCAGGGCAGAGCTGGTGGAGGTTGTTGCAGAAGGGGCTGCCACTGCTGATGAGGCGCAAGGCTGTTGCAAGCGGGGCAGGAGGCTACGCGGTCCCGGATGTAGCTGGCCATTCACTAAAATGTCCCTTGTTAACTAATCAGTCAGCTGATCGACCGGCATATTTTGGAATCGGCTGTGCTGGTTAAGATTGATATAAACGAGTCTACTCGTTCACCAGGGAATTGACGGCAAGAGAAAAACCTAGCCCTGTCCAAAATGTGATTTGAGGGCAGGTCACAGATCTGGCTAAATTTACGCATCAGAACATTGGGGTCGTCAGGAGATTCAGCTGCGGTTATTACCTGGTCGTTGGCATCGAGGACTGCCGGCGCATAACGGAATGTTCTGGATCGCCGAAGGGCATCTGGGCCCGCAAGGTTGAGTAGGAGAGAGGCCTTGACAGCATCGGGTTCATTTCGGTATACAATGTTCATGTAGTGTCGGTAATCAATTTCAAACGGGGCCCAGCGTTCGCTGATATCCGCATCAAAGACGAGAGGGTCAGGCTTTCGACAGGAAGAGGCCATCATAAAGCAAAATAAAAACTCACAAAAGGGTAAAACAAAAAACCATTATACAGAAGGAGTGGATCCCGCTTCTGACGCCGTGTAAATGAATGTGAACGGCATTACTGACCTAAAGCTCAGATCAGAGCTTCTGAGACGGCCAGATTTGACACTGGAGGAAGCAGCATACACATGCATGCAGGACAGTGGAATTCATTGACCCTATAGACAGTTTGCATGAAATCAAAACCATCAATCTGATGGGCTTCACTAGGCAGCGAACCATCACAGATAACAGGCGATTTATGACCCAAGCTCTTGGTGGTCCTCAGAAGAAATGCCCAAAGTGCAACTACTCACCCAGCAGACAACCAGCTTGCCCTGCTTTTGGTAAATCATGCAATTACTGTAAAAAGTGAAATCACTTTGCCCCTGTATGTCGGGCAGCAAGTCGGGCCCGTGGGAAGAATTTGCCTAGCTCCAGGTCTAATCTCAACTTCGTGCTACGAGACAGCAACAATCCAACTTCTGACACCATGTAAATGACTTCCAGACTCAGTATACGAATCAAACACGTCTTTAATCAGCACTAAAACTTAACAGCATGAAGGATGGTTAGTTATCAACACCTCCTGGCCGCCCCAACTGTTGGTGCAGAGCAATAGTATTAATATCAATATTACAGTGGGGTGCAGTTAGAGATGCTGGCTGGTGTGTGATTGGTTAGCATGCAACATCAATCTACATAGTGCTTAATATTCTGATGGCTGTAGGGAAGAAGCTGTTGCTGAACCTGGATATTACAGTCTTCAGGCTCCTGTACCATCTTCCCGATGGCAGGGGTGAAATGAGTGTGTAGCCAGGATGGTGTGGGTCTCGGATGATGCTGGCTGCCTTTTTGAGGCAGCAACTCGGATAAATCCCTTTGATGGTGGGGAGGTCAGAGACGGTGATGGACTGGGCAGTGGTAACAACTTTTTGCAGTCTTTTCCGCTCCTGAACGTTCAAGTTGCCGAACCAGGACATGATGCAACCAGTCAATATACTCTCTACTGTGCACCTGTAGAAGTTCAAGAGAATCCTCTCTGACATACTGAATCTGTCATCTTCTCAGGAAGTAGAGGCGTTGATGAGAATGGGGTTGAGAGGGAAAGATAGATCAGTCATGATTGAACTGCGGAATAGGATCAATGGGATGAATGACCTAATTCTGTTCCTATGACTTACGAATTTATTAACTTCATTCTAATGTCAAACCATGATCCCTGGACATTCGATGCCTTGCCCAATGTAAGCCTCCATATCTCCATGAAACTTCTCAACAGTTGTGAAGCCTATAGGGCTTGATGGGGGGGGGGTGGGGGGGAGGAAGAGGGGAGAAAGGGGGGAAGGGGCGGAGAGGAGGAGGAAGAGAGAAGGGGGAAGAGAGAGGAAGGGAAATGAGAGGGGAGGGGAAGAGGAGGGATGAGGGGGAGAGAGAGGGCATGAGGAGGAGAAAGATAGAGGGGAGAGAGAGGAAAAGGGAGTGGGAGAGAGGGGAGGAGAGTGGAAAAGAGAGAGAGATCTATTTTGCCAGCTTGCTATCTACTATTTCTCGTTTAAAGACCTTTCAACAGAACAATGTGGTTGGCTGTGGGTGAACTGAAAGACTCTGAAATGCCCGTATAATGTTGTGGAAACAATTGCGTTAGTAACATTGAAAAACATTTGTAACATTAGTCACTTTAACTGCTTAAATATTGTAGCTCCCAAAATGGACTAAACTGCAACATTTCTTCACAATGAATCCATCAGTAAATGAGAGGCGATTAGTGTGTTTTATAGAAGTGGAGCACAGACGTACTGCATCTCTGCTGAAGTGGCATGACTGAGTTTAATGGCGAACTGCTTCATTGTGTGTTTCGGGAGCCAATAGTTACGAGTTGGACGTGAGAAAATTGGAATTGTTCCAGGTAAAGTCGTGTTCTTCCTATCCCAGCAGGGACTTGTCGAAACGGCTTAGTCATGTTAAACAGTAGTTCAGTTTAGTTTAGCGATACGGTGCAAAAACAGGCCCTTCGGCCCACCGACTCCGTGCCGACCAGTGATCACCCCATACACTGACACACAGTCCCACACAGTCTAGGGACAATTTACAATTTTACTGAAGCTAATTAACCTGCAAAACTGTACGCCTTTGGAGTGTGGGAGAAAACTGGAGCACCCGGAGAAAAGCCATGCGGGTCACGAGGAGAACGTACAACCTCCGTACAGACAGCACCCTTGGTCAGGATTGAACCCTGGTCTCCGGGGCTGTGACACAGCAACTCTACCGCTGAGGATTTAATAGGGAACCGAGGAGTAACGTTTTCATACAAAGGGTGGTGGGTTTATGGAACGAGCTGCTGGAGGAGGTAGTTGAGGCAGGTACTATCACAAAATATTTAAAAACATTTAGACAGGCACATGGATATGAAAAGTTTGGAGGGATATGGGTCAAACGCAGACTAATGTAGATGGGGCATGTTGGTTGGCATGGGGAAGTTGGGCCGAAGGGCCTTTTCCATGCTGAATGACTCTATGACTATTACCTCCCATCAATGTGCTGGTTTATTCCGACATTCTGTCAACCCTCCCCCCTGTCCCTTGTGCCCCACCCAGACTCATACCTATTTTTGCCCCTCCCCCTCCCCATCCACCTTTTCTCTAGCTTCACAACTTGCAAATCTTCCATCCTCTTGTCTCACACCTATCTTTTCACAACAAGTCATAGTGCTGGAGTAACTCAGCAGGTCAGGCAGCATCTCTGGAGAACATGGGTAGGTGATGTTTTGGGTCGGGGCCCTTCTTCGGACCTTGTAATCCACATTTTCATCACTTTTCATCACTCACCTTTGTTCAACCACCTACATATCAAAAATCCAGTTCTAAATAATGTACATAACCAAAAAAACAATATCCACCTACCACTTGCCGAGCGTTGTCCTGCCCCTCCTCTCAATCCCACTACAGTCAGTCTGAAGAAGGGTCCCAACCAGAAACCAAGTTGGGCCAAAGGGCCAGTTCCACGCTTCATGAGTATATGACTCCTCGACTATTATCTCCCATCCATGAGCGGGTTTACACATTTTTTGGCTCCAAGCAGTATTTTATGTAGACAACATGCAGCCAAATATTTCAGAGAAATTTGAACTGGCAGATACTGTAAATTAACCTCAGTCTTGGACAAATGCCACGATGATTAGGTTAGTTTGTTGTCATGTGTGCCAGGTTACAGTGAAACGCTGTGTGGGAAGGAACTGCAGATGCTGGTTTACTCTGAAAATAGACACAAAATGCAGGGGCAACTCAGCGGGTCAAGTAGCATCTCTAGAGAAAAGGAGTTCGGTGTTGTTTCGGGTCGAGACCTTTCTTCAGATTCAGACAGTGAAAAGCTCTTTTGTTGGGTGCTGTACACGCTTACAATCAAGCCATCCATGGTGTACGGATACAGGATGAAGGGAATAACGTTTAGTTCTCGATAAAGTCCAGTAGAGCCCAATTAATGATAGTCCGAGGGTCTCCAATGAGGTATGTGGGAGGTCTGGACCGCTCTCTAGTTGGTGATAGGATGGTTCAGTTGCCTGATAACAGCTGGGAAGAAACTGTCCCTGAATCTGGAGATTCAGGGACACTTTTGTACCTCTTGTCTGATGGGAGAGGGGAGAAGAGGGGGTGACCAGGGTCAGACTGGTCCTTGATTATGCTGGCGGCCTTGCCGAGGCAGCGTGAATTCATTGTTCATTCCTTATCCCATCAGCCATAAACTCCCTGGGGCCACATTCACAGCAGGCTTGTTGCTTAAGCAGGGAAGACGGGCCGGTGAGGTGGAAGTGGACGTGATCGAGGTGGTCGTGCCCTGTGGGAGATGGCTGCTGCCTGGCTGGGTCCCGACTCCCGCTCAGCCCAGGACATCAGATGGCTGGAGGATGGTGTCAGCGGCAATTCCATCAACTGCTCTTCAGAAGCAAAGTGTTTGTGAGGGCACTGGACCTCCATCAAACCTCTCTGGGTAGCCAGTCAGGAAAGGACAATAAATGTATTTAGACACAAAGTGATCTGCACCGACCAGTGATAGCCCTCTACGACACACAGGGGACAATTTTACAGAAGCCCATTAACCTACAAACCTGCATGTGGAATGGAATGGAATGGAAAATCTTTATTTTGTTGCCTGCAGTCATACATATAGTAAGTAACAAAACACACAATAAACACATATTTAACATCCACCACAGTGAGTTCACCAGACACCTCCTCACTGTGATTGAAGGCAAAAATCTTGTCTTTGTCCCTTCCCTTCGTGTTCTCCCACTTCCTCTGCGCTGAGGCGACCCAGGCCTCCGATGTTGTGACCGCACCGGGTGATGTAAATAAGTCCCGCGGCTGAACCGCGCTCCGCGAACGGGCCGGTTCAACTCCGCGGCCCGGGGCAGTCGAAGCTGCCGAAACTGCCGCCCTCCAGTCCAGCGGACGCAGCTGTTGCCGCGGGAGCTCCGGTAAAACAGGTCACCAACCTGTGACCTGCGAGCTCCCGATGATGTCGTCCACTGGGCCCACGGCCGAACCTCCGAAGTCGCTGCCGTCGCCACCGCCACCGGAAAGCCGCCACAGCTCCGGAACGCCGGAATGCCTGAACCCGCCGCAGCCCCGAAGTCGGCCAGCCTCGCGCTGGTAAGTCCTGGCTGGCTCTGCCTCCGGAGCCTCGAGGTGGGTCGCAGTTGGAGGCTGCCAGCTCCGCCATCAGGCCTCAGCGCAGATGGAGTCACGTCCCTCCAAAAGGAAGAGACCAAAACGTTTCTCCCACCCCTCCCACACACATACACTACATAATAACTCAAATGAACTCACTCAAACAAGACAAGAAAACAACAAAAAAAAAGAAAAACAGACGGACTGCAGGCGAGTCGCTGCTGCCAGGGCAGCGCTGCCACTCCCACTTGTGTTTGGAATGTGGGAGGAAACAGGAGCACCCAGGGAAAAGATACGCATGGGCAAGATGGGCTGAAGGGCCTGTTTCCACACTGTTTGACTCTGACTCCTGTTCCACGTTCCAAAAAACATTACTGCCTACGAAGTGCGGCACAGTGGCGCAGCGGTAGAGTTGCTGCCTTACAGCGCCAAAGACACGGGTTCAAACCTGACTATGGGTGCGGTCTTTACGGAGTTTGTACGTTCTCCCTGTGACAGTGTGGGTTTTTCTCCGGGTGCTCCAGTTTCCTCCCACAACCCGAAGACGTACAGGTTTGTAGGTCAATTGACTTTGGTTAAATTGCAAAACATTGGCCCTAATGTGTAGGATAGTGCTAGTGTACGGGGTGATCAAGGACTAGATGGCCTGAAGGGCCTGTTTCCTCGCTCTATCTGAAGTCTTAGGTCAAAATTAAAGTTATTCCCTCCATCCTGTATCTGTGGATGGCTCAATTGGTATCAGGTATTGTTTTCCACGGACTGGATAGCATGCGACAAAAAGCTTTTTACTGTGTCATGGTACATATGACAATAATAAACTAGACTGGAGCAAAGCCAGTGACATTCGTCACAGTAGAGGAAAGGATCAGTTAGCAACCGCAGTAAGAAATGGTGGCAGAGGCAAGTTCTTAATAGGAACATGACCCAACTCCTTGCTTTGAAATGTGAAAATCTTTCACCATCTTTGGTGTTGCAAACACAATTCCAGAGGTTCAACTTTGTCCTGTGGGCTTCTATTACTGACAAATCATATTTATAGTCTAGAGTAATTGAGTCATACAGCGTGGAAACTATCCTGTCCGTGAACATTGAGATAGTTAGTCCCTGCCTCAACTACCTCCTCTGGCAGCTGATTCCATACACCCACCACCCTTTGTGTGAAAAAGTTACCCCTCAGATTCCAATTAAATCTTTACCTCTTCACCTTAAACCTATGTCCTCTGGTTCTCGATTCCCCTACTCTGGACAAGAAACTCTGGACAAGGGACCTGATCTATTCCTCTCATGATTTTATACACCTCTATCACCCCTCATTCTCCTGTGCTCCAAGGAATAGAGTCCCAGACTGCTCAACCTCCCCCTTGAGTCCTGGCAAGACCCTTGTGTATCTTCTCTGCACCCTTTCCAACTTGACAGCATCTTTCATGTGACATGGTGCCTAGAATTGAACGCAATACTCTAAATGCGGCCTCACCAACGTCTAATATAAGTTCAACATGATACTCAATACTCTGACAGAAGAAGGCCGATCTGCCAAAAGCCTTTTTGACCACCCGATCTACCTTCAAGGACCATAGAAGCTAGTGAACGTACAGGTGGCGTTTCAGCCCAGGCAGCAGATGAAGACGTGGACTAGTAATGTTTGAAAGTACTTTGATCTGGTGCAAATTAATTAATCGTGCTTCATTGTTGGGGGAAACGAAAGGGGATAAAAACTTGACCAAAATAGTAAAACCCACACGTTGTTTTTCTCCGGGCGCTCTGCTTTCCTCCCACACTCCAGGTTTGCAGGTTAATTGGCTTCTGCAAATTGTAAATCATCCCTTGTGTGTGGGATAGTGCTGGTGTTCGGGGTGATCACTGGTCGTCGCGGACACAGTAGGTCTGGTGTGGAGGGTGTGAGGAATCTGGCGCATTCAGAGAAAAGTCATGGGGAGAACGTGCAAACTCCGTACAGGCAGCACCCACAGTCAGGATCGAACCCGGGTCTCTGGCGCTGCAAGACAGCAACTCTGCCGCTGCGCCACCGTGTCGCCATGTGTGGAAGCAAATGACCATTGATCCCAAGGGACCTTGTAAGGAGAAGAAGCTTCTGAAGAGAGTGTTGGATCACATCTGACTCAACCTTAGGGGAGGTGTGGCATTTATTGAATAGATCTTTGTTTAAAATAATGAGTGTGTGGAGTATCGCTGACTGGAATCAATTGGCTTGATGACAAGGGCCTGAGAGCTGTTTTGTCCTGTGTATTATCTTCCCTCTCATAGTTGTTAAGAGTAGCAGTTTGTTTAGACGTGTTGTCCATCTGGTGGGCTGGTGGAGTTGCTCCCACTCCACTGCTGTTGGAGGCATTCAATAAATAATAATCTCTGCCGGAAACAGTAACAGCCACGGACACAACTGAAACTGTTCAAGCCACCGTTATTGGTAACATGTTGTCAAGCAGCAAAGGGCGCAGAAAAGATTCTTAACGAGGATGTTGGCAGGGCTCGACGCTTATAGGGAGAGGTTGAGCAGGCTAGGACTTCATTCCTTGGAGCGTAGGATGATGGGCAGTGAATTTATAAAAGTGCACAAGCGTCACGGTGGCGCAGCGGCAGAGTTGCTGCCTCACAGCGCCGGAGACCTGGGTTCCATCCTGACTACGGGTGCTGTCTGTACGGAGTTTGTACGTTCTCCCTGTGACTGCGTGGGTTTCCTTCAAGATCTCTGGTTTCCTCACACACTCCAAAGACGTGCAAGTTTGTAGGTTAATTGGCTTGGTATAAATGCAAATTGCCCCTTGTTTGTGTAGGATGATGTTAATGTGCGGTGATTGCTGGTCGGTGCAGAGTCTGTGGGCCGCGCTGTATCTCAAAACTAAAGTAAATGAATCATGAGAGGAATAGTCAGGGTAAATTTAGAGTCTTTTACCCTGAGTGGGTAATCGAGAACCAGAGGGGCATAGGTTTAAAGTGAGGGGGTAAGATTTAATAGGGACCCGAGGGGCAACCTTTTTGGTAGTAGCTGTATGGAACAAGCTGCCAGAGGAGGGAGTTGCGGCTTAATTTAGTTTAGGGGCACAGGTGGGTAACAGGCCTTTTGGCCCACCATGTCTGTGCCGACCAGCAATCACACATATACACTAGTTCTGTCCTACACACTAAGGACAATTTACAGAAGCCAATTAACCTACAAACCTGGAAGACTTTTGAGTATGAGTAGGTATGTTGCAAAACTTACCTTTAGCAGCGCTGCAGTTCTGCCGCTCCCCGTGTGCGCGACTTTGGCGCCTTTCAGAGGGGGGGCGGGCTTAAAGTGCCGTTTTTCGACAGACTGGGATAATCGATGAATGTCGGGTGATTTTGTTGCGACAAATCGCTCCGACATTTCATCAATGAAGGTATTTTTAAATTACTCTAGATTATTTATTAACTAGAGTAATTTAAAAATCACCTTCAAAAGCCATGAGCGCAGACAACCGGAAGGATTTTCCGTAGGGGAGAAAAAAAGGTAAATAGTTTATTTTTATATTAAAAATTGGTTTTTCGGGAGGCTTTAATAATATTTTTATGTTGCGAAATGGGGTCCCAAAAAATGTATGAACAAACAGTATTTTTCCCCCCGACTTCACCGCTAACTGCAACGATCTAATCCACTGCATTCCAGTAAAACCCACTCGCTAGTTGATTTAAATGGCCAAAATCAAACACTAAATTCCTTCCATTTGGCCCAGAAATTCATGAAAATGAGATTTAAAAATTATGTTATAGTGTGGATTATTGTGTGAATGTTATTTGGACACTTAGGCAATTAAAAAAAAGTTTATCTTTTCTTAAGAAATGGATAGATGTTTAGATCTACTCATTGAATTTTGTAATTAGCTACAATTAGATAACTAACTAATTATATGCTTTAATTTCAGGTAATCCAAGTAAGATTGTTTAATATTTGTTTCAGAATGCTTCAATCTATAATAACTGAAAATTTCATTGAGTTCTCTTAATTTTTAAGAAAGTTATGGGCTTTTAACTTTTCCAGATCACAGCTTTTGAGTTAAGTCAATTGAAAGGCAATGGGGAGCAAGATGCTAATTTCCGAGTGTGAAAATGGCCATAACTTTCTTAATACTGAAGATATGAAAGTAAATTAGGTGTCAAATTAAACTTCTTTTTATGCTTTCTCTGATGGGATAAATTGCAGACTTGATTTTTTAAATCTCAAAATTTTGTAACATTGCTAGTATGAGAGGAAACTGGAGCACAGAGGAAACCCATGTTGGCACAGGGAGAACGTACAAACTGCACATGAACAGCACTCATAGTCAGGATCGAACCCGGGTCTCCGGCGTTGTAAGGCAGCAAATCTATCGCTGCGTCACTGCATTCTATTCTGGCTGCGGGTGCTGTCTGTACGGAGTTTGTTCGTTCTCCCTGAGACAGTGTTGGTTTTCCCCGGGTGCTCCATTGGAACTGTTAATGTTACATTGCTGAGAAACTTTATCCTGCCCTCTGGTATTTCTCTCCTTGCATTACCTTGTGTACTAGTATTTGTCTTGATTGTATTCATCAATGTTATTATGAATTCATCATGTATGACTATAACGTAATAACTTCAATATTCAGTTTCGGGACATATGACAATGTTTGCAGGACACTTACGCTCCATCTGCTGAGGCCTACGGGATCTCCTGGGTGCCAACCACTTCATCTCCCCTTCCCATTCCCATAGTGACCTTACTGTCCTAGGCTCCTCCATTGGCAGAGTGAGACCACACACAAATTGGAGGAACAGCACCTCATATTGGGCAGCTTACAACCCAGCAGTATGAACGTTGAATTCTCCAATCTTAAGTCACTTCTGCTACCATTCCTCTTCCAGCCCTCCTTGCCCCCTTCCTCCACCCTAGTCGTTTAACCCGAGCCACAGTTCTCCACATTATTTCACTTGAGATCACACATTCCACAGCCAACAATGGATCTACCAGGCACCGCCCTGCCCGAGATCATTTGTTGCTGGACCTGAATGGTCCTGGTCTTTTATCTCCTCTCCAGCTCTGAAGAAGGGTCCCAAACCAAAACATCACCCATCCTCTTCCTCCTGAGATGCAGTTTGACCCATTGAGTTACTCCAGCACTTTTTGTCTACCTTGGATAATAAAACACTCTTGACTTTTGAGTTAGAAAATCATAGAGTCACACAGTATGCAATTAGGCCCTTCAGTCCAACTTGCCCTAGCCTTCTTAGATGCCCCACCTACACCAGTCCCACCTGCCTGCATTTGGCCCATATCCCTCCAAACCGTTCCTATCTACTTGCCTGTCCAACTCTAGGACTCTATTGGACACAAAGTGCTGGAGTAACTCAGCAGGTCAGGCAGCATCCCTGGAGAATATGGACAGGTGACTTTCACGTCAAGAACCTTCCTCAGACATCTCTACCTGAAACGTCACCTGTCCATGTTCTCCAGGGATGCTGCCTGACCCGCTGAGTTACTCCAGCTCTTTGTGTCCTTTTGTGAATTAACCAGTTCTTTGTTTTCTACTATATGAATATATTATTTAAATCGACTGGATAGCAGGCAAACAAAGGCTTTTTACTGTACCGCGGTGCACATGGCAATAATAAATATACACTAAGTCTGTACCAACTCGTTGTCTTTTGCTGCAGACTCTAGTTTACAACCTAACTTGAAAAATAATGAACAAATCCTTCTGAGTCTGAGATCATCGCCCAGTACGGTGCCTTGGAGGGTGACAGTAAAACGACCGTCGCACATACAATGGTTCAACTTCCCCTGAGGTCAAAGAGTGAATTAATCAAGGAGTGGCACGGTGGCGCTGCGGTAGAGTTGCTGCCTTGCAGTGCCAGAGACCCGGGTTCAATCCTGACTACAGATACTGTCTGTACGGAGTTTGTATGTTCCCCTGCGATAGTGAGGGTTTTCTCCGGGTGCTCCGGCTTCCTCCCACACCCCACGTGCGGGTTTGTAGGTAGATTGGCTTCAGTAAATTGTACGCTGCGTGTAGGGATAGAACTCGTGTATTGTGATCACTGGTCGGCACGCACTCGTTGGGCCCAGGAGCCTGTTTCCACGCTGGATCTCGAAACTAATCTAAACTAAACTCATAAACAAATGATTGAATCCTTCTGAGACTGAGATCATCTCACAGTACGGTGTCTCGGGGGGGTTAAAGTGTGAAGGCAGTCATTCCCCTGAGGTCAAAGAGTGGGTTAATCAGGGAGTTTTTAAATGTGAAGGAACATTCTGCCAAATTGATACAGAGAAAGTACTTCTTCAGGCGGGCAAATCCAAATCACATGGGGTAGCTTCTGATTACATACACATGGGGACATTGGTTTTGTCTTTTTGCAATATTTTTGTTTGTTTATGTTTTTATGTGTGTATACTGTATATATGTGCGTGTGTATATACATATATGTATATATGTATGTATACAGTTTATGTATATATGTGTGTATATACATATATGTACATGTGTATGTATACAGTTTATGTATATATGTGTGTATATACATATATGTACATATGTATGTATACATTTTATGTATATATGTGTGTATATACATATATGTATATGTGTATATGTATACAGTATATGTATATGTGTGTGTGTGTGTATATATATATATAGCAATGTTACAACATTTTGAGATTTAAAAAATCAAGTCTGTAATTTATCCCATCAGATAAAACATAAAAAGAAGTTTAATTTGACACCAAATTCACTTTCATACCTTCAGTATTAAAAAAGTTATGGCCATTTTTATACTCAGAAATTAACATCTTGTTCCCTGTTGCTTTTCTATTGACTTAACACAAAAGCTGTGATCGAGGACAGTCAAAAGCCCATAACTTTCTTAAAAATTAAGAGAACTGAATGACATTTTCAGTTATTATAGATTGAAGCATTCTGAAACAAATATAAAACAATCTTACTTGGATGACCTGAAATTAAAGCATATAATTAGTTAGTTACCTAATTGTAGCTAATTACAAAATTCAATTACTAGATCTAAACATCTATCCATTTCTTAAGAAAAGGTTAACATTTTTTAAAAGCCTAAGTGTCCAAATAACATTCACACAAGAATTTGCAATAGAACATGATTTTTAAATATCATTGTCATGAATTTATAGGCCAAATGGAAGGAATTTAGTGTTTAATTCACGTAAATTAATGGCCATTTTAATCATCTTGCGAGTGGGATTTTGTGGAACGTGATCGTTTGGAACGTTGCGGTTACGGTGAATTTAAACCCCATATCGGCAGGAAAAACACTGCCGGTTCGTAGGGGTCCTAAGTCACCTTTTCGCAACGTGAAATTAGGAAGCAAGTTTATATGAAAAAATAAACGGTGTACCTTGCCTTGTCCCCTACGTGAGATCCGTCCCGTTGTCTGCGTTGACGGCATTAGAAGATGATTTTTAATTTACTACTGCTATTAAATTATCCAGCGTGAATTTTAATAAACTTAATAAAACGGCAGTCGAAGCGATTTTTCTTCAGCAACTAAACAGCCTGTTCAAATTCGATTTGAATAGTCTGAAGAAAAAACGCATTTTAAACCCGCCCCCCTCTCAAAGGCGCCAAAGACGCGCACACGGCCAGTGGCAGAACTGCACCTCAAGGTAAGTATTGTAACATATATAATATATATGTATATATGTATATGTATACAATATATGTATATATGTGTGTGTATATACATATATGTATAAAGTATATGTATATGTGTATAAGCATAGAAGCAAATACAATAATAGTGCAGAAAGACTACATGTGTGTGTGTATTTGCACACACAGTGGGCCTCCCTTGCTCATGACTGACCATGGGTGATGCCTCCTAGTTTGCAGGTGATGTGTGGTTGGATGCAAGCCTGCGCGATGTCATATGGAGGACAGGCTGTTGTCCATGCAGCACGTCCCCCCTCTCCACGTCGCTGATCGATCCAAAGGAACAGCGGGGCCGTTACAGTTTGGCACCAGCGCTGTCTCAGGAGCTGCCAGAGCGAGGTTGTAGACCAGGACGAACTGCCTTAGGGGCTCCGACTCCGGATTTTCTTGAGGTTTACTCCTGGAGCTTTTTCCATGACTGGATATGGCCACAAGGCAGTGGAGGTTTTAAATCAGGGTTTTCCCTCTCCTAGATGGACTGCCTTCCCAGGCTGACGAGCCCATCTGCCCGACACACACATATGTATATATATACACGCACACACACACTCACCACACATTATACATTCTACATAAAAGCAAAGACAATAATAGTGCAGAAAGACTATGTGTGTGTAGATGCGCACACGCACACACATATATATATACACGCACACACATATCTATGTACACACACGCATAAAAGCAAAGGAACAAACAATAATAGTGCAAACAGACGCTATATATATGTGTGTATGTGCAATGAGCTCGGTTTTCATTAATTGTATTGTTTACAGTGTACGATGCTTACACATTCTGTTGTGCCGCTGCGAGTGAGAATGTCATTGTTCTGTTCGGCACAAATGACAACTCTTGATTGGGTCCAGGCTGTTCAACCTTTCCCACAGACGAGTGTGGAAAGCTGGAATTCTCTCCCCAAATGACCCTGGAGGCTGGAACAAGCAGAGCCTTCAAGAGAAGACAATGGATTGTTGTTGGGTCGGGGTGCAGGGTTTGAGAGTGGGACTGATCTGCCTGAATCTACAGAGCCTGCCGTTTATATCCCAGTGCCAGAGCAAGGTTTCATGGAGGTGACAGGCCGGACTTAATGAATCGACATTGGAAGATTTATCATCAGTTTTATTAGCGCTGGACAATATTCTCAAGTGTTGACAGTTTCCAGCTTGTGATTAATAAAATATAGTTACATTGCTATCTTAAGAAAGAGAGGTCTATATGGATATATTCTGTAATAGAATAATGCTGTATTCTTGAGGAAAGGATTTTTTACAGCAGATGAATTAATCAATGTTCACTCACCGTGATCTGTCAGCTTAAATACTGGAGTGATAAATGGCGTGTGTGTGTGTGTATTATGCATGTATAAAGACTGGCACTCTGCCACTCATTGCTCAGATGAATAGCACACTAGAGGCTGTACAACAAGATCTAGTTGCGTTTAGTTAGGAAGGGTACCAAGTCCGAGCGCTCTCACTCTCACTCTCACCACAGAGGAGATCCCATGACGCCTTGTAGGGCGGCACAGTGGCGCAGCGGTGGAGTTGCCACTTCACAGCGCCAGAGACCCAGGTTCCATCCTGACCGGATGGAGTTTGCACGTTCTCCCTGGGATCGCCAGAGCACCTGCAAGAATCACATGGCAGTCACAGGGGGACTCCACACCGACAGCAGTGACGTTGGGATTCGGCCCCGGTAACTGTGAGCCCACACCACCGTGCTTCCCTAAAATGCCTCAATTATATTCTGCAGTTCCTACTCTCTCTCTCTCTCTCTTTCTTTCTCTCTCTCTCTCTCTCTCTCTCTCTCTCCCCTGCTAAATTTCTCTTCCTCTCTCACTTAGCATCTGTCTGTCTGTCTGTCTGTCTGTCTGTCTGTCTGTCTGTCTGTCTGTCTGTCTGTCTGTCTGTCTGTCTGTCTGTCTCTTTCAGACTATTTTTCTCTCTTTATTTCTCTCTCCGATTTTATCTCTCCCTCTCTCTCCCTCTCTCTCCCTCTCTCTCCCTCTCTCTCCCTCTCTCCCTCTCTCCCCCTCTCCCCCTCTCCCCCTCTCCCCCTCTCCCCCTCTTCCCCTCTTCCCCTTTTCCCCTCTTCCCATCTCTCCCTCTCTCCCTCTCTCCCTCTCTCCCTCTCTCCCCTTCTCCCTCTCCCTCTCTCCCCTTCTCCCTCTCCCTCTCCCTCTCCCTCTCTCTCTCTCTTTCTAAGACCT
>OY740800.1:22519743-22654743 GCA_963514005.1 Raja brachyura
CCAAATTTATAGAAGGACTCGAGTCAGACACTTGGCTGGAGGCCCTGGTAGGAAAACACACCTTAATCCTGCCAAATGAAGCAAGCCACATAATTAAATATGTAGCTATGCTGTGTCTCTGCCACATAAATAGTGTAACTTAGACTACACTGTGGTCTATTGATGAGGAGATGGCGGGTTTTGTACAATGTGTTTGCTTTATACGTGGAGTTTCTTTTTATATGTTGAATTAATTGGCCCCACATAACTTAGCGAAAACCCTTTGCCTTCCTGCAACACACTCCTCTATTTCTGGGCTCATTGGTCAACGTTCCTACAGGGCAGATCCATCTGTAGTCCATCACTGGGTGAGTTGCACCCATTGCTGACATTTTCAGGCAGTGACGGAGGAACAGAAGTATTTCCGGACCGGTTTCTGGCCTCTTTGATTCGCCGCCCTCTCTATGCTGTCATCTCCCTTGCCAACCCCACCTTTTGGAACTCAATTCTAAGTCAAGAATGTCTCCATACCGGGTAAAGTTCGCCTAAACCAGAGGCCTCCAAGAGTTCAGTCACCGAGCATATTATAAGGCTGAGGTCAGTCACATTATTCGAAATTAAGGGAACCAGGAGAAGTACGTCATAAGTTCACAAGTTCTCAAGATATCAGATCAGAATTAGGCCATTCGGCCCATTATGTTTGTGCCAACATCCGATCATGGCTGATCCATTTTTCGTTCTCAACCCCATTCTCGTGCCTTCTTCCTGTAACCTGTACACCCGTACTAATCAAGAACCTATCCATCTCCGCTTTCAAAATGACCCAATGACTAGGCCTCCACCGTTGTCTGTGCCAATGAATTCCACAGATTCACCACTCACCACCTGGGTTAACTTCATCATCAAACTGGGTCCCAGTCACAGGGCACGTTTACGATGTATTCCAGAGAGAGATAGATGTAGCTCTTAGGGCTTATGGAATCAAGGGGTATGGGGAGGAAGCAAGATTGGGGTACTGATTTTAGATGATCAGCCATGATCATATTGAATGGCGGTGCTGGCTCGAAACACGGAATGGCCTACTCCAGCACCTATTTTCTATCCTTCTACGTTTCCATGTTTCAAGGCTGTATCCCTAAACTAAGCGAAAACCAAACAGGCTCAAGCCGATGCTGTCAATGGACTGGTGCTTACCTCAATGGTCGGCTATTTTGCAGCGACCATGCTCTGATATTTATAGAAGTAAATTTTTAGCAACGAGAACGTTGATAAACATAATTATCATCATTGTGGGCATTGTGGTTGAATTCATAGCCTCCTGGTGCACTTCATGAGAGGATATTTTGTGTAGATTTAATGGAGAGCATTACTACCCAGGAACCGGTCCTTCGGCTCCTAATGCCCGTGTTGATCAAGGATATGTGTCAAATGTGGGCAGGTGGGACTAGAGTAGATGAGGTATCTTGGTCAGCATGGGCAAGCTGCTCTATGAATCTATGACTATGATTTCTCCTGTAACTATAATGCTATAAAATTATAACACTATATTCTTCACTCCAGTAGTTTACTCTGTGCACTACCTTTAGTTTAGCTTAGTTTAGAGATACGACGTGGAAACAGTCCCTTTGGCCCATGCCGACAAACTATCTCCTGTACACTAGTTCTATCCTACACATGAGGGACTAATTTACAGAAGCCAATTAACCTACAAACCTGCACGTCTTTGGAATGTGGGAGGAAACCGGAGCGCCCGGAGAAAACCCACGCGGTCACAGGAAGAATGTACAAACTCCATATAGACAGTAGCCGAAGGCAGGATCGAACCCTGGGCTCAAGAGCTTTAAGGTCGTCTATCCATGGTCTCCTGAGAGGAAGCCTGAGCCGCTGAGTTACTCCGTCACTTTGTGTCCTTTTGTGTATCAACCGGCATCTGTAGTTCCTTGTTTCTGCAATTCGACTCGGGCCTTGCCCTGTGATCCACCTTGATGTATTCCTATTAACTATTACCTATTACCCTAGCCTGCCTGTGACAAAACCTGGGCACGTTGGAATCGCCAAATACAAAGAGATCGGCATCGAGGAAACCCATCCTCTACACGCCTGTCTACCATGATAATGAAGGTGGCCACAAAATGCCGGAGTAACTCAGGCAACATCTCTGGATAGAAGGAATGGGTGACGTTTCTGAAGAAGGGTCTCAACCTGAAACGTCCCCCCATTCCTTCTATCCTGAGACGCTGCCTGTCCCGCTGAGTCACTCCACCATTTTGTGTCTATCTTTGGTTTAAACCAGCATCTGCAGTTGCTTCCTACAAGGATACCATGATAATGAGGCTGTTAACTAATCACAGCCATAAATCTCTCCCAATTAGTGTAAAACAGAGCCAGATGTGGAACAGAAGAATTCCCAGAGCTTTGGAAATGATAGATTCTCAGTCACTTTCACCAGTTGAGCAGCTACACACGTCGTAAGTCATGAATTTAATGACTCAGATACTGCATCCCAACATGTCGCTTACCGGAAGATGTCAATCTCATTTGCCTTTGAATGGATTAACACCATCTTGCTTCCTGGGGCATCAGTCCCCTCACTACAAGCAAGAGTGTTTTATTGTCACATGCCCCAGACAGAACAATGACGTTCTTGCTTGCAGCAGCACAACAGATACATAATCTTAGTACTCTGTAACCAATATCATAAACGCAAAGAGAGTACATGAATATATTGAAGGATCCTGACTACGGGTGCTGTCGGCATGGAGTTTGTACGTTCTCCCCATGACCTGCGTGGGTTTTCTCCGGGAGCTCTGGTTTCCACCCACACGCCAAAGACTTACGGGTTTCTAGCTTAATTGGCTCGGTAACGCTGTATATGCCCCTGAAGAAGGGTCTCTGAAGAAGGGTCTCGACCCGAAACGTCGCCTATCTCCTTCACTCCTTAGATGCTGCTGCACCCGCTGAGTTTCTCCAGCCTTTTGTGTACCCTGTATATGCCCCTAATGTGTGTACGATAGTGCTAGTATGTGGAGATCGCTGGTCGGCGAGGGTTTGGTGGGCCGAAGGGCTTGTTTCCGCGCTATATCTCTAAACTAGCTTTAAAAATATATATATTCACACAAACACACACATATATGTACACACACACAGACACAGAGACATATATATATATATGTGTGTTCCATTCCTTCTCTCCAGAGATGCTGCTTGTCCCGCTTTGTGTGCGTGCGTGCGTGCGTGCGTGTGTGTGTGTGTGTGTGTGTGTGTGTATATACACATACATACAAACAAGCAATAATAGTGCAGAAAGACAAAACCAATACCCCATGCTGTGTAGTTTGGAGCTTATTTGGAGGTGGCAGTGTTCAAGAGCCTGATGACTGTAGGGAAGAAGCTGCTCCTGAGCCTCAACGTTACAGTTTTCAGGCTCCTGTACCTTCTTCCCGATGGCATGTGTGAAATGATTGTGTGGCCAGGGTGGTGTGTGGGTGAAGCAGGTGCCATTGCCATCGATGTTTTCAATATAAAGTGTTGGCGCAGTGTCAGCCTCACAGAGTTCTAGTTTACATATCGTGGGGAACTCACAGAGAGACAAAGCTGGCGAGAATACAAAGCAAGCGGGCTGTACGAGTGATGCCTGAATTCATCGTCAGTGGAACTTGCCCCAAAGATAAAGAGCTTTGGGCACAGCCAACCTTTACAAGTGAAGAAATGAGCAGACAAATGGACCATTCAAAGCTCCACACTAGCATGCAGCACGCGTGATTAGATAAAAACAAGACCAGGAGCGGCGGGCGCTGAATGGCTGCCAGCCCCACCATTATCCGGCTGTAATTAATGATTTCAACAGGCCCTTCCTCCACAAATTCCTGTCCAACAGCCTGACGTTTTGTCTTCTTTCCCCTGCAATCATGGCGGGGCGTGAAAAGGCCAAAGCGTTGCACATTTCAGTTGCGCGCAGTGCAGTAATGGAGCAGAGATTGCTTGTAAATAATTGACGCAGTCATTCAGAGCGCCGCTGTGTGGAAGATAGATCGGTGTCGGGGCAGTCCAGCTTCATTAGTGGAATCAGCAGCTTTGATTCGAGTCAAGTTGCTCCTTCGCACGTGTTATTCAGTGAAGCTTTTTAGTTTAGTTTAGTTTAGCTACACAGCGCGGAATCAGACCTTCGGCCCACCAACTCCGCTCTGATACTAGCACTATTCTACACACTCGGGACAATTTACAATCTTTACTGGCCAATTAACCTACAAACCTGCATGGATTTGGAGTGTGGGAAGAAACCGGAGCACCCGGAGAAAACCCACCCACGCGGTTGCGGGGAGAACGTACAAACCCCCCCCCCTCCCCCCCCGCGCATGGGGCTGAGACAGGTTCTTGATTGTGCTGCTGGTCTTGCCCCGGCAGCATGCAGTGTAGATGGAGTCAATGGAAGGGAGGATGGTTTATGTGATGCTCTTGTGTCCACAATTCTTTGCAAATCCTTGAGGGATTAGCAAAGGGATGAGAAGGAGCCTGGGGCCTGGGAGCCTGGGGCCTGGGGCTTACCGGGATCGGGAGCCGCTCCGGCAGACCGAGTATGTGGGCCGACCGGACTTTGGAAATGACGGTTACCCTCATGTGTAGATGTGCAAAACAGATTTCAGCGTGCGGTTGCACATGTGAGAAATGAAACACCATTGAACCATTGAATCGTTGATCGGCTGCAAGAAACTGCAGGGACCGGTCCATTCCACCCCACGCCACAACTCAGAATAGAGTAAATGACCGGCTTTGGGAATGAGTTGCGTTGAAGGCCGCTGTGATCTGAGGCAGCACACCCTCCCAAATCACTGGGTGGGGAAGGACTGGCATCAATCCCAATCTCATCCATCTTTTTATAGCTAAATGAGGAAACTTCGAACTCAACCCTTGTAATTTTCGTCAGCAAACCTATTTCAGGAATTAAGTGCCATTTGGAAGAGTTTCTGAAAATGTCAACAGGCCAACAGCCTTGCGCTGTGAGATGGAGGCCCCCAACTTTGATAGCAGCTTAGTGCGGCTCAGGAGTGGCTGTGCGGGATTGTCGGGTTAAGGATAGGTATTGGCACTGGTTTATTATTGTCACTTGTTCACGAGATACTGTGAAAATCATTCAGGTTAATCATTCCGGACGTAAGTACCATCAAGCCACACACAAGTACAACAGGGGGCGGCACAGTGGCACAGCAGTATAAGCTCATAAGTTACAGGAGCAGAATTAGACCATTTGGCCCATCTAGTCTCTCCGTCATTCAACCATGGCTGGTCTATATTTCCCTCTCGACCCCATTCTCCTGCCTTCTCCCCATAGCCCTGACACCTGTACTGATCAACTTGCTACATCAGACTAGCTACCTTCAAGCTACCTTAAATCAAAATTGTAAAACTTAAACACAAACAATCCACTGCAGATGCTGGTTTTTGAAAAACAGACACAAAGTGCTGGAGTAACCGAGTTGCTGAACACACTTATCTGTGCATTGCCCTTATCTCTCCAAACCTTTCATTTCCGTTTATATCCGGAGATTCATATATGAGAATAATCCCAATTTCTTTACTTTCGTTACTTTATTTTTAGAGATACTGAGTGAAAACAGGCCCTTCGGCCCATCGATTCTGCACTGACCACGATCCTGCACCATCCCGTGCAACAGCATTAGCCTACACGCTAGGGACAAGTTACAACTGTCAATTGGCTCCACAAACCTGTACGTCTTTGGAACGTTGGAGGAAACTAGAGCACCCAGGTGAGTCTGTGGAAATCTCTGCCTCAGAGGGCGGTGGAGGCCAGTTCTCTGGATGCTTTCATGAGAGAGCTAGATAGGGCTCTTGAAGATAGCAGAGTCAGGGGATATGGGGAGAAAGCAGGAACGGGGTACTGATTGGGGATGATCAGCCATGATCACATTGAATGGCAGTGCAAGCTCGAAGGGCCAAATGGCCTACTCCTGCACCAATAGGTGCAGGAATAGATCTATTATCTATTGATGACAGGGAGAACCTACAAACTCCGCACAGGCAGCACCCGTAGTGAGGATCGAACCCGGGGTCTCCGGTGCTGTAAGGTGGCAGCTCTACCTCAGCGCCACGGTGCAGTGCGGATGATCCAGTCGCCGCCCCATAGCTGACCGTGGGAGACGGCTGTGTACGGCGCGCGTCGCCAATCGCCTTTCACATTTAGCAGCAGCCACTGCACTTCAAAAGGAGAATTTGATTGGCTGCAAATTGCCTTGAGACACCCAGGGGTCATAAAAGCACCGCGCGCAAATCTTTCTTTCTGCTTTTTAATGAAGGAAACTGACAATAAGGAATGGATTATGTAAAGGATGTGCACATCATTAACGACACGGTGTGAATGGCTGGGAGGAATGGAGTTAATAGGGTTCATGGGAAATTGGACAAACACTCGAAGGGTAAAAGAATGATATGGGAAGGCAGGATTTAGTTTGAAGGGGCAAATTTCCTCCCTCTGCACTGTAGAGTACAGTTAATCTACAATTCCACAGTGTGCTTTCATTTTAGTTAGCAGACAGCGTGGAAACAGCCGTTCTGACCCAACCAGCAATCACCAGCTCAGGGGTGGGGAACCTTTTCATGTTGGAATGCCGCATTAAGTTAGCTGCAATCTAACAAGGCCGCATCCAAGAAACGTCAACTAGATATACTTCAAAATGCACATTACTTTGTAAAAATCTAACTACTATGTACTAACTGCAAGAAAATGAAAACATTTTGTTAATTCTAAAGTTACCTAAACTTTTAATGACTTTGTTGTGACTGCTTTTTGTGGGAAAGCATTTGAATATTTGGTTGCAACATGGAGGTACGCCGTTACAGCTGATCTTCTGGATGGGTATCCGTCATTTGTGACCTTAAGGGCGTCTTCATTTGTGTTAGTTAGGAGAATGCAGATTCCCCGCAATAAGTGGTTGAAAAGCAAGAAAGCATTGTTCGCGCATGTTGCCGATGACGTGGGCATTCTATTGCATTTTTCCATATTTCAATCAGATCTTTCTTAGCGTCAAATAAGGACTTTAAAACTTCATCTTCTGAGAGCTCAATCCATTCCATCTGTAGTTCTTTAGGAGCCTTGGAGACATCAACTAGGTGAGGTTGAAATGCTAATTTGAGTGTGACGTGAAGCTTTCATTGTACTCTATAATTACTAAGTCTATAACAACTGCATATTCTTCAAATGATTTGCATGAATCCTCCTGCTCATCAATGACCTTCGCTAACTGGGGAGAATGTTCATCTGAAATTTCATTTTGAAGAAGAAGAGTTTTGGAAAAATATAGCTTTTTTCGAAATGCTTGGATTTTTTGCCACATATCATATGTAGACTTCGTTTTCCTTGCAAAGAAACATTCATTTTGCTTCGACCTGATATCATACAGAAATGCAATATTTCTATAGAAATCTTCTTTCAATAATTTACATTGCTGATTCTGTTCTTCATGAAATTTAACTACCTGTTCTCGCAAAGATAGAAAATTTGCTAACACCTGTCCCTGCAATAGCCAACGCACTTTACAATGACACGGCAAATCCACACTGAATGCCTCATCGTCCAACTTTAGCATATTACGAAACTGACGATGCCGTGTTGCATTTGCACAAATAAAGTTAACAATAACTTGTTGCAAAGTGTCACTTAAAATAGTCGATTTAACACAGAGATTTTGTTGATGTAAGGTACAATGAAATGAGAGCATCTGGATCTGATAATATCTTTTTTATCTGTGCAATAAACCCATCACGTTTTCCTGTCATGGATGGTGCACCGTCTGTGCATACACTCACTAAATTAACCAAACCCAATCCAACTTCACGACATTTATCTTGAAAGTTGTTGAAGAAATCTATTCCTCGTGTTCTACCCGTAAGAGTGCCCAAAGCGAGTAACTCTTTGTAGCAAAGAAAATCTTCTGTCATGGCCCTGTCATGAAGTATAAAACCTGCGCCGAGTCTGTCGTCTCAGTTCATTCATACAAAGCGATTGATTAATATATATTTTACTTTTGGAGTATTGCGTGAAGTTGTTCTGTTACGTTGAAGGTCATTCATGCTGCCGATCTCCTTGAAAGAGGCAGTTGTTTGCACTTTGAAACCTTATCGGGGTCTAAGCATCCTACAACTTCGACAATGCATTCTTTTACGATTTCTACATCGCTAAATGGCTTCCCTTTTTTCCCCAGTATATAAGCCACTTTATAAATCGCTTCAGTACCATTATTTCCGGGTCTTACTGCTGCTTGAAATAACTGCCTTTGCTTTTCATCTTTTAATTTCTTCAATGCAACCTTTCGTGCCTCACTCTCTAATTTGAAATATTTGGGGTCCTTATGAGTGGCATAATGCTGATGAGCATTGAATTTCTTCAATGTTGATATCGCAGTATCACAAAGCAAGCAAATCATCTTATCTTTAGCAGAAACAAGATAATATTGCGGTTCCCATTCCCAATCCTTGTTAAAAACTCTTTTTTCTTCCCTCAGTGTTCTCTTGGTTTTCTTTGACATGATGGGCTGTTAATCAGACGGAATTAAAAAAAATACAGTCGAACAAATACGCTGTTGAAAGGCCCTGTCCCACTATGGCGACCTTATTGGCGAGTTTAGAAGAGTCTGTGCTCGCCAATAAGGTTGTCATGGCGAGCGCAGCACGGTGGACACATGGTCATAGGTGGTCACTGGTCAGTCTCCTTCATGGTCGAGAGCAGTTCCCGCACAGTGGTTACTACTCGCCGCCTCCGTTTGGTCGCGGAAAATTGTGTGTGTGTGTGTGTGTGTGTGTGTGTGCGTGTGTGAGTGTGCGTGCATGTGTGCGTGCATGCATGTGTGTGTGTTCCGTGCTGACGGTCGATCCAGTTCGCGGTTTTTCAGGCGAGCGCCCCAAGAGCTTGAAGGTCGCAGACAGATTGCTGAAAAGTCGCGTTAGTGTGACAGGCCCCTTAACCGTTCTCAAATTCAACTTCAAACGGAAAGCCACGTGCACCACTATCAAAAGTTGATAATACTGAAGACTGGACGGCCTGTGGACTCTCCCCGACATTTTCCCTCTCGTCAACCAGCCTTAGGCGGTGGTGGCGCCACTCAGGCAGGGAGGTTTACGTCCATTCTAGAGTCGCAATAGATCTAAATCATGAGCATAACTGGTGTTAAAATAGCTCTCATAACTTACTAATGTTTTAATGGTGGCCGTCAGTCGGGGAGGAGTATTTCATTGAATCTTCTTTTACTCTTTGGTATTTTAAATACGTTCATTTTAAGATGAAAATAAAAATAATAAAAGACAAACAAAAACATATGAATAAAAATAAAAGGATTTATTTCTACAAAATTTGGATTCATTCAAAAGGCCGCACTTAATGGCCTAGAAGGCCACAAGTTCCCCACCCCTGCACTAGTACGCACTAGGGACGATTTATGGAAGCTAATTCACCTACAAACCCACAAGTCTTTCGAGTATGGGTGGAAATCGGATCATCCGGAGAAAACCGAAGCAGTCACAGGCGGAACGTGCAAACACCATACAGACATTGCCCTTAGTCAGGATCGAACCCGGGTTGCTGGAACTGTAAGGCAGCAACTCTACCACTGCGCCACCGTGTCGCCATCTTAATATGTGCAAAATGGCTGCTGTGTTCACCACTACCCAATAGTGACGACACAACAGGCAGACGCCATTGGCTAAACCAAATCTCGTGATGCCCTGAAATGCATCAGGCGCTATATAAAGGTAAGAGTTTGTTTCTATGTAGAATGATGGTATCCAACTTTGAATTTCTGTAGGTCTGTAGAAATGGTGAAGCCAGCAGGTGGAGCTAATGGTGAATGGTTCTCGATGCTAACTTCCATTACTCAAAGAGTAACTTAAAAATTATGTTAAATATCTCAGCCACAACAGCCTCAAGACTGTGATAAGCCCAGTTTAACGAGCCCAAAATATATCAGATACCTTTTGTGAAACTTCCAGGGCGACACAGTGGCACAGTGGCACAGTGGCACAGTGGTAGAGTTGCTGCTCACGGCGCCAGAGACCCGGGTTCAATCCTGACTAAGGGAGCTGTCTGTACGGAGCTTGTACGTTCTCCCCGTGACTGCATGGGTTTTCTCCAGATGCTCCAGTTACCTCCCACACTCCAAAGACGTACAGGTTTGTAGGGTAATTGGCTTCAGTAAATTGTCCTTAGCGTGGAGGATAGAAGTAGTGTACGGGGTGATCGATGGTCGGTGGGGATTCGCTAGGCCGAAGGGCCTGTTTCCACGCTGCATCTCTCAACATCACCTAATTATGTTCCCCTAGATGCTGCCTGACCCGTTGACTTACGTTGACTTACTCCAGCACTTTGTGTCCTTTTGTATAAACCAGCATCTGCAATTCTTTTTTTCTTCATTTAAGGCCCAAGTTTCAACAACTTAATTTTTCAGATTAGTAAAAAAAATGTTGCTATGCATTAGTCATTATTCCCTCATGGACTTTGTGGACTGGACAGGGTACTACAGTGCTGTTGTAGAATTGGTAGCTGAGGATAGAACTAGATTATGAACCATCCTTTCTTGATGCACCATGACCAAACGAGGTTGGTTTGAGCCCCTGTGCCACAGTGTCACAGACCCAGATTCAATCCTGACCACTGTTGCTGTCTGGACCTTGTTTGTACGTTCTCCCGGTGACCACGTGGCTTTTCTCCAGGTCCTCCAGTTTCGTCCCACACTCCAAAGACGTGCAGGTTTGTAGGTTCATTGGCTTCTGTACATTGTAGGTTGTCCCTGGAGAAAACCCACGGGGTTCCCAGGAGAGCACACAAACTCCACGCAGTCAGCACCCGATGTCAGGATCGAACCTGTGTCTCTCCTGTTGTGAGGCAGCACCAATTGCACCTCCAACCCACCCTTACTAAAGAAAGATTTTAGACAGGTAAACATAGAAACATAGAAAATAGGTGCATGAGTAGGCCATTTGGCCCTTCGAGCCTGCACCGCCATTCAATATTATCATGGCTGATCATCCAAATCAGTATCCTGCACCTGCCTTCTCCCCATACCCCTGATCCCTTTAGCCACAAGTGCCACATCTAACTCCCTCTTAAATATAGCCAATGAACTGGCCTCAACTACCTTCAGTGGCAGAGAATTCCAGAGACTCACCACTCTCTGTGTGAAAAACATGGATAGGACACGTTTAGTACATGGATAGGACAGGTTTAGAGGGATATGGGCCAAACGCAGACAGACGGGACTAGTGTAGATGGGGTAGGTTGGTCGGTGTGGGAAAGCTGGGCTGAAGGGCCTGTTTTCACGCTGTATGCCTATGACTTTATCTGAGCTTTTGTTAGTAGAATGGGTCCACCTCCAGTTTAAATTCCATTTGGCATATTTTGGAGGAGCAAGAAACCAAGAAACCAAGGGTTCGGCATGGTGGCGCAGCGGTAGAGTCGCTGCTTTTCCACGTCAGAGACTCAGGTTCGATCCTGATTACTGGTGCTGTCCATACGGAGTTTTTGCGTGCTCCCTGTGACTGCGTGGGTTTTCACCGGGTGCTCCGGTTTCCTCCCACCCTCCAAAGACCTACAGGTTTGTTGACAACAGTGTTGGAAACAGTGTGAACTAATTGGACAATTCTAGCAGAGAGGAAGCACAGCACGATGGGCCAAATGGCCGCTCCCTGCGCCATGTGACACAAGCACTCACTGAGTGATTTACACAGTCTGACAGAGAAAGATTCAATCCTGCATTAACCCTTCTCCTGACTAGCTGGGCTACAAGGGTCTTTAAGAAGATAGCTGGGTGAATGGATGTTTTGTTCAAGGCAAATGTTTGAGTGGATATTTGTTCCAGTGTGGGCAGACGTACCTTGAATCATACAGAACATTTCACACAGCGTGCCAAGTGAGAGTGATATTTTGACTGCACAGCCATAAGTTGAGGTGTGAGTATATAATGCATCTTAGGTTTCTGGGGACCTCAGGAAAATCTGTATACCAGACGGCAAACACAGCAGTCAGAAAACACCAAGGCTCAGATATCATATTATAAAAGACTTCTCTATATCCCAGTGATCTACATACTAAAGACTTACTGTACTTTTCCATTGCCTTAAACAGGGATTTGGAATTTTCCAACATTACATTAGCTGCCGAGAAGACGAAAGGCAAAGCTCTTTGTTAACGCCCAGCTTTTTCCCCGAAGAATGTTCCAGCTCTTAAGTGACCGCTGCCATTCGGATCTGGAGACTGGGTCTTAATTTCTACGTTGCTGTCAAAAGAAATACAAAGTTGTCGAAGAGTCGGGGATTAAAATAATTTTTTAAGTGGGGGTGAGCCGGGGCTGCTCATGAGATCACCGCATTGCAGAGAAGCCAGCTACAGATCGGAAATCCAACATGTTCCATTCACTGAGGGGGTGTAGAAACAAAGAACTGCAGATGCTGGTTTAGACGCAGTAAGTGCCGGAGTAACTCAGCGGGTCAGGCAGCATCTCTGGAGAGAAAGGGCAAGCGACGTTTCGGGTCGGGACCCTTCCCCAGACTTGAGAAAACTCACCGTTACCTCCACATCCTTCGTTTAATGGGGTGACAGGAAATACGCTCAATACTGAAAATTGTAATTGTAATTAATTTATTAGTCAAGTATGTAAAACCATCCAAGGAATTTAATTTGCCATACAATCATACCAAAAAAGCAACAAGAAACACAACTACAAAAAAAACTATCATAAAGTGTTATCTTCTTCCCTCCTTTTCTCCTGCAGTCGGGGCAGTCGGACCATCCGCAGTCGGGGCGATCGGAGCTCCCGCAGCCGGCGATCGAAGCTCCTGTGATCGAGGCGGACGAAGCTCCTGTGGCTTGGAGCTCCCAACATCGGTCCTTAACCAAGGGATCGCGAGCTCCACGAGGTTAAGTCCGCAGGCTCCCGCAGTTGGAGGTCCCGAAGTCGATCCCTGACAAAGGGACTGCCAGCGCCTCGATGTTAGGCCGCGGTGCGGACCGAGATACGATACGGAAAAGTCGCATCTCCGTCGAGGAAAGAGATAAAAAAAGTTTCCCCCCCACCGTCCCTCACCCCCCACATAATTCTAAACTAAAGATACACTAAAACATACATTTAACAACAGAATAAAATCACTTAAAGAAGAAAAGGACTAGACAGACCGTTGGTGAGGCTGCCATCGCACGGCGCTATATATACAGCCCAACTGAAGTCCCATAGAGCTGCAACATGCCTTTCTGATTTTCCAAAGTGCAACATCTCACACTTGCTCGGATTAAACTCCATCTGCCATTTCTCTGCCCATTCTGTAGTCGACCTGTATCCCACTGAATGCTCTGCCAGCCTTCCTGATTGTCCATAACTCCAGCAATCTTACTGACATCTGCAAACCTACTAAATTATCCATTTACATTTACACTTACGTTTAGTTTAGTTTAGTTTAGTTTAGTTTAGAGAAACAGCATGGAAACAGGCCCTTCGGTCCACTGAGTCCACACCGACCAGCAATCTCCATACACTAGCACTATCCTACACACTAGGGACAATTACAATCTTTACCAAAGCCAATTAACATACAAACCTCTACATCTTTGGAATGTGGGAGGAAACCGGAGCACCCGGAGAAATCCCACATGGACACGGGGAGAACGTATAAAATCCATACAGACGACACCCGTAGTCAGGATTGATCCCGGGAACTATGGTGCCATAAGGCACCAACTCTACCGCTGCAGTGTCATAAACAACAGAGGTCCCAGCACAGATCCCTGCGGAACTCCACTGGTCACAGACCTCCAGCCAGAATAACATCTTTCCACCAATCCTCTGTCTTCTGTGGCTAAGCCAGTTCTGAATACAAACGACCAGGTCACCGCGAGTCCCATGCATTTTTAGCTTCTGTATCAGCCTGCCATGTGGAACTTCATGAAATGCCTTACTAAAACCCATGTAGACACCATCCACTGCAACTACCCTCATCAATCACCTTTGTCATCTCCTGAAAATACTCAATGAAGTTCATTCGGCATGATCTGCCGTGGACAAAGTCATGCTGACGGTCAATATTAACCAAAATGTGACTAAGTTCCATCTTGAAGAATCCTCTCCAATAACTTCCCTACCAGTCTACGGTCATAGAATCATAGAGTCATACCGTGTGGAAACAGGCCCCTCGGCCCAACTTTCCCACACTGACCAACATGCCCCATCTACACTGGCCCCACTTACCTATGTTTGGCCCATACCCCTCTAAACCTGTCCTCTCCATGTACCTATCCATTTGCTTCTTAAATTTTGCGATAGTCCCTGCCTCCTCCAGCAGCTTGTTCCATACCCACTCTACCCCTTGTGTGAAAAGGTTACCCCTCAGGTTCCAATAAAACCTTTCCCCCTTCACCGTAAACCTATGACCTCGGGTCCTCTATAGTTTTCTGGATTATCTCGACTTCCTTTCTTAAACATATGAGCAACATTGGCTACTCTCCAGTCCTCCTGGGACATACCTGTGGCTAGAGAAGATGTAAAGATCTTTGTCAAAGCTCCTGCAATCTCCTGTCTTGCCTCTCTTAATAGATAGATCCAGCAGACCCCAGTGACTTCCCCGCCTTAATGCTCTTCAGGAACTCCAATATCACCTACTTCTTGGAGAGGAAATCGATAGACGACGTGTTGGTCTTCAGACTGGAGAAGGGGCCCAATCCAAAACGTTGCCTGTCCATTCACCTCTCCAGATGTGGCCTGACCCATTGAACTCCTTCAGCACCTTGCGTTTTGCATCAAGTTCCAGCATCCCTATTCTCTTGTGCCTCTCTTAAGAACGCTACCCACTTTGCTTTTGGAAGTCAACATTGAATTTTCTTCCTCTCCCACCTTGAATTTTTTCTTAGTTTCAGTTTAGTTTAGTTTGGAGATACATCGTGGAAACGGGCTCGTCGGCCCACCGGCTCAGCGACGACTGCCGACCGCCCGTACACTAGTTCTATCCCACACACTAGGGACAATTTACAGAAGCCAATTAACCTACAAACCTGCACGTCTTTGGAATGTGGGAGGAAATCGGAGCACCCGGAGAAATCCCACGCGGTCACCGGGAGAACGTGCTAACAGCACCCGTAGTCAGGATGGAATCCGGGTCTCTGGAGCTGTGAGGCAGCAACTCTACCGCTGTGTCGTGGTATCACCTGTTTCTCATTTGGTTATTCTTAATCTTTCTCCTCACGTTAGCCAGCAAAAACAAGCCCCTCGGTGCTTTGGATAAAAATGGCTCAATAGTCCAGAAACAAGCTGTTGATCCCAATGAGCCCATGTTTACATTTCTGATACAAGCGAACAGATCACTTTAATCCAGCTTTTCCCATGTGTCAAATGGGGGTTTCAAATGTTTTTTAAGTTATTTTCACATATTTTGTGTATTTTTATGCACAACGCATGTTGAACATCTAAAAATGTCTGAATTTATACATCTGGCCCCAAATTATAGTGGTCAGTTATAGGCATGGTAGTTTAGAAAGAGCATTTAGTTTAGTATAGTTTATTTTAGTTTAATTTAGTTTGGTTCAGAGATACAACGTAGAAACAGGCCCTCCGGCCCACTGAGTCAGTGCCAACCAGCGATCACCAGTTTTATGCTACACACTAGGGACAATTTCTAGAAGCCAATTGACTAACACCCCTGCACGTCTTTGGAGTGTGGGAGGAAACCAGAGCACCCGGAGAAATCCACACGGTCACAGGGAGAACGTTCAAACTCCGTACCGACAGCACCCATGGTCAGGATCGAACCCGGCACTCTGCCACTGTGAGGCAGCAGCTATACCAGTTGCATCACTCTGTGCTGAGAAGCAAAACTTTTACATTTAGCATGTTAAGAATTGGCAATGAGGATGAAGAGAATGAATGCTTTATTGTCACATGTGACAAGTCACAGTGAAATTCTTTGCTTGTAAACTTTGCCAAGGTATGCAATAATCGTCCATGAAGGGAGCTTGCAAAGTTACAAATTCGCCGCCCCCCACCCCACGCACCAGTTCCCCCTTTGCTCTTCACCCCCACCCCCGCCCCCTCCATCACGGCAGTCCCACCATGCTGGGTCCCCATGAAACTGAAGAGATTCCCGCGAGCACAGCAGTAACGCGAGGATCTGAACATGGACCATTAACTGCGAGCACGGAAGGTTTCCAAAACCGCCAGGAACCGCTACTCTGCTACAAACTGGGAAATTCAGAATGTGATGGCGGGTGCCATACGCAGGGAATGGAGGGATATGGATCTTGTGCGGGCAGAAGAGATTAGTTTCACTTGGCATCAAGCTTGGCATGAACACTGTAGACCAAAGGGCTTGTTTTTCTACGTTCTGTATCTGTAAAAAAAAACTCAGGGGTTTTTCTCAATGCAATATATGGTAGTTTCAAGTCACAGAACAGTCTGGGTGTCACGGTGGCACAGCAGTAGAGCTGCTGCCTCACAACTCCGGATTCAATCCTGACTGTTTGTACGGTGACCGCGTGCGTTTTTTCAGGGCGCCACAGAGTTTCCTCCCACACCCCGAAGACGCGCGGCTTTATCGGTTAATTGGGTTCGGCAAGAATTGTAAAGTGTCCCTGGCCTGTAGGATAGTGCCAGTGTGCGGGGTGATTGCTGGTCCGAGCGGACTCGGTGGGCCGCAGGGCCTGTTTCCACGCTGCATCTCTAAACTACACTAAACTAAGTATTAACAGTGCATGGGCGAGATTGGCAGAAATAGAGGCCACAGATGCAATTAACCCATCCACTTTACATATGGCAATTTAAGCTAAACATTTTTTCCGGGCATCAGAATCAAGGCTACGGATCCTCGGGCTGCAAGTTTATAGCCAAGGTAATTAGCCGAAGGAATTGCAACAGTGTGGTTGCTCCACAGACGGATTGCTTTCACAGCGAAGAAAAACAGTGAGGAAGTCTGCATGGTGCAGAAGGCAACGTGAAGAATGGAGGATTGATACATCATCTGCCCATCAAAGAAGGAAAGTGGGACAACGTTGAGATCAGAGTGGGGTTCAATAACAATTCCCCAACCACTTTCCTGTGACTCCTCCCTGTCCATTTCTCTAACTACCACCCACAACCCCCCACCCCCCCCATCCCGCTAGACAGAAAATGCTGGAGTAACTCAGCGGGTCTTTGGACATTAGACTTTAGAGATGCATTGTGGAAACAGGCCCCTCGGCCCACCTGGTCCATGCCGACCAGCACACAGAACACTAACACTATCCTACACACTAGGAACAATTTACAATTTTACCAAAGCCAATTCACCTACAAACCTGCGCGTCTTTGGAATGTGGGAGGAAATCATAGAAAACCCACGCGGTGACAGGGAGAACGTGAAAACTCCGTACAGACTGCACCTGTAGTCGGGATCGAACCGTGGTCTCTGGTGCTGTAAGGCAGCAACTCTACCGCTGCGCCACCGTGCCGGGGCTGGCTGCATCTCTGGAGAAAAGGAGTAGGTGACGTTTCGGGTCAGAATACTTCTTCAGACTGAAAGTAGATGTTTGGTGGGGGGGGGGGGGGGGGGGGGGTAATATGCCAGGAACGAGAATAAATCAGGGCCGGCAACAGATGACCTCAGGAAGGCTGGAGTCCATAATGGCCCATTGTTGGCTGGGGAAGGTCTAATAACACAAAGGATTCCAGCAGTGGAACTATGAATGGGGGTGGGATGGGGGGTGGGGAGGGGAGGGGAGGGAGAGAGTGGAGGGGGGAATTGCAGAAGTTACTTGAAATTAGAAAAGTCAATGCTCATACCCCATCAGGAGAAAATGGATAGGTGATGTTTCAGGTTTTTGATAGGCAGATGGTCGGAACAAAGGCCAGAGATTAAAACAGAAGGATTGAAGAGTTGCAAATTGTGAAGCCAGAGGAAGGAATGTGGATGGAGGGGGGAGGGGGAGATATGGGTGCATATCCAGGTGAAGCACAGGAGGGGGGGGGGGGGGGGAGCAAGCCAAGGGGGGATGGGGGGTTGTTAGAGATTACCTGAAATTGGAGAATTCAATGTTCACACTGTTGGGTTGTAAGCTATCCAAGCCAAATATGAGGTGCTGTTCCCCCAGTTTGTGTGTGGCCTCACTCCGGCAATGAAGGAGGCCCAAGACAGAAAGGTCCGTGTGGGAATGGGAAGAGGTTAGCAACCAGGAGATCCAGTAGGCCTTGGCGGACTGAATGTTTGGCAAAACGGTTGCCAAGTGTGTTTTGGAGCACAGGAGGACAAGAGGTGAGCTTATAGAGGTGGGCAAAATTTTGAGAGGAATAGATCTGGTAGTCCTTTGCCCAGTAGGGGAATCGAGATCCAGGGGAAATAGGTTTAAGGTGGGTGGGGGGGGAAGAGATTTAATAGGAACCTGAGAGGTAACCTTTTTCCACAAAGGATGGTGTGTATACAGAACGAGCTGCCGGGGGAGGTAGTTGAGGCAGCTACCATCATAACAGTTACGAGACAGGTTCATGGACAGGACAGGTTTAGAGAGATATGGGCCAAGCGTGGGCAGGTGGGACTAGTGTGAATGGGGCATGTTGGTCAGCATGGGCAAGTTGGGCCGAAGGGCGTGTTTCCATGTTGTGTGACTCTATGACCATAATTCAATGTTCACACCATTGGGTTGTAAGCTACCCAAGCGCAATATGAGGTGCTGCTTCTCCATTTTGCGTGTGGCCTCATTCTGGCAAAAGGCCAACGCGGGAATGGGAAGGGGATTAAAGGGCCTGTCCCACTATACAAGTTTACCCAAGAGCTCTCCTGAGTTAAAAAAAAATCAAACTCGTGGTAAGTACGTAGAATGTACGTAGCGGGTACGTCGGAGCTCGGGAAATCTCTTGTCGGCTCATAACGCTAATGGCAGGTACTCGTGAGACGCGGTAAGCTCGTTAAGTTTTTTCAAGAGTGCGGAGAGTGTCCACGAGAGGCCCCGAGTACCTACGAACGGCTATTACCATAATTCTCCAAGTTTGAATCAGGAGAAACTCAGGAGAGCTCTCTGCTGTCTGTACGGAGTTTTCACGTTCTCCCTGTCACCGAGTGGGGTTTCTCTGACTCCCTCCCACATTCCAAAGATGTGTAGGTGAATTGGCTTTGGTAACATTTGAAATTGTCTCAAGTGTCTGAATTACCTCGTACAGTGGAACAGGCCGTTTAAGATGGTTGGCGACCGGGAGATCTAGGTCTCTGCGGACCGAGCGCAAGTGTTCAACGAGACGGTACCCTAATCTATGGCTTGGTTTCGCAGCAGTTCATCCCTCCCCCCCCCCCACCGCCACCCCCCCCCCTTAGAAATGATCACACAAAGCAATCAATATCATCCCGCATTTTAATGAAAGTTACTTAGAAAAATAATCAGGCTTAAGTGAAACTCTTAGAAAAAGTAGCATGAAGAAACCGACACGTCACAACAATGACTGGTAAGGACCAACAGCGTCGTTTCAAGGAGATAACATTTAACTAGATAGACAGAGGAATCTAAAATGGAGTAAGCCTTCTACAGTGTACAAAGAAGTACAAAATTTAATGAAAGGCATTAAATTAATTGTCCTTGCAGTTTTTCTGTGGATGCATGTAAGAAAATAGTGTTCTCTTCAATGAGAGCAACGTCACAAGATTTCTTGTTACTTGAAATCCTCTTCCTTTGTTAAGAGGGTTATAACTTATTGTTCGATGGAGTTCCGGCTTGGTTTACAGATGATATCGATGTAACCTCAATGGAAATCCTGGTGTGCATCTACTTATATACATATATATATATATATATATTACAGCAACGTTTAGAGATACTGAGCGCTTGGCAATTGTGAAGACATGTTCGGGCAATCGAGGAGAGGACGAGGGTGAAAGGTACTGGAGGGAAATGATGTCACAAATTCACCGGCAAAATGGCCTGCAAAAAAAAAATAATACCTGGAGCCCAGTACCGATCCTTCAAAACTAAACATTTTCATTTCTGCACACCAACGAGAAATAAATAGAGGCCACCATCAAAATCAACAATGCTCCAAACCGCTTCGGAACATAAATAACCTATCAGCTATTAACACCACCTTTAAGTAACATGGGTCTACTTAATTAACCTGTTGACAAAATTATCCTAATTGAACAAATATTTAACAATGCACTTTTAAATATGTTCTCAAAGGAATAAAACATTCCTAGACATAATATGTGGATTGGATGGTAGACATTGGACAATCTATACAATAGGGATATCAGACAAGGAAAGTTAAACATCTTCACATTGTTTTAGCTGGAATTCTGTTACAGTCGGTGTGTTGAATTTACCTTCCCCATGTTTTCCCATGTTAATTTACAGTCGGAAAAGGACACAAAGTGCTGGAGCAACACAGCGGGACCAGGCAGCATCTCTGGAGAACATGGATAGGTGACGTTTCAGACTAAGTGTGAAGGGTCTCGTCCTGAATTGTCACCTGTCCATTTTCTCCACAGATGCTGCCTGACCGGCTGAGGTACTCCGGCACTTTGTGTCCGTTTGTGTAAACCAGCATCTGCAGTTCCTCATTTCTACGAATAATCTATCGCAGATGCAGCCATTTTAAAGTGATTGTGAGAAGGGTTAGAGCGGTGATGAGGAAGAAAAGTTTTCACCCGGAGGATGGTGAGGGTTAGGAGTTCACTCACTGCCTGAAGGGGTGATTGAGTTGGAAACCCTACACATCTCTCTACACAAGCCGCCACAGACAGTCCTTGGGGAAGCACTTGAAGAGCCGTGACCAGCAGGGCTATGGACCAGGTGATGGAAGGTTGCATGGGGCTGCACGGCTGCTTCACAAGCTACCATGCACGGGATGCACCTGCCATGCAAGTGACCTCCTTCTGCGCGGCGCATTTCCTGCAACTTTATGGGTTGCACCTGGAGTTTCCATCAGTGTGTGCGTGCGTGTGCGTGCGTGCGTGTGTATGTGTGACTTTTTAGGCCATTTGAATTCCTCAGAAGTTTGTTAGATATAGTTATAAATCTTTAGAATCGGTATGCTCCTACTTTGGGAACCACTGAGTTGTGAGTGTGATTTACCTTCATCAGTAAAGGCAATGAAGTATTTGAATAGTTGGGAGTATCAGGTACTCAGTAATTATTGTTGAATTGTGCTTCACAGTTTAAAAACAACATTTTAATTTTAGTATACATCTCAACTGTTGACTTTCAAACAGTTGTTGAACTTAACAATGTACATGGGATTGAACATTGACTCGAACACACAGTGCTGGAGTAACTCAGGGGGCCAGGCAGCATCTGTGGAAGGAATGGCTCGACGACATTGCAGGTCGGGACTCTTGTTTATGCTGACCGGAAGCATCCCCTACCCATTTCCCTCTACAGATACTGCCTGGCCCCCATTGAGTTCCTCCAGCACTTTGTGTTTGACTCAAGGTTTCAGCATCTGCAGTTCCTGCAGTGAATATTGACTAGGTGGTCTTGGGGGATGCACAGGGTGGGCCTAATGGGAACTACCACAGCAACACGCTTCTATAACATACTAGAGACACGCAGTAGGTTCAGGCAGCATCAGGGAGATGGGCGCGGATTGGGGGGAGGGTGGAATGGGGTAGAAAAACAGAATCAGTGTTTCAGGTCAAAAACCCTTCTGAAGTGAAACTGTCGACTTCTAGACTGGAGCGATACAGCGTGGAAGCGGGTGCTTCAGCCCACCGAGTCCAGCGATCCCCATACACTAGCACTATCCTACACACTAGGGACAATTTACAATTTTACTGAAGCCAATACAAACCTGATCATCTTTGGAGTGCGGGAGGAAACCGGAGCGCCGGGAGAAAACCCACACAGTCTCAGGGAGAACGTGCAAACTCTGTACCGACAACACCTGTAGTCCGGTTCGAACCAGGGTCCCTGGCACCGTGAGGCTGCAACTTTACCGCCGCGCACCGTGTCACCAGAGGGTCGGAGAGCGAGAGTCATCCCCATGAACTCAGCAACGTTCAGTGGACACACAGGGAACTGCAGATGCTGGAACCTTGAGACAAACACAAAGTGCTGCAGGAACTCAGTGGGTCAGGCAGCACAGAAACAGGCCTTTCGGCCCACCTTGTCTATGCTGACCAAGTTGGCCGACTGCGTTAATCCTACGTGCTGGCACCAGGCCCATATCCCTCCAAATCCTTTTCTTTTTAGGATTAGGTTGAGGTTTAGGTTTATTATTGCCATGCTTTTCAACGGGGCGCAGTGAAAAGCTTTGCTTTGCGTGCTATCCAGTAGAAATCAGATACCACTACACATGAATACAGTCAATCCAAACTCAAGTACATTGGGTAAGAGGAGGGCGATTGTGTCAGGCGATAGTCGGAACCAGCACGTAAAGAGTCGCCACGCGCCGACGCCATCTTGTCCACGCAACTCTGTTTCTCGTTCAGTGACCTTCTTGGTCTGAGAGTTTGCAGCTTTTTCTGTTTGGTTTCAGATTTCCTGCAACTGCGTTAGCCTTCCCTCCGCCGTCAAAGCAAAAACTCTAGAGCAGGCCTCGGGGGTTAGACAGGAGCTGGGGGGGGGGGGGGTTGGTGGCAGATTATTAAATAGACGCTAGTGGGTTTGGCCAGTAACCATAAAGGAAGGCCAAGACCACTAGTCCTATGTTGCTCCACATGCTTGGCGGGCAGGTGAGGCCATTTAAAAACATTGATACCATCTCCAGGAAATGTCCCGGTGTGCAAAAGGGGAAGACCAGGAGCTGTAAGTAACCCAGCGGCCAATCTGTTATTAATCTGAGACTTGGCATCAGATGACAGGGGCTTCATGTTAGTTTTCCTAAATGAAAAATGAACCATAATTGCGGTTTAAAATCCCCCCAAAAACACTTTAAACTAATTGCTGAAACACTGCTTGTTAAAGGATACCAGCAAACACAAAACAGGTTCTCTTTTAGTTTGCATCCCCAGAGAGGAGTTGTACAGATTGAGGACGAGGTATTAATGTTCCTCACTAAAGCTCGGCTTTGGGGAATCCTTTGCAGACTACACGCCTGCCAACAGGCATCGTGGAGCATCTTATCTTACACAAGTGAGCCAGGAATTTCACTCAGCAGGGAAAAGTGCTGAAATGAGATGGACAATTCTCTAGCCTGCTGAGAGGGAGATTCAGAGAGGGAGAGGGGGAGGGAAACATACAGGTGGGGAGATAGAGCAAGAGAGAGATAAAGAGAGAGGGAGAGATTGAGATAGATAGACACACACACACACACACACACACACACACACACAAACACACACACAGAGAGAGAGAGAGAGAGAGAGAGATAATTTCTTACAAAGTTACTTAAATAATTCCGCCCCTTACTGCTCGCAGCAAGGATGCAAATCTTCATTAAATTTACAAGAAGAACATCTTTCTATGCCATTATAATAACAAATAAAACCTTAAATAAACCGGCGGCCATTTCTCATGCCAACTTTAGGTAATTTGGCACCGAATAATTGAACATGACAAAATCTAATTTGTAGAGATTGAACAGCTGGGTTTGGAAAGCTGAGCTGATGTTTTGGAAAAACTGTGCCGTCATTTCATCTGTAGTTCTGGTGGACTTGGCGTAGGTGGGGAACTTGACCAACTTGTCCACTCCGGCCAAGCGCAGGATATAGTTTGCGTCCTCCTGCAGGCTCTCGTATTTGCCGATCAGGTCGTAGTGGATGTGGCAGGGGTGGCAGAGGGAGGCGACGGTCTCCCAGTGTTCGTTGAAGGGCTCCTCCCTCTGCGTGTGGGGGTTGATGAGGTAGCCCACAAACTCCTCGAACTTCACGTCGCCGCCGCTGCGCAGGGCGTCCCGGGTGGCGTTCTTCCGCTGCCGCCGCACGATCTTGGTGCCGTAGCGCTTGTGGAAGGAGGTGTTGTACCGGCGGGTGAACTTGTTCCTGTAGGCCGACACCAGCCGCTCGAAGGGCTCGCGCACGAACATGAACTTCAGGTAGCTTTTTAAGCGGTGGTTGATCTCTGAGATGCTGTACTGGTTGAGGGTCTTCAGGTTGGACGGCACGTGGGCCTCGTTGGCGGGGATCTCCATGGGATCGCTGTACCGGCCCTGCCCCGTCAGCACCATCATCACCCTCTTCCAGTTGGTGCACGCCACCTTGGGCACGTAGCAGTAGATCAACTCATGGTCCTCGTCCACCACCAGGTGCTTCAGGTCGTTGGGGGTCAGCACTCGCCGCTTTCGACTCCTGGCGCTGTTCGCCCGACACATCTGCGCCACCTGGTTCCTTCGTATCTGATGCGCCACTTCCGTGCTGGAGAATTCATACTGAAACAACAACAAATGAAACACACGTTAAAAGAATTGGCCAGGAATTCAAAGGTTTTGGGTTGAAATCTTTGAAATCTTCACAAAACTGTTTAAAATAAAAATGACACCAAAGCCAGAGTGGATTATTTTCGGAATAACAGAAGGTAAATGTGTTTCAAAAGAATCTATTTGATTACGGCTTAATAATAGGAAAAAAGCTCATTCTTAAAATTCTGGAAAAATGCCCTTATACCAACAATAAATCTGTGGATTTCAACTATGTTTGAAACACTACATCTGGAAGATATGAGACTCCGCCTGGCAGGAAAATCAGATTGTTTCTATCAGACGTGGTCTGCATTCATAGAATTGCTACAAAGATAGGGTCTTTGCTACAAACCTTGGGCCTTAGTAAAGGGGGATGAAAAACGATCGAGTTGGTAAATTCCTTTTCCGTGATGTATATAATATAGTAACTGGCTTTGCTTTTTTTTTCTCTCTCTCTCGTTTCTTTTTCTTTTCTAGGGTCTATTTCTTAATCCCATTTCTCTAACTCTTTGACCAAGGGTTTTTTTCCCTTCCCTTTGGCACGCTCTTTCACTTTCACAACTCTTTTCACCTACTTCACTCTCTCTGTTTCTATTCTTTTTCTTTAAAAGCCATAAAATTATGGGGTACAATGATTGTAACAATATATATGTGATGTACATTGGTGTATTTACCTCTATTAAATAAATATATTTTTTTGAAAAAAAGAAAAAAAAAAAAAAAATTGGTCAGGTGAGAGAAATGAAGTAGGTATATTAACACCTTTTTTTTCATTCTTTTTTTCCTTTCTTTTATCCATTTTTGTCTTTTTATTTCTTTAAGTTTTGACTTACTCACTCTTTCACTGCACTCATTTGGTAGTTCAGGGGTTCTATTCTTACATATTCACTTCCTCTTCCACTTTCTTTCTTTCTTGCTTTTCCTATCTTTTTCTATTTCGTCTTTGCTAATCTTAAAATGGAAGCTGTACGATGTATACACTACGTCATATGCCGCGGTTTATACGTTTGTACTCTGCTTCTAATAAAAATATAAATAAAATTAAAACATTTAAAATAAATTAAAAAATAAAAACAATAGGCCAGGTGTGCGAAGGAAGAACAAGGCTGGCTCCGTGAAGGACAATGGAGGGGAGGTCCGTGCAACTGCGTCAAGAGGGCTTTGTTGTCGTGCGCATTGAAACGGAACAAGGGGCGCACGGTGGCGCAGCGGTAGAGTTGCTGCCTTACCTCGCCAGAGATCTGGGATCGATCCTGACCTCATCCACCCTGTGACCACGTGAGTTTTCTCCGGGTGTTCCGGTTACCTCCCACACGCCAAAGTCGTGCAGGTTTGTAGATGAATTGGCTTCTGTGAATTGTAAAGTGCCCCTGGTGTGTAGGATAGTGCTAGTGGAGGGGGTCTCTGCCGGAAGGGCCTGTTTTCACGCTGTATTCCTAAAGTCTAAAGAATGGTCTCAACCCAAAACGTCACCAATCTATTTTTCTCCAGAGCCTGACCTGCTGAGTTACTCCAGCATTTTGTGTCCTTTTACACCTTCCATATCACGGCATGTTTAGCTTGGTTTCGTTTTTTGGTTTAGAGATACAGTGCAGAAACGAGTCGGCAACGACCAGCGATCACCCCGTACACCAGCGCTATCCGACACACCACGGACAATTTGTAATTTTTACCAAAGCCAATTAACCTACACACCTGTGCGTCTTTGGAGTGTGGAAAGAAACCGGAGCACCCGGGGAAAACCCACGCGGTCACGGGGAGAATATACAAACTCTGCACAGACAGCATCTGCAGCCATGTTCGAACCTGGGCATAGGGTGCTGTGAGGCAGTGACTCTAGCGCTGCCCCACCATGCCACCAACGTCGCTGAGCACTTAATGACGTGCCTCTCCCTGGCACGCCTTTTCAGCCAACGATTCTTGTCCTCATTAGTATTTATTAGCATTAAATCCAGATCACGTTGTTCCACCCCTACCAGAAACACAGTTGAGCAGTCTGGCCTATTCCAATTCTATGAGCTTTTTGGATATTAAAGGAAGCAAGTTTAGTTTAGAGGTACAGCGTGGAAACAGGCCCTTTTATCCTACACACCAGGGAAATTTACAGAAGCCAATTAACCTACAAACCTGCACATCTTTGGAGTGTGAGAGGAAACCGGAGCACGCACGTGGTCACAGGGAGAACGTACAAACTCCATACAGACAGCACCCGTAGTCAGGATCGAACCCAGGTCTCTGGAGCTGTAAAGCATCAACTCTACCGCTGCGCCACTGTGCAGCCCAATGAAATGGGGTCAAAAGGGAGTCACGAGGAACTGCAAATGCTGGGATCTTGAAACGGGGTACTGATTGCGGATGATCAGCCATGATCACATTGAATGGTGGTGCTGGCTCGAAGGGCCAAATGGCCTACTCCTGCACCTATTGTCTATTGTTTATTTTCAAAGCACAAAGTGCTGGAGTACCTCAGTGGATCTGGCAAGATGTGTGGAGGGAATGGACAGATGACAATTTGAGTTGGGCCTTGCTCACACTGATGAAGAATCCTTCATCAAATTGAAGAAGGGTCCCAACCTTAAACACCACCTGTCCATCCCCTCCACAGGTGCAGCCTGACCCGATGAGTTCTTCTAGCGCTTTGTGTCTTGACATGGGGTAAATTCAGGACCGTACTATTGAGGTAAAAGATCATCAAACAATGTAATGGAATGGCACAAAATGACCTACTGCCCACTGGCTGTTTAATATGAATATGGAAATATGGTCTAAATTCTACAGTTCACTTGAGAACTGGAAAGGGTGCAGGGAAGATTTACGAGGATGTTGCCAAGACTCGAGGGCCTGAGCTATAGGGAAAGGTTGAGCTGGCTAGAATGTTATTCCTTGGAGCGCAGGAGGATGAGGGATGATCTTATAGAGGTGTACAAAATCATGAGAGGAATAGATCGGGTAAAAGGAAAGAGTCTTTTGCCCAGAGTATGGGGAATCAGGAACTGGAGGAGATAGGTTTACGGTGAGAGGGAAAGATTTAATAAGAACCTGAGGGGTAGCATTTTTACACAAGGGGTGATGGGTGTATGGAACGAGCTGCCGGAGGAAGTAATTGAGGCAGGTATTTAAAAGACAATTGGCCAGGTAAATAGATTTAGATCTAAGGACAGGTTTAGAGGCATACGGGCCAAGGTTGTAGATGGGACATGTTGGTCGGTGGGTAAGCTGGGCCGAGCCTGTTTCCACACTGTATGACTCCACGACTCTATGAGAAACAAGAGGTGTTGATAGGACAGTGAACAAACCTGAAGCTTGTTCTCACGTCAAGAAACAATAGGTGCAGGAGTAGGCCATTCGGCCCTTCGAGCCAGCACCGCCATTCAATATGATCATGGCTGATCATTCACAATCAGTACCCTGTTCCTGCCTTTTCCCCATATCCCTAGATTCCGTTAGCCCTAAGAGCTAAATCTAACTCTCTCTTGAAAACATCCAGTGAACTGGCTTCCACTGCCTTCTGTGGCAGAGAATTCCACAGATTCACAACTCTCTGGGTGAAAAAGTTTTTCCTCATCTCAGTCTTAAATGGCCTATCGTTATTCTTAAGTGTGGGATTTGAACTCACACCCTATGACTACAAGGTGTTAGTGATACCCAGAGATCTGGAACTCATTGCGAGAAAAGGTACAGAAGCAGAAACATTCATCACATCTTAAAAACTAAAGGGCCTGCCCACTTTCACAACCTAATTCGCCACCTTTTTTACTCGTGGACATTTTTCATCATGTTGAAAAAACGCCCCAACCTACTTGATGCCACGAGTACCTACGACTAGCATCACGACCTACATATGACCTACCTACGACCTCCTACGACCTCGTGACGACCATGCTGCGAGTATGAGTCAAGGGCAAACTCGGCAGAGGTCGTGAATTAGGTGGTGAAAATGGGACAGGCCCTTAACTGGATATTAGTTGCAGGAGCTGGACGATGAGTAGTTTTCTTTCATTCTTTTCTTTTGATTGATTAAAAGATACAGCATGGAAACAGGCCCTTCGGCCCATGTAGTCCATGCCAACCATCGATCACCTGTTCACACTAGTTTTCCCATGTTCACATCCACTCCTTACACACTAGGCATAGTTTAGCAAGGCCAATTAACCTACAAGCCCGCACATCTTTGGGATGAGGCAGGAAACAGGAGCACCCGGAGCAAACCCACGGGGTCACAGGGAAGAGTGGAAGCACTTTGCACCTGCTCAGGGACAAAAGCCTGAGTGGTTTCCTCATATGTTAGAAGTTCTCTACGATTCAATAAGCCACAGCTAAGCTGTCATCAGGCAACTGAACCAACCTATCACCAACTAGAGTCTGATCTGACCTACCATCTACCTCATTGGAGACCCTCAGTCTATCTTAAATCCGACTTAACTGGTCGTCATCTTGCACTACACGTAACTCCCTTTATCCTGTATCTGTACACTGTGGATGGCTCGATTGTAATCATGTACAGTCCTTCTGCTGACTGGCTAGCACGCGTCAAACTTTTAGCTGTACCTCGCTACAGGTGACAATAAGCTAAACTAATGTAACTTGATGTAACTCCAGAAAGAAAATGTATTTCATAACCGAGTGGAGCAGTGGTAGAGTTGCTGCCTCAGAGCCTCAGAGATCCGGGTTCCATCCCGACTGTGGGTGCTGTCTGCATAGAGTTTGTACGTTCTCCCCGTGACCTGTGTGGGCTTTCTCCAGGTGCTCCACTTTCCTCCCACAGTCCAAAGACGTACAGGTTTGTAGGTTAATTGGCTTTGGTAAAATTGTAAATTGCCCCTAGCGTGTGCAGGATAGATTTAGTGCGCGGGGATCGCTGGTCGGCGCGGGCTTGGTGGGCCGAAGGGCCTGTTTCTGCGCTGTATCTCTAAACTAAGCTAATTCGCGTGGCATCGAATAAAGCAGGCAACAAAAAAAGCTTTTCCCTGTACCTCGGTACACGTGCCAATGATAAACTGAACCAAAGATCTGCTCACGATCTGTACCGACGGTGTTTTAATTAATCGGCGACCACCTGTCAAACCGTTCATTAATTCAGAGTCACACACAGCAGGCAGGGTCCTGTATTTCCTCTCGAGAGTGTACACACGGCTCTCTCCCTGCACACGGTCTATCCGCTGTGCAGTGGCCAGTCCTCCCTATCTACACTCCCGTTGAGAATACTGCTGCTACTGTCTGAGTCGGCAGTTTGCAGTGTAAAGTCAGCATGAAGCAATTCCCTTTCATGTTTTACACGGTCTCGCACGGAACTCATTAGAAGGCCTAAATGATTGTGGTCTAAAAGACAGCACTGCATCATACTAATAAACTCCAGACGTGACATGCTGTACTGATAAGGTAGGCAGTGTCCGGGACAGCAAACACAACTCATTACTTTAACTCCCTGCTGCTTCCTTCCAAACAATCCTCCCATCTTTATAATTGGATTTTTTTTTTAAACATTAAACAAATAAGGCAGACAGGACACACAAGAGACTGCAGACAAATCTTCAAACTGGTATTGATTGATTGAAAGATAGGGCATGGAAACGGGCCCTTAGGCCCACACTGAGCAGTGATCAGCTGTTCACACTAGTTCACAAGTTCATAGGTTATAGGAGCAGAATTAGGCCATTCTGCCCATCAAGTCTACTCATGGCTGATATATAAAACTCATGGCTGATATATCTTTCCATCTCAACCCCATTCTCCTGCCTTCTCCCCATAACCCCTGACCCCCGTAGCAATCAAGAGTTCTTTGTTATACCACCTTCACACCCACTCCTTACACACTCGGGGCAATTTACACAGGCCAATTAATCTACAAGCCCACATGTTTGAGTTTTGAGATTCAGCATGGAAACAGCCCCTTCAGCACACCAAGTCTAGGCAGACCATCGATCACCTGTTCGCACTAGTTGTACGTTATCCCACTTTCTTATCCACTTCCTACACATTAGGGCCAATTTACAGAGGCCAAATAACCTACAAATCCACTCGTCTTTGGGATGTGGAGGAAACCGGAGCACCCGGAGAAAACCCACACTGTCACAGGGAGAATGTGCAAGCTCCACACACAGGGAAGGTCAGGATTGAATCCAGCTCTCGGGCGCCGTGAGGCAGCGGCTCTACCTGTTGCGCCACGTTGTCTTTGGGATGTGGGAAGAAACTGGGAGAGTAGGAGGGTGGCATAAACAAAAGGTAAATTTTAAGGCAAGGTTAATGGTAGGTTAATTGGCTTCTGTAATTTGCCTCGAGAGTGTAGACTGGACCCAATGTGAACGGGTAATCGTTGGTCAACACGGACTGGGCGGGCCGAAGGGCCTGTTTCCACCCTGTATCTCTACCTTAAAACTCAGAGGTGAGATTGTTTCCCAAGAAATCAAAGGCTTAAAACATTAATAAATCTTCATAACATGTATTTTTTGCAAGGTTGCAATATAATGGAGCCCTCTGACAGATTTTGACTTTGGAGCCGCAGGCATCATCTGGGAGATTCCTGTAAATAAACCTTTGGCGATAAAAATAACAGACATGATTCTGAAGCATGCCTCGCGTCCTTGGTGGGCTGAAGGGCCTGTTTCCATGCTGAATCATTAAACTCAACTAATGGAGTCCGCCAGTAGTGACTTAGAATGTCTCCTCTAATATAATTCTCCATGTTTGGTCGCTTCGGTGTGTGATTATTTGCAGAGCGGCACAGTGGCGCAGCGGTAGAGTTGCTGCCTCACAGCGCCCGAGACCCGGGTTCGAACCTGACTACTGGTGCTGTCTGTATGGAGTCTTACGTTCTCCCCGTGACCGCATGGGTTTTCCCCCGGGTGCTCCAGTTTCTTTCCACACTCCAAGGACGTGCAGCAGGTTTGTAGGTTGAAGTGGGCGCATGTGCGGGGTTCTTATTTAATGGGACATAACGACGAGGCAACACGGTCCCAGGGCTAGTCAACCATGATAGGTTAATTGGGTTCTGTAAATTGTCCCTTGAGCGTAGGATAGAGTGGGAGATCAATTGTCGGCGCGGACTCGGTGGGCATGCTGTATCTTTAAACAGTTTCCATGCTGTATCTTTGAACTGAACTAAACAGTTCTAGATGGATATGGGCCAAACGCATGCAGGTGGGACTAGATGGGTCGGTATGGGCAATTTGGGCCGAAGGGCCTGTTTCCACGATATACGACTCTATGACTCAAAACCTCTAAACTAAACTAAACTAAATTCTGCCTAAAGTATAAATAAATCTGAAACTTTGTGATTTAACCTTCTCGGTCTGAAGGTAAAGGATTTTTTGCATCTTTTGAGTGAGATCAGTAGAAGGTGGTTAATATTCCAGATGACCTCTGTCATGCTGTACAGAGTAACCAGTCAGTAATTGTTGACTCAGGGTATTCTTTCCTGTCTATGGCAGGTATGAGGGCATGCATTTCATTCCATAGGATGTTCGGTCTACTTATAAAAATACGCATTATTGGCACATCATATGCTCAAACAGAGGTGTTGGATGGGAGCCTAAAATCCTTTAAATAGGAACCATTGAATTCAAATAACCAGCCGAGTCATAGGTCGCGATTAGATTTATTTTTTTCTACAAATTAAAGCTCCAGATATTAAAGGTCAACTCAACAATAAAGAATACCCTTTAAGTAACTTGAGTTTGCTTAAAATGTGCGGTAGACAAAAGCGCTGGAGAAACTCAACGGGTGCAGCAGCATCTATGGAGCGAAGGAAATAGGCAACGTTTCGGGCCAAAACCCTTCTTCAGACTGATGCAACATCCTGTCTGTTCATCGAGTCATACAGCATGGACACAGGCCCTTCGGCCCAACTTGCCCACACCGGCCAACATGCCCCAACTGCACTAGTCTCACCTGCCCGCGTTTGGCCCATATCCCCTCAAACCTTTCCTATCTACGTACCTGTCCAAATGTCTTTTAAATGTTGTTATAGGACCTGCCTCATCTACCTCCTTCGACAGCTCGTTCCAAACACCCCCCACCATCTGTGTGAAAAAGTTGCCCCTCAGGTTCCAATTAAAACTTTCCCCATTCACCTTAAACCAATGTTCTCTGGTTCTTGATTCCCCTACGGGTAAAATATTCTGCGTTTAATTTTTCCTCATGATTTTATACACCTCCATAACATCACCCTTCATCCTCCTGCGACCCAATGAATAAAGTCCTAGTCTGCGTAACCTCTCCCTATAGCTCAAGCCCTCAAGCCCTGGCTACATCCTCGTAACTCTCCTCTGCGTCCTTTCCAGTTTAACAACATCACTGTTGTCTCCTGCCTGTCCCAGAAGATTTATGTTGCTGCTTACAATATCTTGCACTGTCCAATCCTAAATATCTACCTTTGAACAACTTAGCTGGTTCTTGGATTGAATGGTGTTCAGTACAATAGAGAATAAATCAGGATGGTGCATCCGAGGAATTATTTGCCACAGAAGGCCGTGGAGGCCAACTCAGTGGATATATTTAAGGCAGAGATAGATAGGTTCTTCATTGGTATGGGTGGGGAGAAGGCAGAAGAATGGGGTTGGGAAGGAAAGATAGATCAGACATGCTTGAATGGCGGAGTAGACTTGATGGGCCGAATGGCCTAACTCTGCTCCTATCACTTATGATAACAGTGCAATACAGGAACAGGCCCTTCGGCCCACAATGTCCATACAGAACATGAAGCTTACACCACCCCATCTATGTAAATTCTAATTTTAACCTGTCTCTATCTCTAGCAACGGTCCCAAAGTGCCTGAAGACAGCTACTCTCATCAATTTGCATACAGGGCAAATAGATCCACAGAGGATGCCATCTCTGTGGCTCTTCACACTGTCCTGACTCACCTGGAAACACAGGGCACCTACATGAGGATGCTCTTCATAGACTATAGCTCTGCCTTCAATACGGTGATCCCCATCAAGCTCACCACCAAACTCCACCAGCTAGGCCTCAGCTCACTGATATGCGATTGGATCCTGAATTTCCTGATGGAGCGACCGCAGGCAGTGAGACTGGGGCCGCACCTGTCCTCCACTATCACCCTGAGCACCGGCACACCACAGGGCTCTGTACTGAGCCCCATGCTCTACTCCCTCTTCACCCACGACTCTGTCCCTGCATTTGACACCAACACCATTGTCAAGTTTGCAGACGACACAACGGTGATCGGGCTGATCACCAACGGTGATGAAACAAAACTACAGAGCGGAGGTGCAGAACCTGGCGGACTGGTGCTCACATAACAACATGTCCCTAAACACCTCCAAGACCAAGGAGCTGATCATCAACTTCAAAAGGTCACAGAATGGGGAATACAACCCAATCTCCATCTACGAGGACAGTGTGGAGAGAGTGTCCAGCTTTATGATTCTGGGCACTCACATCTCAGAGGACCTCACATGGTCCACCAACACCGCTGCACTGGTCGAGAAGGCACAGCAACGACTGTTCCTGTGAACTTTGAAACGGACTGGTCTGCCCCAACAGCTGCTGACGACCTTCTACTGCTGCACCACAGAGAGCATCCTAACATATGGCATCTCTGTGTGGTATCTCAGCTGCACGGAGGTGGAGAGGAGAGCTCTTCAGCGCGTTGTCCACAGAGTGCAGAAGATAATTGGGACACCGCTACCAGCCTTGGAGGGCATCTACCACACACGGTGCCTCAGGAAGGCCGTCAGCATCCATAAAGACTCCTCTCACCCTTGTAATGGACTGTTCGAACTCCTACCTTCCGGCAGACGTTACAAGGCCTTCTACGCCCGCACCTCCAGACTCAGGAACAGCTTCATCCCCAGAGCTATAGCGGCTCTGAACGTGCCCCCCACTCCCATGGACTGCCTCCCTCGCATGGTCACGTCGCACAAACACATCTGCACTTCAGTCTGTTTTGACTGGTCCAATGTTCTTTTCACAAACCTTGTTCTTGGGATATCTAAACCTAAAATCTATTAGTTGTTTAAGTTATGACATCGGATGGAAGCGGCAAACCAAATCTCGTTGCACATATGTGCAATGACAATAAAAGATATTATTATTATTATTATTAGCACCTCTCATCCCTGGAATTCCCCACTGCTTACCCCTTGACAAACCAGATTTTAGTCACCCCGAAGATAGACACGAAATGCTGGAGTAATTCTTCGTCGGAAGAAGGGTCCCAACCCGAAACATTCTCCACAGATGGTGCCTGGCCCGCTGAATTCCTCCAGCATGTTGTGTCTTTCTTCAGTATAGACCAGCATCTGCAGTTTCTTCCTACACTTTGGCCCCTGACCTTGGAGGTCATGCCTGAAGCTGCACCAGGTCCCTCACGTCTTAGATTCGCTCCTTAAGTCTCACCACCACCACCACAGTGCTTTTGACTATCTATCCTAATACTGCGTTCTGGTGTTACATGTTGGAGCATACAACAGTACCGCACAGGAACAGGCCTTTCAGCCCACATTGTCCGTGGGCATAATGCCAAGTTAAACTGCCTGCAAATGGACACAAAAAGCTGGAGTAACTCAGCGGGACAGGCACACAGCTCTGGAGAGAAGGCATGGGTGACATTTTGGGTCGAGACCCTTCTTCAGACCCTCTTTTCAATCCCCGCATATCCATGGGCCTGTCTAAATGCCTCTTAAACGCCACTGTTGTACCTGCCTCCACCATCACCCCAAGCAGCGTGATCCAGGCTCCCACTAGTCTGTGTAAAACAACTTGCCCCGCACATCTCTTTAATTTTTGGACTTCTCACAGGCAAGAGATCACGCCTGTTCTGGATCAAGACCAAGATTGCAAAATCACCCGTTTATTTTTAAAGACACAACAATGCTATTTATCACACTTATGTTAAAGTTAACTTTAAACTGTCCGGAAAAAAACTTACACTGCCAACTCGGGGGTTATAGCAATGGCTTTCAAAAATTATAATTTTGCTAAAAGTGATTTGTGAATAATATCTTTCAGGATTTCCTAAAGGAGGGACAGTAGTGACACCCCCAACGCAGAGAAGGTAGATTGGGTTCGCAAATGAAAATGGAGGCAATTACTTTGCCCCAGCCTATATTTCCCATGGATTGTCACAAAATGCTCAGCGCAGTTGAACTCAGCGCAACAGGCTGCATCTCCGAGAACATGGATAGGTGAGGTTTCAGGTTGGGGACCCGTCTTCAGACTGACTGTAAGGGTGGAGGAATTGGAAGCCAGAAAAGACCAGGATAAATCAGCACTGGCAACTGAGAGGCTGCTTGTTGGTTAGGGATGGTGTGATCCCAAGTGGATCCATCTATGTGAACAGTGGAACTGGAGGAAGAGGGGGGGCGCAAGTGTGTGGGGGGGGAGGGGGGAGCAAGTGTGTGTGTGTGGGGGGAGCAAGTGTGTGGGGGGGGAGGGGGGAGCAAGTGTGTGTGTGTGGGGGGAGCAAGTGTGTGTGGGGGGAGGGGGGAGCAAGTGTGTGGGGGAGGGGGGAGCAAGTGTGTGGGGGAGGGGGGAGCAAGTGTATGGGGGAGGGGGGAGCAAGTGTGTGGGGGGAGGGGGGAGCAAGTGTGCGTGGGGGGGGGAGCAAGTGTGTGGGGGGGGAGGGGGGAGCAAGTGTGTGTGTGTGGGGGGGAGCAAGTGTGTGGGGGGGGAGGGGGGAGCAAGTGTGTGTGTGTGGGGGGAGCAAGTGTGTGTGGGGGGAGGGGGGAGCAAGTGTGTGGGGGGGGAGTAAGTGTGTGCGGGGGGAGCAAGTGTGTGGGGGAGGGGGGAGCAAGTGTGTGGGGGAGGGGGGAGCAAGTGTGTGGGGGGAGGGGGGAGCAAGTGTGCGTGAGGGGGGGGAGCAAGTGTGTGTGGGGGGGAGCAAGTGTGTGTGGGCGGAGCAAGTGTGTGTGTGGGGGGGAGCAAGTGTGTGGGGGGGAGCAAGTGTGTGTGGGGGGGGAGCAAGTGTGTGGGGGGGAGCAAGTGTGTGTGGGGGGGGAGCAAGTGTGTGGGGGGGGAGCAAGTGTGTGTGGGGGGGAGCAAGTGTGTGTGGGGGGGAGCAAGTGTGTGTGGGGGGGGCGAGCAAGTGTGTGTGGGCGGAGCAAGTGTGTGTGGGGGGGCGAGCAAGTGTGTGTGGGCGGAGCAAGTGTGTGTGTGGGGGGGAGCAAGTGTGTGGGGGGGAGCAAGTGTGTGTGGGGGAGGGGGGAGCAAGTGTGTGTGGGGAGGGGGGAGCAAGTGTGTGTGGGGGGGGAGCAAGTGTGTGTGGGGGGGAGCAAGTGTGTGTGGGGGGGAGCAAGTGTGTGTGGGGGGGGAGCAAGTGTGTGTGGGGGGGGAGCAAGTGTGTGTGGGGGGGGAGCAAGTGTGTGTGGGGGGGAGCAAGTGTGTGTGGGGGGGAGCAAGTGTGTGTGGGGGGGAGCAAGTGTGTGTGGGGGGGGAGCAAGTGTGTGTGGGGGGGAGCAAGTGTGTGTGGGGGGGAGCAAGTGTGTGTGGGGGAGGGGGGAGCAAGTGTGTGTGTGGGGGGGGAGCAAGTGTGTGTGGGGGGAGGAAGTGTGTGGGGGGGAGCAAGTGTGTGTGTGGGGGGAGCAAGTGTGTGTGTGGGGGGGAGCAAGTGTGTGTGTGGGGGGGAGGAAGTGTGTGTGAGGGGGGAGCAAGTGTGTGTGGGGGGGAGCAAGTGTGTGCGTGGGGGGAGCAAGTGTGTGTGGGGGGGGAGCAAGTGTGTGTGTGTGGGGGAGCAAGTGTGTGTGGGGGGGGAGCAAGTGTGTGTGGGGGGGAGCAAGTGTGTGTGGGGGGGAGCAAGTGTGTGTGTGGGGGGGGAGCAAGTGTGTGTGGGGGGGGGAGTAAATGTGTGTGGGGGGGAGCAAGTGTGTGTGGGGGGGAGCAAGTGTGTGTGGGGGGGGGAGCAAGTGTGTGTGTGGGGGGGGAGCAAGTGTGTGTGTGGGGGGGGAGCAAGTGTGTGTGTGGGGGGAGCAAGTGTGTGTGGGGGGGGGAGCAAGTGTGTGTGTGGGGGGGGGAGCAAGTGTGTGTGTGTGGGGGAGCAAGTGTGTGTAGGGGGGGAGCAAGTGTGTGTGTGGGGGGGGGAGCAAGTGTGTGTGGGGGGGAGCAAGTGTGTGTGTGGGGGGGAGCAAGTGTGTGTGGGGGGGGAGCAAGTGTGTGTGTGTGGGGGGGAGCAAGTGTGTTTGGGGGGGGGAGCAAGTGTGTGTGTGGGGGGAGCAAGTGTGTGTGGGGGGGAGCAAGTGTGTGTGTGGGGGGGAGCAAGTGTGTATGGGGGGGAGCAAGTGTGTGTGTGGGGGGAGCAAGTGTGTGTGTGGGGGGGAGCAAGTGTGTGTGGGGGGGAGCAAGTGTGTGTGGGGGGGAGCAAGTGTGTGTGTGTGGGGGAGCAAGTGTGTGTGGGGGGGAGCAAGTGTGTGTGTGGGGGGGAGAGCAAGTGTGTGTGTGGGGGGTGCAAGTGTGTGTGGGGGGGAGGGGGAGCAAGTGTGTGTGTGGGGGGGAGCAAGTGTGTGTGGGGGGGAGCAAGTGTGTGTGGGGGGGAGCAAGTGTGTGTGGGGGGGCGAGCAAGTGTGTGTGGGCGGAGCAAGTGTGTGTGGGGGGGCGAGCAAGTGTGTGTGGGCCGAGCAAGTGTGTGTGTGGGGGGGAGCAAGTGTGTGGGGGGGAGCAAGTGTGTGTGGGGGGAGGGGGGAGCAAGTGTGTGTGGGGAGGGGGGAGCAAGTGTGTGTGGGGGGGGAGCAAGTGTGTGTGGGGGGGGAGCAAGTGTGTGTGGGGGGGAGCAAGTGTGTGTGTGGGGGGGAGCAAGTGTGTATGGGGGGAGCAAGTGTGTGTGTGGGGGGAGCAAGTGTGTGTGTGGGGGGGAGCAAGTGTGTGTGGGGGGGAGCAAGTGTGTGTGGGGGGGGAGCAAGTGTGTGGGGGGGGGGGCGAGGGGAGATTGGAGGGGAGTGTATGTAGAAGTCACCTATAATTAAATAATTCAACATTCACACCGCTGGGTTGTAAGCTACCCAAACAAAACGTATCTTTGCCACGTTGAGTCAAACCTTAAGTAACACACACTGCTGACCAGCTGTGATCAGCAACACTGCAATTGACATTTCTCTTTCACTTCTTTTCTTCTGGTTAATTTTAGTTTAGAGATACAACATGAGAACAGACCCTTCATCCCACTGAGTCCATGCCTAACCATCAATCACCCGTTCACACTCGTTCTAATTTATCCCACTTTCTCACCCACTTCCTACACACCAGGGACAATTTACAGAAGCCAATTAATCTGCAAACCAGCATGTTTAAGTTTAGTTACCCACCTCCAGATTCAGGGACAGTTTCTTCCCAGCTGTTATCAGGCAACTGAACCATCCTATCACCAACTAGAGAGCGGTCCTGACCTCCCATCTACCTCATTGGACTATCTTTAATCGGACTTTACCTTGCACTAAGCGGTATTCCCTTTATCCGGTATTTGTACACTGTGGACGGACGGCTTGATTGTAATCACGTTTGGGCTTTTCCCTGACTGGCTAGCACGCAACAAAAAAGTTTGCACTGTACCTGAGTACGGGTGATAATAAATGAAACTACCAAACTATCATAGGTGATGTTTCGGGTCACAACCCTTCAGGTCAGTCTGTAGAAGGGACCCGATCCAAAAACGTCACCTATCCAAGTTCTCCAGAGATGCTGCCTGGGCCCAGAGTTACTCCAGCACTTTGCGCCCTTTTGCAACTAAAGTCCAGAGAGCCCAGGTGTAGGAAGTGGGAAATCCTAGAGATGTATAACATATATAACATATAACCATATAACAATTACAGCACGGAAACAGGCCTTCTCGGCCCTTCCAGTCCGTGCCGACCATTTATTTTCCCCTAGTCCCATCTACCTGCACTCAGACCATACCCCTCCATTCCCTTCCCGACCAGATACCTATCTACTTTACTTTTAAATGTTAAAATCGATCCTGCCTCCACCACTTCTGCTGGAAGCTCATTCCACACAGCCACCACTCTCTGAGTAAAGAAGTTCCCCCTCATGTTACCCCTAAACTTCTGTCCCTTAATTCTCATGTCATACCCTCTTGTTTGAATCTTCCCTACCCTCAATGGGAAAAGCTTATCCACGTCAACTCTGTCTATCCCTTTCACCATTTTAAAGACCTCAATCAAATCCCTCCTTAACCTTCTGCGCTCCAAAGAATAAAGACCTAACTTGTTCAACCTTTCTCTGTAACTTAGTTGCTGGAACCCAGGCAACATTCTAGTAAATCTCCTCTGTACTCTCTCTATTTTGTTGACATCCTTCCTATAATTAGGCGACCAAAATTGTACACCATACTCCAGAATTGGTCTTACCAATGCCTTGTACAATTTTAACATTACTTCCCTAGTCCTATATTCAATGCTCTGATTTATAAAGGCCAGCACACCAAAAGCTTTCTTTACCACCCTATCTACATGCAATTCCACCTTCAGGGAACTATGCACAGTTATTCCTAGATCCCTCTGTTCCACAGCATTCCTCAATTCCCTACCATTTACCATGTACATCCTAATTTGATTTGTCCTGCCAAGATGTAGCACTTCAGACTTATCAGCATTAAACTCCATCTGCCATCTTTCAGCCCACTTTTCCAAATGTCCCAAATCTCTCTGTAGACTTTGATAATCTACTTCATTATCCACAGCACCACCTATCTTAGTATCATCTGCATCTGCTGTATGTGCAGGAGAAGGCTGGAGAATTTTCTCACTACAGCTTCAACCACCACCAGCGGATTGGGTGATTGATTCCCTCCACACAAATGGATCTGTTGTGTCCTTTAAAACAGAGTCTCCGTGTTTTCACACTTCTGCACCTCTAGCCCAATGTATAGATGTATGAAAACGCATACATCCAGATTCAGGGACCATTTAGTCCGAGCTGCTATCAGGCAACTGAACTGACAAGCCAACAACTAGAGAGCGGTCCTGACCTATCAACGACTTCACTGGAGACCCGTGGACTATCTTTAATCGGACTTTACTGGACTTTATCTAAATGTTATTCCCTTTGCCCTGTATCTGTACACTGCGGACGGTCCAATTGCCATCATGTATAGTCTTTCCACTGACTGGTTAGCACTCAACAAAAAGCATTTCACTGTACCCTGGTACTCGTGACAATAAACGATACTAGTTTAAAGATCTGCTCATGATTTGTACTGACGTTTTTTCAATTAATTGCTGACTGCCTGTCAAGCCATTCAACGTTTTACTGGACCTCATTACACGTGACAATAGTAATTCCTTGGAGCGCAGGAGGATGAGGGGTGATCTTATAGAGGTGTATAAACTCATGAGAGGAAGAGATTGGAACATAGGAACACAGTTTCTATTGCCCAGGGCAGGGGAATCGAGAACCAGAGGACATACTGTAAGTTTAAGGTGAAGAAGGAAAGATTTAATAGGAATCATGAGGGGTAACTTTTTCACATGAAGGGTGGTGGGTGTATGGAACAAGCTGCCAGAGGAGGTAGTTGAGGCTGGGACTATCGCAACATCTAAGAAACAATTAAACAGGTACATGGATGGGACAGGTTTAGAGGGATATGGACCAAACGCTGGCAGGTGGGACATGTTGGTCTGTGTGGGCAAGTTGGGCCCATGGGCCCGTTTCCACGCTGTATGACTCTATGAATCTAATAAACTAAATTAAACTAAACTAAAGTGGTGTAACTTGAATTTGACCCATTCTGCAGAAGGAAAATGCACTCTATAACTGCACGGCAACAAATAAATCCATTTGTGGCTGGACTATTGCTGACAGGTGATTTAGCAGCTGTTAGTGATTCCACCTAACTTGTCTCCAGCACTGTGCTGTCAGGGGAATAGGCCAGGACGGTTTCATTATAGGCAGTAACTGGGCTTCCTTACACTCCCGTTTGTGTGTGGTCTCAAATACTGAGGGGAATTTTGCCGTGTCACCTTCAACGTTCTTCTGTTGGTCCCCGAAAGAGCCAAGACTGGGTTTGTTCCCTGACCTAATCCTGGACTCGCTGCCGACAAGATGCAACGCTAGGTTGTCTCGCAAAGGCAAGGCAGTAATGTACGATCAGACCAGGGATATCTCTTGTGAAGCCACCATTCCACGACATGGTTGGCCGGTGGGTGATTTACGGCTGTACCGGGCGAGTGGGGAAAACCCTTTGGCAAGCTGATCTCTGCCTCAGGATCGTTCCCACTCCCTTGCTGGGCTGTGACGGGTACGGAGTTGGCCTCGTGCCCACAGAAACTGCCCCCATGAAGCAGGCACTCACTGTCAACAGCGCAGAGTCCCAGAACGCATCAGGAACCAGGGTAGTCCAATTTCCGGCCTCTGACCACAAGATGAAGGATTAATGAGGGGGCAGGAAACTGCAGGAAGCTGTGATTTTCTTACATTCACCGGGCTGCCTGTTTTCCCTGTAACCCAAGGGGCAGGGGCTCGCGATAAATCTCCGTGCACTGTTGCCATCTCCCACGGTTTGTGCTGGATTGCTACGTGGGGGGAGGCAGAGTCAAATACTATCAGACCTCTGTCACACCGTTGCAAATTGGTCAGTGTCTAGACCTTGGCTGGATGGGAACGCCACGGCAAATGGGCCCAGCATCCCATTACCATACAGGTGGGGTACCCCGCCCCCCCCGCCAGGCTGCGGCCTACAGGGGGGAAGCCACCGAGCCAGCCCCTGCTCGTTCCCCAAAGGCCGGCCACCGGGTACAGCTCATGCGGACTAGAGGGCAGCACGGTGGCGCAGCGGTAGAGTTGCTGCCTTACAGCATTAGAGACCCGGGTTCGGCCCTGACCACGGGTGCTGTCTGTACGGAGTTTGCACGTTCTCCCCGTGACCTGCGTGGGTTTTCTCCGGGTGCTCCGCTTTCCTCCCCCACTCCAAAGCTGGGCCAGTTTGCAGGTTAATTTGACTTTGGTAAAAAATATTGTAAATTGTCCTGCCAGTGCACGGGATGATCTGGTTGGAGCCGGCTCGGTGGACAGAAGGGCCTGTTTCCGCGCTGTATCTCCAAGCTACGGGAGGGAACACCAACCAGAGGCCGGGAGGATGGAGCCGGCAACGATGACGATGGGCGAGGGGCAAAGCCGGTAGGAAAGGAGAGGGACCGGGGTCTGGTCCCTCTCGCACCAGTCCCACACACTAGGGACCCGCGGCCTACCGCACCCTCGAAGTCGGCCACGGGAGGCTCCCCCAGGGCACACAGGTGGACGGGTGGGTCCACTGGTTGCCCCACATGTCCAAGGAAGGCGATGGCTGGAGGCTCTGCAGCAGCCTGGATCAAGCACCGCTCATAACAACTAGAGTGCGAATTGGACTTTGAAAACGGTGCCAACACCAGGCAGCTTTTGCGTGTGGGCTCAGGGGACTATTTCTGTACACTTTGAAAATAATCTGGAACATGGAAACGGGCCCTTTACCCCAAATCTACGCTGACTATCAATCACCCATACACTAGTTCCGTCTGAAGAAGGGTTTTGGCTCGAAACGTTGCCTATCTCCTTCGCTCCATAGATGCTGCTGCACCCGCCGAGTTTCTCCAGCATTTTGTGTACCCACTAGTTCCATCCTACACACCAGGGACAATTTACAGAAGCCAATTAACCTTCAAACCTGCACGCCTGGAATGTGGGAGGAAACCGTGGAAAACCTACGTAGCCAGAGAGAGCATGCAAACTCCATACAGACAGCACCCGTAGTCAGGATCGAACCCGGGTCTCTGGCGCTGTGAGGCAGCGACTCTACCTGCTGCGCCACTGTGCCGCAACAACATCTTGCTCTATTAAAGGTGTAAGTTGTTGTCCTCATCAATCACTGAACTCTACACTCTCTTATTACCGACTTGCTGCTGCTGGAATTACTCTGGACTTCCTCTCTAAAGACCACTGGTTAAATATTTCCTCAGGCTTTCTTCTGCCAGGAGGGCAATTCTATTTAGGTTTATTGGCTTCTGTAAATTGTCCCTAGTGTGTGGGATAGTGCTAGTGTACGGGGTGATCGTTGGTCAATGCGAACCTGGCGAGCAGAAGGGCCCGTTTCCATCTCTCAAGTAAACTAAACGTTACACTTTAGAGGTACAGCGCGGACGCAGGTCCTTCGGCCCACCAGATCTGCGGCAACCAGCGATCACCCCCGTACACCAGCACTACCCTACACACTAGGGACAATTTACAATTTTACCAAAGCCGTTTACTCTACAAACCTGCACGTCTTTGGAGTGTGGAAAGAAACCGGAGCACCCGGAGAAAGCCCACGCGGTCACAGGGAGAGCATACAAACTCAGACTGTACAGACTGCACCTGTAATCAGGATCCAACCCGGGTCACTGGCGCTGTAAGGCAGCAACTCTACCGCTGCGCCACCGTGCGAACTTTGTAAGGGAATCCCACAGATGAGGGTCGTCAGAGATCAGTGTGCTGCAGACTGATCTTATGTGAGGTAACGCACTAGGCCAAAGTGGGAGAAACCCTTGATTTACTGGGAGTTCCAGGCCTAGAGGAGGTTAATTGGTGCAGAAGCATCAGAACAGGGCAATGACTAGTTTAGCATCAACATGCTGTGGGCCAGAGGACGGTACAGGTCATGGATCATGGAGGTATCGATGTTGCCTTGGTGCATGCTTGAAAGCTGGCCAAGGTGTGAAACAAGACCTCGTCTACAGAAGACATCATCTACAGCAGGCGTCACAGCGGTAGAGTTGCTGCCTTACAGCGCCAGGGACCCGGGTTCGATCCTGTCAGTACAGAGTTCGTATGTTCTCTCTGTGACTACTGTACATGGTTTTCTCCAGGGTGCTCCGGTTTCCTACCACACTCCAAAGACGTGCAGCCTTGTAGGTTAATTGGGTTCGGTAAAAACTGTAATTTGTCCCTAGTAGTGTGTAGGATAGTGTTAGTGTACGGGAGATTGCTGATCGGCACGGATCGGTGGGCTGAAGGGCCTGTTTCCGTGCTATATCTCTAAACTAAAACTACAAAACCGAAAGCATACCAAGGGCGGGTAGATTCCCCATCTTCTTAAACATTTATATCCAGCACTAAAGACAAAATGGAAAATCAGTTTCATTGAACTACGACTAATGTTTTGGATTCAACCGTTGTCGAGTGTGTCCTTACCTCCGTCAAGTGTTGAGTTAAATATTTTGTAGCAAAACCAGGTAGACTAAATAGCACACATGCTTATCTGTTGCTGGTTCCATTTGTGTTTAGCCGAATGTAACAGTTCAACAAGGTCAACACATGTAGAAAGAGCCTTGATCATTCAGATTGAATTGATTGAAAGATACAGGAATGGAAACTGGCCCTTTGGCCCATCGAGTCTTCACCGACCATCGATAGGGCGGCACAGTGGCGCAGCGGCAGTTTCTGCCTCACGGCGCCAGTGGCCCAGTCCCGATCCTGACTATGGATGTCGTCTGTGTGGAGTTTGCACATTCTCCCTGTGATCGTGTGGGTTTTCTCCGGGCGCTCCTGGTCCCCCTCCCACATTCCAAAGATGTGCTGGTTTGTATGTTAACTGGCCCGCTGCAGGTGACCCCCGAGTGTGTAGGGAGTGGATGAGAAAGTGGGATAACATAGAAGTTTGTGTGAAGGGGAGATCGATAGTTGGAGAGAACTCGATGGGCCGAAGGACACGTTTCCATGCTGTATGTCTAAAATAAAACTAACTTCAGAGGTGAGAGTGGTACCCATTAAATCCATGGCCTAAAACATTCATTTAAGGGCGGCACAGTGGTGCAGTGGTAGAGTTGCTGCCTTACAGCGCCAAAGACCCAGGTTTGACCCCGACTACGGGTACTTGTCTGGACGGAGCTTGTCCGTCTCTCCGTGACCTGCATGGGTTTTCTCCGAGATCTTCGGTTCCCTCCCACACACCAAAGACGTGGGTTAATTGGCTCGGTATGAATGTAGATTGTCACTAGTGTGTGTAGGATAGTGTTAATGTGCGGCAGATCGCTGGTCGGTGTGGACTCGGTGGGCCGAGAGGGCCTGTTTCAGCGCTCTGCCTCTAACCTCACGAAAGCATTACAGGTCCATCACATCACACACCACAAGATTAACAAACTGTTTCTCCCCCAAGGCCATCACCACTCGGAACTCTGCACTGAACGCACAGCCCCCACAGGCAATATTTTATTCTGCCACAACACTATACTGTGAAATAGTGCGCATTATGACTTGACGCTTTCTTGCCGTTTTCATTGCTCGTTATTATTTATCTGATACCTTGGAGCTCCGCTCGGGCAGTAATCCTGAAATGTTGTTGTATGTATTTACAATGACAATTAAGTGTATTATTATTATTAACTAAACTAAGATTAAAAAACCGTCACAATATTTATTTTTTGCAAGGCTTCAAGATAATGGAGTCAGATTTTGTCTTTGGGGACATGGAAGCAGGCATTATCAGGGAGATGCCTGTAAATAAACCTTCGGTGATAAAAAAAACGGAGACAATATTCTGAAGAATGTCCTTGCATCCAGACCATGCCGAGTTTCAAGGCTTCAGTGACCAGGAGTAACCTCTCTGAGGGCAATAACAAAAACACCCTGACGGATAGGCAAAAGTAACGACTTTCTAAACAATGAGCCAAACCAGAAAGAATTCTTCTTACTTTAATAGAACAATATTAAATATAGTTATTTAAATTATATTTAAATTGTTAATTAATTATAAATAAATGAAACAAATCATACATAATTACAAATTATTAATCAATTGATTATTTATAACTAATAATATTTCATATAACAATTATATTTAAACAACTGGTTCTGGATTCCCAATACTCTGGGTAAAATGAATTACGTTATTCCCAGCGTAGGGGAATCAAGAACCAGAGGTCATGGGTTTAAGGTGAGAGGGAATTATTTAATAGGAACCAGAGGGGCAACATTTTCACACAGAGGGTGGTGGATGTATGGAACAAACTGCCATAGGTAACTGGATGTAGTTGAGGCAGGAACTATAACACCATTTAAATGACACTTGGACAGGTACATGGATAGGAAATGCTGACAGGGATATAGGCCAAACGCAGGCAAATGGGACCATCTTCGATGGGAAATTTTGGTCAGCATGGACGAGTTGGGTTGAAGGGCCCGTTTCCATGCTCTATATGACTCTAAAACTCTGAAACCTGTCACAGGAGTTAGTGCTTTAGAGTTATGCAGCATGGAAATTGGCTTTTGAACCCACCAAGTCCATGTTGACCATCAACTAATCCTATTTTGTTCTCCCATATTCCCCACAAATTCTTCCACCTGCATACACACCAGGGCAATTCATCATGGCTAACTCATCTACAAGATTAACCTACAGGGAAGGCACAGAGGCGCAGCGGTAGAGCTGTTACATTAGAGTCCCATAAATTTGGGTTCGATCCTGACTATGGGTGCTGCCTGTACAGAGTTTGTAGGTTCTCCCTGTGACCGTGTGGGTTTTCTCCAGGTGCTTTGGTTTCCGCCCACATCCCAATGCCGTGCGAGATTGTAGGTTAATTGGCTTCTGAAGATTATACCTAATGTGCAGGATTAGAAAGTGGGTTAACATAGAACTAGTGTACGGGTGAAAAATGTTCCCGATGTTGGGAGAGTCCAGTTACCACGGCCCTCCACATGAGAGCAGCCATGAATGCAGGCACGGAAATCCCTATCAAAACATGGGGGGGACCGGGGACACACAATTTCTTGGCTGCTGTGCGTGCATGTGCACATTCACACACACACGCGCGAGGCTTCATCCGTGGGCCCTGTGGACGGTAATTACGGGAAATGCAGCTCAACTCTGTCTGTCTCACCGGGTTAGCCAACAGCCCTGCCTGGACTGACGGGACACCAGTCCAGAGCCGTGGAGCTAGCGCTGCTTCTCCACGCTGGCTGTAAACTGGGCCGTCATTCCCGTAAGTCCAGGCAGGGCTGTAGGTTAACCTGGCGGGACAGGCAGAGTTGAGCTGGGTTTAGCGCTGCTTCTCTGCGCTGGCTGTGGGCCTGGGGGCACCGCTCCCGTCTGACCCTCGACGTCTCCAGCCACCCCTGGGTGTGTGGGGACGGGATGGTCCAGTGGTGGTTCGGCAGCGACCCGGGATCGATCCTGGCTGCGGATGAGGTTTGTGTCCAGTGCTGCCAAGAGTGTTTTTCGCTTGTGACCCTATGACCTGGGCATGCAATTCAACTCCGCTTTATGATCTTTGCTCCACCAGGACATCTCCCTCCTCCAATCACCGCGCTCTATCCTCAGTCCCAACCCCCTACTTCCGCCTCTGACCGACACCTCGCTCCTCCAATCATCGCGCTGAATCATCATGGATCCCCCCCCCCCCCCCCCCCATTGCCTGCTGACCGACGTCTCTCTTGTCCAATCAGTGCCCTTGATCATCAGTCCCACCTCCAATGCCTCGCGGAAAGCGGAGATTTCGCCGGGTTTTAAATTCTGGATTACAAAAAATGGGGGGGGGGGGGGCGCGTCCCCCCTTCTCCCCCCCCCCCGGGATTTCCGCCCCTGCGTGAATGGATTCAGTCAAGCATTACATCCATGCTCTCAGCCTGCCTGTGCACAGCCTTTTAATTACGTAGCTTCTCCTGTCTTTATTCTGTTACTGTGAGCAAGGTGACCGAGGTGACTGTTAAACCCCAAATCATTTTCATCATCACTTTCCCCGTGTGCTCTCAGTCCCTTAATTCCTTCATTTCGTGGGGACTCAGGCTTTATACTTTACTTTGGACTTCAGAGAAACAGCCTGGAGACAGGCCTTTCGCCCCGCCAAGCCCACGCCCACCATTGATCACCTAAACACTAGTCCCACTCTACACACCAGGGGCAATTTACAGAAGCAAATCAACCTTCAAACCTGTCTGTCTTTGGAGGGTGTGAGGAAACCGGAGCACCCGGACAAAACCCACACGGATGTCCCACATCGGTGAACGTGCAAACTCCGTACATGGTTCTTGACTCTAAAACTCTGAAAACTGTCACAGGGTTTAGTGCTCCAGTTATGCAGCAGGGAAATCGACCTTTGAACCCATCGAGTCCACATTGACCATCAGCCATAGTCAGGATCAAACCCGTGTCTCTCGCGCTGTGAGGCAGCTACTCTACCGCTGCACCACCATGCCGCCTTTCAACCTCGAGAAACCCCTCCATTCCTTGTTCCCATAAGACAATAAGAAATAGGCGCAGAATTAGGTCATTTGGCCCATCAAGCCTGCTCCACCATTTAATCATGGGTGGTCTGTCTTTCTCTCTCAACCCCATTCTCCCCATAACCCCCGACACCCTTACTAATCAAGAACCTAGCAATCTCCGCTTTACAAATTATCCAATGACTTGCCTTCCACCACTATCTGTGGCGATGAATTCCACAGATTCATCATCCTCTGCCGCAAGAATCATCCCTCCTCAAGAATCTCCTCAGCACTCCAGTCCATCCCAGTCTGGCCTACACTGGTAGCCACAGTATTTATCTGACTGGTAAGTTAGACACAGACTCTTTGATTCACCTCGTAGGTTTGGAGTGCCGTTGACATTCATCATTAACAGCTTCCTTTCCACACGGATGACCACAGTGATTATTAATAGTGCCTTCTACAGATACCGCAGCAGTCTGTCTCCATCCGTACGGTTAGGATTGGCAAGGATTGTCCCGGTGTCGGGAACGTTGTACAGGATACTTGGCTCCACGGTTGGCTTGTCATGGACCTGGGATGCTACTGACCTGACATGACGCTGGTCTGTGATGTACATTCATGCCACGTATGAGAAAGGGAATATACAAAATTACCCCAGCCTTCATTACCCGCAGCCACTGCCCCATGCTATGTCATATGTTCATGCCATAGGAGCAGAATTAGGCCATTCAGCCCAACACGTCTACTCCGCCATCTGATCATGGCTGATCTCTATATTTCCCTTTCATTTTTTAAAATTTAGTTTAGAGATAGAGCGCTGCAATAGGCCCTTCGGCCCACTGAGTCCGTGCCGACCAGCGACCCCCATACACTGGCAGTATCTTACACATTAGGGACAATTTACAATTTTTACCGAAGCCAATTAACCTACAAACATGGGTTTTCTCCGGGTGCTCCGGTTTCCTCCCGAAACTCCAAAGACGTACAGGTTTTTTTAAGTTAATTGGCTTCGGTAAAAATTATAAATTGTCCTTAACTCGTCAATGCCGACCAAGATGCAAAATTAAACCAGTCCTATTAGCCTGCATTTGGCACATATCTCTCGAAACCTCTCCTATCCATGTACCCGCCAAATGTATTTTACTTTAACAGCATTTAAAAGACACTAGGGCAGGGACATGGGTAGGAAAGCTTTAGAGGACAAAGGCAGGCAAATGAGACCAGGTTAGATGGGGCATGTTGGTCAGCATGGCGGGGGGGGGATGGGCTGAAGGGCCTGCGTCTGTTTCCTGTGATGCTTCGCTTCTGTGTTGTTTTTTGTACGTACCTCAACCACTTCCTCTGGCAGCTTGGCTCGCATGCCCAGCACCCCACAGTTACATCTCAGTCGCCCAAATCCACCACTTTTATAAACAGAGGCAGCTCGTAACAATCTGCCTAATGGAGCCAGGGTTTGACATCTCAATAGATAGGACGTAACGTGATTCACTCTCCATTCCCTCATCTTGAGATGACATTTTGTTCATAAGTTCTTGAAGCAGAATTAGGCCATGAAAAATACCCATTGGCCTCCACAGCCTTCTGTGCCAAAGAATTCCACAGATTCACCACCCTCTGACTAAAGAAATTCCTCCTCATCTCCTTCCTAAAGGTACATCTTTTTCTTCTGAGGCTATGGCCTCCGTTCCTAGACTCTCGCACTAGTGGAAACATCCTCTCTACATTCACTCTACCCAGGCCTTTCACTATTTGTCATGTTTTTTGTAGTTAAGCACAACTTATTATCTTGAAAATCAGAAGTACCAATGCCAACGTCACATTAGCCGACACACCAACCACTTTGAAGTCATTTCCTCACCAAAGTATCACACCGAATCTCCAGATAAGAAGCAGATACATGTGGTTGCTTATTTTCGTACGAACCTCCTCTCACCTCACCACATTATTTCCCATCCCCACTTCGAGAGTTCAGCTACCCTTCCCTTTAATATATCTTAGTTTAGTATAATCATAGTCACGTATTATATGTACAGTGAAAAGCTTTTTGTTGGGTTTTAACCAGTCAGCGGAAAGACTATACATGATTACAATCAGCCGGACAACAATGTACAGATACAAGATAAAGGGAATAACATTTAGTGCAAGCTAAGAGTCTGAAGAAGGGTCTCGACCTGAAACGTTACCTATTCCTTCTCTCCAGCGATGCTGCCTGACCCGCTGAGTTACTCCAGCATTTTGTGCAATCTCTAGTGCAAGGTAAAGTCCAGTGAAATCCAATTCAAGATAGTCCAGAGGTCTCCAATGAGGTAGATGGTAGGTTAGGACCGCTCTCTAGTTGGTGATAGGATGGTTCAGTTGCCTGATAACAGCTGGGAAGAAACTGTCCCAGAATCTGGAGGTGTGAGTTTTCACACTTCTGTACCTCTTGCCTAATGTGAGAGGGGAGAAGAGGGAGTGACCGGGATGAGGCTGTTCCTTGATTATGCAGGTGGCCTTGCCGAGGCAGCGTGAAGTCTAAATGGTGTCAATGGAAGGGAGGTTGGTTTGTGTGATGGTCTGGGCTGCGTCCACAACTCTCTCTGCAATTTCTTGCGGTCTTGGATGGAGCTGCAATTAGTCACTCAGTGTCTTTACCCATGCAGTCATTAGCATGCGACATGTTGCTCATGCACTCAAGTTTAGCTCAGTGCATTATTGTCATGTGTACCGGAAAATGCTTGTACTTGCTGGGAATGGAGATGAGGAGGAATTTCTTTAGCCAGGGGCTGGTGAACCTGTGGAATTCATTGCCACAAGTGGTATGCGGAGGCCAAGTCATTGGGTATTTTTAAAGCAGAGATTAATAGGTTTTTGATTAGTAAGGGCGACAAAGGTTATGGGGAGAAGACAGGAGAATGGGGTTGAGAGGGAAAGATAGATCAGCCATGAATGAGTGGTGGAGTAGACTCGATTGTCCAAATGGCCTCATTCTGCTCCTATGTCTTATAGGTCATATAGTTTTATGGATAGGTGACATTTCGGATGGGACCCTTTTTCAGCTAATGATGGGACTCGACCTGAACGTCACCTATGCATGTTCTACGGGGATGCTGCCTGACCCAATCAGTTACTCCACCACTTTGTGTCCCTTTTGTCCAAAAACAAACTCAATGGGGTGAATGGCCGAATTTTGTGTCTCTATCCTTATGACATTGCAAAGTTTTAAGCCGATAGAGCCTTTGTTGCCTTCTCTGGTGATCTGGTTAAAGTGGGGTACAGATCTGATTCTGTGGGTGGAGAGGACGAGAGGGGGAAATCAGCCACTGCAGGATTTGAACTCTTTTCACGCGGTCTGGGCCTGATGGAGTCACCAGTCAAGTGTGTCACCGTTAGACTTTACTTTAGAGATAGTCTAAAATGGAAACAGGCCTTTCGGCCCACCTAGTCTGTGCCAATAAGCGATCACCCCATACACTAGCACTATCCTACACACTTAGGACAGTTTATAATTTTATTGAAGCCAATTAACCTACAAACCTGTGCGTATTTTTTTTTTTTTTCCCCTTACAAAATGCTTTTATTCAGAACAAACAAATACAAAGTAGTGACATGATCAGAGAATGCCTGTATTGGCATTTTACAAAGAAAGTTGTCAAATTAAAATATTAACATTTTTGTCAATAATACATTCGACCTCCTGCGGTGACCAGCGTTCACGGAAGGACTCCACAGTCCCTGTGGACACCGCGCGTTCCCTCTCCAGGGAAACCTGTGCAACTTGGGAGTGTGGGAGGCAAACCCACGCGGTCGCAGGGAGAACGTACAAACTCCGTACAGACAGTACCCGTAGTAAGGATCGAACAGGAGTCTCTGGCGCTGTAAGGCAGCAACTCTACTGCTGCGCCACTGTGCCGCCCCATTCAACTAACAAAACCTCAGACATAGTCATAGAGCCACAAAGCGTGTAAACAAGCCCTTCGGCCTAACTTGCCGGCGCCGACCAACATGTCCCATCTACACTAGTTCCACCTGCCCATGTCCTTCTAAAGCTATCCTATCCTTGCATCTGTCTAATTGTTTCCTAAAGTCCCCATCTCAACTACTTCCTCTGGCAGCTCGTTCCATACACCCACCACCCTTTGCGTGAAAGTGGTTTTAATTTAATTCTATTTAAGTGAGCAAGTTTCTGTGTAGCAGGGAACGGCTCCAGAATGATGCCTCAACTGAAAACATGCTACTGATATCCCTTCCCCCCCCCCAAAGTTAGCGCACGCAACACTTTCCCTGCTCATTATAGTCACGTTAACAAGTCACGGTACAATGAGGTGCCAATGGGGCAGAACTCTCAGCTCCTGCCTGTGTAAGCAAAGGGCTGAAAGTGCTCTTGGTTCAAGTCCGCACACGGACACATACTGCCACTTGCCATCTCGGTGGCTGTGACGCCCCTCTGTTTAATGGTCCCCTTTAACCACCTTCTATGTTTACAGAAGAAGCCAGCTCATCGCGCTGGCCACGAGCAGTGAAACAACCTCTTATCTTAAGCATTTATTTAGTCTTTGGCGCCAGAGGAGCGCTGGCAACGTTACACCAACCTTTGGCCATGACCTAGGCGGACACAGCAGGCTGCTATGTAAATTTTAACCTCTACCCAGGCCCTAACATGCAAGCACAGAGGCTTCTTGTGAATTGATTCACAGTTGGGCCGGGGATCAAGCACCTCATTGTGTGCACTGGCTCCTCGCAACCCAATCCTGGCCAGATGCAGGCACCTCCCTCTGACATTGGGAGTATGGGTACACTCCCCGAGGTGTTGCTACCTTGACAACGGCCCCGTGACCCGTCAAAGGCCGGGGGTGTCGAGATTCTCCACCAAAACCTAGCCAGCTGGTACCAGTCATACAATGAAAATGGAGATGATTATCTTCTCGGGTGACAGTCGCCCTCTGTACATTGCCCCCCGTTTCATTTAGTCTAGAGATGCAGCGCAAAAACAGGCCCTTCGGCCCACCGAGTCGGTGCCGGCCGGTGATCACCCAGCACAATCCTACGCACACTAGGAAGAATTTACAATTTTACCAAAGCAAATTAACCTACAATCCTGTACGTCATTTGAGTGTGGGATGAAACCGGAACACCAGAAGAAAGCCCACGCAGTCGCGGGGAATGTATGAACTCCGTGCAGACAGCACTCATGGTCAGGATCGGACCCGGGTCTCTAGTGCTGTAAGGCAGCAACTCTACCGCTGCGCCACCAGGCCACTCCTAGTGTGTAGGGAATGGATGGTAGAGTGGGAAAACCTAGAAATAGTGTGAACGCGTGATCAATAGTTAGTCAATCACTGGATAGAGCATGGCCCTGACCTCCCATCTCCCTCATTGGAGATCTTTGAACTATCTTTAATCAGACTTCAATGTTATATCTTTATATATCATAAATATATCATTATATATCATACGTTTCCATGAATGATCCCAGGAATGATTGGGTTAACATATGATGAGCGTTTGATGGCACTGGGCCTGTACTTGCTGGAGTTTAGAAAGATGAGGAGGGACCTCATTGAAACTTACCGAATAATGGAAGGCCTGGATAGATGGATGTGGGGAGGATGTTTCCACTAGTGGGAGAGTCTAGGACTAGAGGTCACAGCCTCAGAATTAAATGGCATCCCACACTCAAATGACACAACCGTGATTGGACTGATCCAGGATGGGGAAGAATCTGCCTACAGACAGGAATTGTCACAGCTGGCGTCCTGGTGCCATCGCAACAACCTAGAGCTCAGTGCTCTTAAGACAGTGGAATTGATTGTAGACTTTAGGAGAACTCCCCCTCCCCTCACCCCACTCATCATCAACAACACCACAGTCACATCTGTGGAGTCTTTTAAGTTCCTGGGAACCATCATCTCCAAGGACCCTTAAGTGGGCGGCTACCATTGACTCCACAGTCAAAAATGCACAACGGAGGATGTACTTCCTACGGCAGCTGAGGAAGCACAATCTGCCACAGGCAATGATGGTCCAATTCTACACGGCCATCGTACTCCACCTTCTCCATCATGATCTGGTTTGGCTCAGCCACCAAGCACGACACCTGGAGGCTGCAGCGAATCGTCCGATCAGCAGAGAAGGTTATCTCACCCTGGCCACAAACTCTTTGAATCACTTCCCTCTGGAAGGCGACTCCGGACTGTCAAAGCTTCCACAGCCGGACATAAAAACAGTTTTTATCCACAAGTAGTTGCTCTACCCAACAGCCAAAAATCTGTAGCCTCCCTTTGATCTGGTATTTTGTTGGTTCACATGCTTGATCAATGGTGTTTTATTATTAATGTTCAGTGTTTTCTGAGTCATTCGTACCTGTCACTGTGTGTCATGTTGTTACTTGTGGGCAGATTGTGTGTCTATGCTTGCAAGTGATAGGTGGATACAGGCTAAGGGGGGGGGGGGGGGGTGGGGGGGGAGGGGGGAGAAGAGGAGGGAAATGGAAAGCCAGAGGGAAGAATATAGGCTTGAAGGGGATGGTGGGAAGGGGAAAGGGGGAGGGAACAGAACAGTGGGAGAAGGAATACTCATCAAGGTGGGCTACAGGAAAGAGGGGGGGGGGGGGGGGGGGGGAAAGGGGACGAGGGTTGTTACCTAAAATGGGAGAATTCAACGTTCTATCAAGTTAATTCAAGTCATTAAAAAAAATGTCTGGTTCAATAATATGCTTCATAATGTACTTCTGAGAAGAAAATTCATAGTGACACAGTATGGAAACATGCCCTTCGGCCCAACGTACCCATGCTGACCTGTCTATAGTAGTCCCACCTAAATGCATTTGTCCCATATCCCTTTATACCTTTGCTATCCATGTACCTGTCCAAATAACATTTAAATGTTGTTACAGTACCTACCTCAACTACCTCCTCTGGCAGTTTGTTACGTATACCCAGCACATACTGTGTGAAAAAGTTGCCCCTCAAGTTCCTATTACATCTTTCCCATCTCACCTTGAACCTAAGTCATCTGGTTCTTGATTCTGTTGTGTACACTTGATTTACTTTGTCTTATTAGGTTCCCCCGAGTGTTTTATCGTGCAGTTTTGCCTATTTTTGACCAAATGAACAGAATCCTTTCTCTTGCCTGTCAGGCCTCTGGTCGACCCAGTCTATGCCCTACTAATGGACATTGGTGTCCCATTGCAACTTACTTGGCCAACATCTCCCTCAGTTAGTGTAAAAAAGCATGACGTCAACCGTATCAAAATAGGCAGAGTGTTCCCATCAAACAAGCCCAGACAAGAACGGGCCCAGTTCTACAATTCAGATCTGGGGGTGAAATATGCACCTGTTTCCTGCATCCATTGAAAACACAGGCAGCAGAGAAGGTGACTACACAGAAACACTGGGACTGTGAAGGTTCATCGGTTCTCCAACAAACCTGCTCTTTATCACAGCCCTGGAAACGGTATGGTGTCATCGAACCACACAGCGTGGAAACAGGCCCTTCGGCCCAACTTGTCCATGCCGACCAACCAAGACGTCCATTTGCCTGCGTTTGACCCATGTCCCGCTAAACCTTTTTTATCCATGTCTCACTGAGTTCACACCAGCTATCAAGCACAATTCTACACTAATCCCGCACTAATCCCATTTTATGCTGCCCACAGTCCCATTAACTTCAATCAATTAGTAACTGGATTCAGTACATATGCCAGTATTGTAACACTAGGTGGGATTCGGATTAATCTTGGATTAAATTGAACAATTATAGCAGGGGTATGTTGAGTGAAACAACCTGGACGGCCATGGAAGATGAATGTTCCCGATTTATAGATTAATTGGCTGAGGGACCTTTTTACCTTTTTCAGAAACAGAACCCTTAACGTTACCAAGGGGTGGGCTGTATTTTAAACAGTGGCCTGTGTTTACTCTGCACCAATACCCACAGCCCCTGATTCCATTAACATCTAAAAATCTATCAGTCAGTCTATGACTGGAGCGTACTCAGTGACTGAATCTCCACAGCGACTGAACCTCTTGGGTAAAGGAGTCTGAAGATTTTGCTGCCTTTAAAGATATTTCTAGATATTTCTTCAGGCTGAGGGTGGTGAATCTGTGGAAGCCGTTGCCACAGACGGCAGTGGAGGCCAAGTCGATGGATAGTTTTAAGGCGGAGATTGCCCAATTCTTGATTAATAAGCGTGTCGAGGGTTATGGCAGGAGAATGGGGTTGAGAGGGAATGATAGATAAACCATGATTGAATGGCGGGGTAGACCTTGATGGGCCGAATGACCTAATTCTGCTCCTATACCTGATGAACTTATGAAAATGCTGGTATCAGTAAAGGTGATAATAAAGGAATTATTGAACCAGTCTTTCTAGACACTCCAGCCAGGGCAACCACCGTACCTGCACCTGCCCTGTCAGGATTTTGCACACGTCAATGAAATCAACTCTCATTCTTTTAAACACAACTGCGTACAGGGCTGATATGTCTCACCATTCCTCCTCTTTTTCATTTAAATCGCCTCTAATTTTCAGGCCCACAGATAGGCGGAGGTTGACAGGGTCATATTCCACCCCAACAAGGCAAACCCAAGCCTGGCCTTGCAGTAGACATTAGACTGTCGAGATGCAGAGTGGAAACAGACCCTATGGCCCACCCAGCCCACACTGACCAGCAATCACCCCGTACACCAGCATTATCCTACACACTAGACAACCTGGGATCGATCCTGACTACGGGTGCTGTCAGAACGGAGTCTGCACGCTTTCCCTGTGACCAAGTGGGTTTCATCCCACACTATACAGACGGACAGGTTTACAGGCTTATTGGCTTCCTTAAATTGTCCCTAGTGTGTAGGTTAGTGCTGGTGCACGGTGCAGACTCGGTGGGCCGAAGGGCCTGTTTCAACGCTGTATCTTTAAAGTCTAAAGATTGTGGAGGCTGGCTCATACCAGGGGTATTTATTGATATAGGTTTTCTTATTGTCGTGTGTACCGAGATACGGTGAAAACCTTTTTTTTTCTAAAGTCTAAAGACAGACAGCAAGGAAACAGGCCCTTCAGCCCACCAAGTCCGTGCCTACTATCGACCACCCTCTCACACTAATCATTCATGAATCTCCGTATATATCTAATTTTCTCCGCATTCTGGTCTTGCCAACACCACCAAATCCAGGAACGAATATAAACACACCACCTCCTTCTGCACCGTATAAATCCAGCTTCTCACAATGTGTACTTAAAAAGGCAAGCTGGGGGGGGGGGGGGGGGGGGGTGGGAAGGAAGGAGCAACAGTTTCTGGAGTTGATTTATGTTGAAGTGTTTGATAGCCGGGTTTCGTGTGGAAGGTGTGCTGTGATCGGTGTTGAATTAACTGTGGGACAGACACTGAAACAACATGGGGGGAAACAGAAGGTTTGGGAACGAGGGTCATTATGCAGTCTTTATGCTTTGAGTTGCAGTCACCTGAAACACACAAGGACACATTGATTCCACCCACTGCCAGGCAACTCCACATCTCTAGAGATGGCCCCTGTACGAATTATCGAAACACAGAGCGTTAGTTTTGTTTTAAACTATTCCTTCCACTGAATTGCCCTTTTTTTTTTAAAGGGGAAACCAATCCCTGGACATTGAATCCTAGGAGAATCATCCCCCCCCCCTCCCCACGTCCACAGTTGCCAACCGGCCCCACGTACTTAAAGGTACAGGCCCCGGTGAGATCACTCAAGCCCCTGGGTGATATATAGCTTACGAGTTCAGCTCAGTTTGGTTCAGTTTGGTTCAGTTTAGAGATACGGTGCGGAAACAGCCTACTGCGTCAACGCCGGCCAGCGATCACCCCGTACACTAGCACTATCCTACACACACACACACGCACGGGACAATTTACAAATTTTACCAAAGCCAATTAACCTACAAATCTGTATGTCTTTGGAGTGTGGGAGGAAACGGGAGCATCCGGTGAAAACCCATGCAGGTCACAGGGAACACATACAAACTCCGTACAGACAGCACCCAGAGTCAGGATCGAACCGGGGTCCCTAGCGCAGTGAGCGGCAACTCTACCGCTGCGCCACCGTACTGCCCATTAAACTCGAAGAACAAACTCAGCATATGTACACCCTCTCAAATAAGACACAAATGTCAAGCTGGAACGTATGCGGTGAAGGTTTATGTTGCCAAGGCTTGAGGGCTTAAGCTACAGGGAGAGATTGGGCTGGCTAGGACTTTATTCCTTGGACTGCAGGAGGATGAGGAGTGATCTTATAGTTGTGAGTAAGCAGGGATAAACAGCAGTGTGCATCACACCCCGACTCTGCACCAAGGGTGGCACAGTGGCCCAACAGTAGACTTGTCGCCTCACGGCGCCAGAGACCCGGGTTCAATACTGAATATGGGTGCTGTCTGTACAGAGTTTGTACATTCTCCCTGTGAATGCGTGGGTTTTCTCCAGGTGCCTCCCACGTTCCAAAGAGGCGCAGGTTTGCTGGTTGATTGGCTTCTATAAATTGTCCCTAGTGTGTAGGATATGACTAGTGTACACGGTGATCGTGGGTCGGCGTGGACTTGGTGGGCCAAAGGGCCTGTTTCCATGCTGTATCTCGAAAAGAAAAATTCTCCATTCAATTTCTGGGACCAGTGTGAAGTCTGTGCCTAAGCCAAGACTGCAGCCACGATGTCCTGAATGGTTCTGGCACTAATACGCTGCGTTGATACAAACATTTATTGACCTGAGATCCCCCCACCAGTTCCCAGCATGGTTGGCAGCTGAAGGAGCCGGACTCTGAGCTGCTGGGGCTTGTTGCTGTTTTAAGAACACTTCAAGAGTGATGTTTCTGAAGAAGGGTCTCCACCCGAAACGTCACCCATTCCTTCGATCCGGAGATGCCGCCTGTCCCGCTGAGTTACGCCAACATTTTGTGTCTATCTCAAGAGTGTGTCAGCAGAGGATGGGAAGATCACCCTGATAGAATGTCGGTCCATGTTCTCCACGGTTGGAGGTCCAGCAACGTCCTGTGACGTCACTGCCTCGAGCCGTCGGAGAAGCGGGCAAGGGGATCACAATTCCAATAACACGCTCATAATCACAACATCACAGGCCTGGACAGAGTGGATGTGGAGAGGATGTTTCCACCAGTGGGAGAGTCTAAGACCATAGCTTCAGTATAAAAGGACACACCTTTAGAAAGGAGTTGAGGAGGAATTTCTTTAGTCAGAGGGTGATGAATCTGTGGATTTTGTTCCCCCAGACAGCTGTGGAGGCCATCAATGGATATTTTTAAGGTGGAGATCGATAGATTCTTGATCAGTACGGGTGTTAGGGGTTATGAGGAGAAGGCAGGAGAATGGGGTTGAGAGGGAAAGATAGATGAGCCATTATTGAATGGTGGAGTAGACTTGATGGGCTGAATGGCCTAATTCTTCTCCTTATCACATGATCATGATTCAAAGTCTAAGTTTCAATTTCTGTAGATGCCAAATCCTGCTTCTCAGAATCAAAAATTGGTAGAAAAGTGAACTTTTAAAGATTTCTACCAAAGATAGACACAAAGTGCTGGAGTAACTCAGCGGGACAGGCAGCATCTCTGGAGAACATGACTATGTGACCTTTTGGGTCGGGACGCTTCTTCAGACTCAAATTTACTTTAATCAAATTTAATTTAATTAATTAACATGGAAGCCATTAACAATGTGGAAGGAGAAGTGACTATGGATGTTGCTATTTAAAAAGGGGTGGTACAGAGGCGCAATGGTAGGGATGCTGCCCTACAGCACCAGAGTCCTGGGATCCATCCTGACTATGGGTGCTGTCTTTACGGAGTTTGCACGTTCTCCCTGTGAGCGTGTGGGTTTTCTCTGGGCGCTCCAGTTTCCTACCACATCCTAAAGTCCTACAGGTTTGTAGTTTAATTGGCTTCTGTAAAATTGTCCCTAGTGTGTAGGATAGAACTAGTGCACGGGGCGATCGCTGGTCGGTGCGAAATCGCTGGGCCGAAGCCATATCTCCAAAGTCTAACGTCATAGCGTCATACAGCGTGGAAACAGATCCTTCGGCCCAACCCGCCCACGCCGACCAACATATCCCATCTACACTAGTCCCATCTATGTGCGTTTGGCTATCTCCATCTAAGCCTATCCTATCCACGTTCCTGTCTAAATGTTTCTTAAACGCTGCGATAGTACCTGCCGCAACTACCTCCTCTCGCTCCAAACACCCACCACACCTTTGTGTAAAAATGTTACCTGTTGGGTACCTATTAGAACTATCTTTCAAAGCAGATTATGTCTTCGTTACCACTCTATCCACTTCTGTTGCCACTTTCAGGGTGTTTTTGCAATTGGGAAATCCTGCAGAGGGTGTAGGAGTCACTATATAAATGCAAATCTTTTGTCCAATTTGATATCTTAGGGTGAGTTGGCCATTACAACCGGCTTCTAATCAACAGTGGCAGTCAGGGAGAAGGTGAGTGCAAGGCAGAGGCACCAAGTAACAGCCACAGTGTGCATTTAATCCATGCTGGTATGTCAGGACTCCTTCAACAGCTCACAGTGTGTTCCCTGTCAGCGGGCTGGAACAGATCACGCATTGTGCACACAGAAAATATCCCAATTAATGTGCGAGTACAGGTTGTGACACACTGAAAATAAGGATTTATTGTTGAAAGAGATATCTGTGCGGCTGGTGCTGGTTGCTAACTGTGACGGACCTTTGAGATCGAAACGATTCGTAAATCCTGACTTCGTTACACTGCACAGTGGCGCAGCGGTAGAGTTGCTGCCTCACAGCGCCAGAGACCCGAGTCCGATCCCGACTACGGGTGCCGTCTGTATGGAGTTTGAACATTCTCCCCGCGACCTGCGTGGGTTTTCTCCGGTTTCCTCCCAAGCCCCAAAGACGTGCAGGTTTGTAGGTTCATTGCCCTCAGTGTGTCGGGAGCGGATGGGAGAGTGGGACAACATAAAATGAGTGTCAGCGACTGATCGAGGGTTGGTGCGGACTCGGTGGGCCGAAGGGCCTGTTCCCATGCTGTATTTTTATTTAAGGGATTTAGTTTAGAGATAAGGTGTGGAAACTGGCCCATCTGCCCACTGAGTCCATGTCGACCAGCAATCACCAATTCACACTAGTTCTATCCCACACACTTGGGACACTTTACACAAGCCTACAAATCTATGGAATGTGGGAGGAAACCAGAGCACCTGGACGAAAGCCACGACAACCACTGCACAGAGAACGGACAAACTCCGCACAGACAGCACCCGTAGTCAGGATTGAACCCTGATCTCTGGTGCTATAAGGCAGCACCTCGACCACTGTGCCACTGTGGCACCCGGCTTCCATTGACACCTGACCAATAATACTCTTGTCAGCAACCTGATGTACAACCTTTGGTATTTTTAGCTTGCAGAAACAAAAATAAACTTATTGGTATTGAAAAGATCTTTATTTAAAATCCTGCTGGAAAAATATCTTAGCGATTGCGGGAGTGGAGCCCGAATGCCTTCTCCAACAGTTTTTATAACACAAATGTTTATTACACGAGGGTTTTTTATTAACACGTTATCAAAACTATCACACGACAGCAGAACTATCTGCATCATAGATGACGAAAGTGAATAAAGTAAAGACACAGGCGGTAGAATTGCTGCCTTACAGCGCCGGAGACTCAAGCTCGATCCTGACTACGGGTGCTGTCTGCATGGAGTTTGTACGTTCTCCCTGTGACTGAGTGGGGTTTTCTCCCTGGTCATCTCTCACGGGCCCTGCTTTGTTCTGGCCTTTTCAGACCACCAGTTGCCTCCCCTCTACTTTCAGTCTGAAGAAGGGTCCCGACCCAAAACATCACCCATCCTTCTTCTCCGCAGATGCTGCCAGACCCGCTGCGTTACTCCACCACTCTATCTAAACAAAACAAACGTTGCCCACATTGTATCTGGACAGCGATTGAGGTACCAGTCCATATCCAGGATCAAATACAACAGAGCCAAGTCTGTCCAAGCATCAGGCTATCCCGTCACAGTCCCCCAGGACGTCACTAATCCCATCAGAAACAGACGTTATTGAGAAGTTCATCATATTAAACTGTGCCATATTCACATCTTGTCACATTGGCTTCCACTCAGAAACCACAATAACATTCGCAAGGAAAGCAAACACTGCAAGCTCTGTATCTGATTAGTCAACTTAAAGACGCAGACCACTAATGAATGAATAATTTTTTCACCAGCAAAAAAACAGCGGAAACTTAGGCTGCCCAATAAAATCAGCCATTTTTGGATTAATTCACAGAAGTCGCGCTTTCTCACTTCGTTTTCCAGTGTGAAATAATGTCAGGGATTTCTAGTAGGAAAACCGGAGCTATACATTGGACCTGGACCATACGATCATTAGACATAGCAGCAAAATGAGGCCATTTGGCCCATCGATTCTGCTCCGCCATTCGATCATGGCTGATCTATATTTCCCTCTCAACCCCATTCTCCTGCCTTCTCCCCGTTACCTTTTACATCCTCACTAATCAAAAACTTGTCAATCATCACATTAAAAATACCCAGCAGGCGAGGCAGCATCTATGGAGCGAAGGAATAGGTGACATTTAGGGTCGAGACCTGAAGCGTCACCTGTTCCTTCGCTCCATTGATGTTGCTTCACCCGCTGAAGCATTTTTGTCTACCATCCATTTTTCCATCTGCAGTCCTTTCTTAAACATTAAAAACACCCAATTATTTGGCCTCCACTGCCATCTGTGGCAATGAATTCCACAGATTCACCACCCTCTGGCTAAAGAAATTCCTCTGCATCTCCATTCCAAAGGTACGCCCTTTCATTCTGAGGCTGTGCCCTCTGGTTTTAGACTTTTTCACTAGTGGAAACATCCTCTCCACATCCACTCTATCAAGGCCTTTCACTATTCAGTTGGTTTCAATGAGATCCACCCTCATTTTTCTAAACTCCAGCAAATACAGGCCCACAGTTGTCAAATGCATTTTAACCTGCTGTTTCTGACGAGTCCCATAAATGAGTAGTCACATGGAACAGCAGATGCTGGTTTACACAAAAGACGTCACAGTGGCACAGCGGTAGAGTTGCTACCTTGCAGCGCTAGAGACCTGGGTTCGATCCTGACTACCGGTGCTGTCTGTACGGAGTTTCTCACTTCGGCCTGTGGCTGCGTGGGTTTTCTCCGGATGCTCTGGTTTCCTCCCACAATCCAAAGACCTGCAGGTTTGTAGGTTAATTGGCTTCAGTAAAAATTGTAAATTGTCCCTAGTATTGGGACAGTGCTAGTGTACGGGGGGTCAGCATGGACATGGTGGGCCAAAGGGCCTGTTTCCACGCTGTGCCTTCAAAGACTAAAGACTAAAGCTGTCTACCGGAACTATGTATGAACGTGGTGTAGCACGACTGTCCAGTCTGAGGCTCAGATTTCTCCCCATCCTCCCCCCCCCACCCACCCCCACCCCATCCATTAGAAGCTTCAAGCTGGAAAGAAGTATGAAGTGTTGGGGTGAATTGTTTCAGAAGGCTGAGGGGGAGAGGCAGGAGAGAGCAGCCTTCTGACAATGAAGAAAATAAATGGCATTAACCGTGTTTCCAAAGCTTTGTCTGAATCTAAATCAGGAAGTAGTTATGAAATACGATGGGGTGGGAGGTGATTAAGTGTCTTGAGAAGTCCAATTAAGGCCGCAGTGCGATTCTGATGAGCTCAGTGCAGATGCTAGTCGCTATGTTAGTCAGGCCGTGTACAAAGGTGGAACTATTCCGTGATTGAAAAGACTAAACAAGCCTTCGGTATTATCAAATTAAGAACACGAGTCTGGAAATTCAACCTTATGATACCTCAAACTGTTTTATTCAGCATTAAACAATGTTAAGGAAGGAACTGCAGATGCTGGTTTACATCGAAGATAGGCACAAAACGCTGGAGTAACTCAGCAGGTCAGGCAGCATCTCTGGAGAAAAGGAATAGGTGATGTTTTGGGTCGATCGGTGCCGGCTTTGATTTGTTCTGTAACTTTTAATACCTCTAGTTTCCCCATCTCCCCCGGCCCTCAGTCTGAAGGAGGGTCTCGACCCGAAACATTACTTATCCCTCTTCTCCAGAGAGACTGCCTGGCTGTGATTATATGAGTCCAAGAGGAGCAATGTTCGTAGTTAGCATCGCATCAAGCTTCTGGATCTATATCCTGACTGGATCGCACGCAAACAAAAGCTTTTCACTGTATCTTGGTACACGTGACAACAATAAACTAAACTAAACTACATTCCAAACTTCAAAATCACTTGATTTCCATTGTGAAATGTAGTCAGAACACCATTTGTTCCCACTGCCACCCTTCTGTAGGATTAAGTTCAGGTTGAGGGTCTTATAGTCCGAGGTACCGATGTACAGAGGAATGGAGACCTGGTTTGTGACACCTCAGACACTTGCCCTTCTCCAGCTAGCTCCCTGTGATACCTTGATAGAAACCCCATATTAACCTCACATCCACACACGCATTTCCTCTCCAGCTTGTGAATCTTTGTGCTACCATACCCGTAGACTTGATTCTGACTCATTCTATCTTTATCTTGTGCGATTATGTGCAACAGATAATCATGAATAGGATCCCATTTTTACATGGCACTTCTATTAGTTTGAAGGCCAAATTCTGCTCCTATGACTTATGGAAATGATGAACAATGCCACTAAATACTGCTGTGGTGATGCAGCCTCCATAGTCTCTGGGATCGAGGTAGTTCCCTGTGCACCTCAGTCTTCAATCGCCACCCCCTAGTCTTATAATGACCAACCAAGCCTGATCAAGCCTCACTGCGCTGTACAATGTGGAACCTGCCTTGCCAGAGAACGTCAGCCACAACTTTCTGTGAGTGGAACTAATAAATTATCAACATGAGGAAGGAAGGAAGTCAACCATTGAAAGTGATCACAGGCATCTTCTGCCAAGAGCATTTTGTTTCACTTAAGAGGTCAGGGTTGTCTCACTCACAGAGCAATTTAGAGCTCACCTGACAGGCAAGAACTATTTCTCTGGCCTATCTTAGCCATAATATTTCATTCACTGCATAATCGCTCCTCTGTTCCTCAGTATTCACTACTCGTCCCTGGGCACAAATCTTTATAAAGTTTTGAAGAAAAAAAAAAGAAAAAATATCAGACTCCCACTGACGCATTGGAAATTACGATCACTCCCAGAGCAATCAAAGTCCCTCTGAGCCAGGGAACACAGTTTTGTGCAAGGAAGGAACTGCAGATGCTGGTTTACACCGAAGATAGACACAATGTGCTGGAGTAACTCAGCGGCACAGGCAGCACCTATGGATAGAAGGAATTGGGTGGCGTTTCGGGTCAACACCCTTCATCAGATTGAGAGAGAGGGGAGAGGGAAACGAGTGGTTGTCGTTTATCATTGCCACGTGTACTGCGGTACAGTGAAATGCTTTTTGCTGCGTGCTATCCAGTCAACGGTAAGACTATATTTACATGATTACAACCAAGCCGTCCACAGTGCACAGATACAGGATAAAGGGAATCATGTTTAGTGCAGTAAAGTCCGATTATAGATAGTCTGAAGGTCTCCAATGAGATAGATGGGAGGTTCAAGAAGGAACTGCAGATGCTGGAAAATTGAAGGTACGTACACAAAAATGCTGGAGAAACTCAGGTAGTATCTATGGATCGAAGGAAACAGGCAACGTTTTGGGCTGAAATCCTTCTTCAGCCAAATAGATGGGAGGTCAGGACCACTTTCCAGTCATTGGTAGGACGGTCCAGTTGCCTAATAACAGCTGGGAAGAAACCTTCCCCTGAATCTGGAGGTGTGCGTTTTCACACTTCTGTTCCTTTTACAGGAGAGGGGAGTAGAGGGAGTGATGGGGTGAGACAGGTCCCTGATGATGCTGGTGGCCTTGGAGTCAATGGAAGGGAGGTTGGTAAGGCAAGATCAGCTCGGGTAAAGTCAGAGGGAGCATTGAATGCATGCTATTCTCATTGGGATAGTGGTTACTGTCCCCACCTGACACGTGGGAGACTGGGGTTCAATTCCCGGACGGAGAGTTATAAATTATTGGGGCAGCACGGTGGCGCAACGGTAGAGTTGCTGCCGTACAGCGCCAGAGACCTGGGCTCGATGCTGACTGTGGGTGCTGTCCGCCTCCCCTCCCCCCTCCCAGTCATCCTACTAGTTCCACTGTTCGCATCCCTGTGTCCCTTCATTATCACATCTTCCCCAGCCAACAACGAGCCATTGTGGGCTCCACCCTTCCTTGGCCATCTGTTGCCGGCCCTGATTTGCTTTAGTCTTTTCCAATCTCCAGTTCACTCCCCCCCTTAACTTTCAGTCTGAAGAAGGGTTCCGACCCGAGATGTCACCCATCCTTTGTCTCCAGAGATGCTGCCTGACCCGTTGCATTACTCCAGCACTTTGTGTCTATCTTTGGTATCAACCAGCATCTGCAGTTCCTTTCTACACTGCAAAGTGCAGCTGTTGTTTCCAAATGCCACGCTGTATTTACGCTTTCTATAACAGCCACTTTGATTCATTTTTAGCTCCTAAAATTAGATAGGGAGGGAGCAGTGGGCAGCGGTGCGGCGGTGATTACCAATTTTCTTACTGCCCTGAGCTATTCTAATCTCCAAATGTACAACCACGCATCTCAAAGCCGCTCCACACACACACACACACAGTCTAGACACCTGCCCCTTCCCTCTGCTCAGCAAGACCACAGTAAACTTTAGACTTTAGGGTTACAGTGTGGAAACAGGCCCATCGGCCCACCGAGCCCATGTCCACCGGCAATTGCACTAGCACTATCCCCCTACACACTAGGGACAATTTACAGAATTAACCTACAAGCCTGTACGTCTTTGGGGTGTGGGAGGAAACCGGAGCACCCAGAAGAAGCCTACGTGGTCACAGGGAGAACGTACAGACTCCGTACCGACAGCACCCGGAGTCAGGATGGAGCCTGGGACTATGGCGCAGTGAGGCAGCAACTCTATCGCTGCGCCACCGTGCTGCCCATTCCAGACGCTGGACAACGAACAACGAACAAAGTCAGCATTTGTACACACTCTCAAATAAGATACAAATGTCAAGCTGGAACTAATGCAGTGACGATTTATGTTGCCAAGACTTGGGGGCTTAAGATACAGGGAGAGATTGGGCCGGCTAGGGAGGCAGGTTTGGCGTGCAGGCGGATGAGGAGTGGTCTTAGAGTGGTGTATTAGATCATGAGAGGAATAGATGGGGTAGATCCACAGAATATTTTACCCAGGGTAGTGGAATCAAGTACCAGAGGACATAGGTGTACGGTGAGAGGGGGAAGGTTTAACAAGAACCTGAGGGGCAACTTTTTCACACAGAGGGTGGTGGGTGTATGGAATGAGCTGCCGGAGGAGGTAGCCATTATAACATCTAAAATACATTTGCACGGGTACAAGGATAGGAATGGGTTTAGAGGGATATGGGCCCAACATGGATAGGTTGGGTTAGAGTAGATGGGGCATCTTGGTCTGCGTGGACAAGTTGGGCCGAAGGGCCTGTTTCTGTGCTCTGTGACTCTATGACAACAGAAACACCAATGTAAATCACAGCCAGTTAGTTCTTTATTTGAAGAGCACAGCCCAACATTTTACAATTCATACCCTGCAGAAAGCTTGGCACTGTAATTTGGAGTATTGTGTGCAGTTCTGGTCACCCCATTGCAGGGAGCATGTGGAGGCTTTGAAGAGGGTGCAGAGGTGGTTGACCGGGTCGCTGTCAGGGTTAGTGGGTATTAGCTACAAGGTGCAGTAATCATAGTTACAGAAGTGTAATGAAGGTGTACATAATCATGAGAGGAATAGATTGGGTAAACGCACAGTATTTTACCAAGAGTAGGGGAAATCGAGAAGCAGAGGACATAGGTTTAAGGAGAAGGGTGAACAGATTTAATCGCAACCCGAGGGGTAACTTATTTGCACAATGGGTGGTGGGCGTCTGGAACGAGCTGACGGAGGATGTAGTCGAGGCAGGGACTATTGCAACATTTAAGAAACATTTAGGCAGATATAGGGATAGGACAGGTTTATAGGGATAGGGGCCAAACGCAGGCAGGTGGGACTAGTGTAGTTGGGGCATGTTGGTCAACACCGGCAAGTTGGGCTGAGGGGCCTTGTTCCACGTTGTATGACTCTATGGCTCATTCTGCACTGGAACCTGTTTGAAACTCTGCACCTTATTTAATATCTTTGTCTGCAATTCCAAAAACTGAAAGCATTTCATTTTGCTTTAAATTATTGCAGTCCCATGGATGGACAATTCTAAGTCAGACATTTTATGAGACATGTTTAATGAGTTCCTTTTTAGAAGACTCAAATCACAACGTGAATGAGGAAACATTTAAATGCCCAGGAACAAAGGAATTCACCAGGAGTACCTACACCCGACGTTCTGCCTCGTAGCTGTGACACCACAGCTTCTGAGCGGTGATTAAATCAAGTTTTTTGTTTGGATCTGAAGGAGATGGAATTGTTCTGAAATTTGCAATAAATTAATTAATGTCGAAGCAAGGAACTGCAGCTGCGGGTTTACAAAAGAAAAAAAGACAAAAAGTGCTGGAGTAACTTGGTGGGTCAGGCAGCATTTCTGGAGACCGTGGATAGGTGAAAGGTTCACTTCAGACTTCCGCCCAATGCGACCCTCACAGAAACCAACCTCCCTTCCAATGACTCCATCCACACTTCGCGCTGCTTCGGCAAGGCCAGCAGCGTAATCAAGGACCAGTTGCACCCCCTCTTCTCCCCTCTCCCAACAGGCAAGAGGTACAGAAGTGTGAAAACACACACCTCCAGATTCAGGGGCAGTTTCTTCTCGGCTGTTATCAGGCAACTGAACCATCCTATCGCTAACTCAAGAGCGATCCTGAGCTCCCAACCACCACTTTTGAGAGGCTCGGACTATCTTTAATCGGACATTACTGGACTATAGTTTAGTTTAGTTTACTGCGATGTGTACCAAGTTACAGGAAAAGCTTTTGTTGTGTGCCAACAAGTCAGTGGAAAGACTATACAAGATTACAATCGAGCCGTCCACAGGGTACAGATACAGGATAAAAGGAATAATGTTCAGTGCAAGAAAAACGTTATTCTGTTTATCTGTATCTGTATGTCGTGGGCGGGTTGATTGTAATCATGTATTGTCTTTCCGCTGACTGGATAGCACGCAACTATAAGCTTTTCACTGTATCTTGGTACACATGACAATAATAAACCGAACCAGGCGGAGAAACACATCTCCAAAATGCTCTAATCACCAGTTGCTAAACTAATCAAATGTTTTATTTCATCCTCCTGTTTCTAAAGCAGGGCAGCATGGCAGCAGAGCGGTAGAGTTGCTGCCTCACAGCGCCAGAGACCCAGGTTCGATGCTGACTACGGGTGCTGTGTATACGGAGTTTGTACGTTCTCCCTGTGACCGCGTGGGGTTTCCTCCCACACGCCAAAGACGTGCGGCTTTGAGGCTTAATTGGCTTTGGTAAAATTGCGAATTGTCTGCAGGATAGTGATAGCGTACGAGGTGATCGCTGGTTAGCACGGACTCGGTGGGGCCGAATGGCCTGTTTCTGTACTGTATCTCTAAAGTCAACTAACGAGATCTGGCTTGAATTACTGCCTGAGAAAGCCAGCGATAATGTGGTGCCACAATACATTACTGTTCCCGGCACAGAGTCAGGGCTCACGCTGTGAACACTGCGAGGCTGAAAGGCTGCAGAGCCGGCCAGAACATCACACACACGGCCACAAATGTTTGCAATAAGGAAACGCAGACAGATGCTGACAGTTCCTCCAGTGACATAGTGGTTTGCAGAGAGATTTTGAGACTATGATTGGCTTTTACATTATCGGCTGGTGTAGATGGTGTTTATAGTTTTCTCCTTTCTCTGGGGCCATGTAACACAGTAAAAACCAGGTGTAACACGGTAAAGTCAGGCAGAAAACGTGTTGTGTGCGGTGAGGACAGAAATGACAGGCATTTGGAGCCAATTCAGGACTTCAGGAAGTAAAGCGGTACACATAAGACTTCAGGAAGCGCAGTGCTACACGTACCCCCGGTTTACATTGACGCCGCCAAAGTAGAAACGGTTGCAAGCTTCGAGTTCTTATGCCCCTGTCCCACTTAGGAAACCTGAACGGAAACCTCTGGAGACTTTGCGCCCCACCCAAGGTTTCCGTGCGGTTCCCGGAGGTTTCTGTCAGTCTTCCCAATGGTCAAAAGTGGTTTCCGTTTAAAAAATCGGTAATTTTTTAGTCGAAGCCGGTTGCGATGCTAGTTGAAGGTGGTTGCCGGAGGACAAAAACCTCCGGGAACCGCACGGAAACCTTGGGTGGGGCGCAAAGTCTCCAGAGGTTTCCGTTCAGGTTTCCTAAGTGGGACAGGGGCATTAGGAGTAAATATCACCAGCAGCTTGTCCTGAACCAGCCATATCAAAGCAACGAGCAAGAAAGCACACCAACGTCTCTACTTCCTCAGAAGGGTGAGGAAGTCCGGCAAGTCCCCACCTTCTACAGACGTGCCGCAGAATGCATCTTATCGGGATGCATCATCACAGCATGGTTTGGGAACAGCTCCATCGAACAACGCAAGAAATTGCAGAAAGTTGTGGACGCAGCCCAGACCATCCCGCAAACCATTCCATTGACTCCATCCACACGTCACGCTGCCCCGACAAGGCCACCAACTTGATCAAGGACCAGTCTCACCCCGGTCACTGCCGCTTCTTCCCTCTCCCGTCGGGCAAGAGGTACAGAAGTGTGAAAACGCACACCTCCAGATTCTGGGACAGTTTCTTCCCAGCTGTTATCAGGCAACTGAACCATTCTCACACCAACTAGACAGCGGTTCTGACCTACCATCAAACTCATTGGAAGCCCTAGGACAAAATCGGACTTTATCTTTCACTAAACACGATACCCTTTGTCCTGCATCTGTACACACTGTGGACGGCTCGATTGTAATCATGTACACACCGTTCGCTGACTGGATAGCACGCAACAAAAAGCTTTCCACTGTACCTCAGGACACGAGACAATAATAAACTCAACCAAAAATCATTCAAAGGGACTCACTTTCTTTTCAATTAATCCAAAATTTTGGATGTAGGCTGATTATTTACAAACAGAGGCACTGGTACAATTTGTTGGGCTACTCCAGAGGACATCGAAGAGTCAACCAAAAAGCCAAGAAGCTGAGGTGACATGTACGCCGAAGCCAGTCAAGATGACAGCTTTCCTTCTCTGAGGAACATCAGTGAACCGGGTTGTTTTTTTTGATATAACAAATAAAAGTTTAATGGTAGCTTACGTTCCAGTAGTTTCATTATGAAGATGGGGACGAGTGTAGATGGGGCACATTATTCGATAAGGGCAAGTTGGGCCGAAAGGCCCGTTTCCACACTATACATGGGGCACTGTGGCACAGCAGTAGAGTTGCTGCCTTACAGTGTCAGAGACCTGGGTTCGATCCTGACTATGGGTGCTGTCTGTACGGAGTTTTTACTTTTTCTCCATGACCTGCGTGGGTTTTCTCCTGGAGTTCCGGTCTCCCACCACATTCCAGAGGCGCGCAGGTTTGTAGGTAAATTGGCTTTGGTAAATATTGCAAATTGTCCCTAGTGTGGAGGATAGAGTTAGTGTACGGGGTGATTGTTGGTCAGCGCGGACGATGAGCCAAAGGGCCTGTTGCCGGGCAGTGGCTCTAAAAATAATGCTGCTGCCTGGCACTGCCGAGTTACTCCGGCACTTTGAAGCTATCCTTGTAAACCGTCTCCACCTATCTTTATCTGCAACTCTGCCACAGGCAGTTAAACTTTGTTTCCCATCTGAGGACTTGTACAATTGACAACAGAATCCTACTCAATGGTTTAAGGAGGGATGTTTCGAACATTTGGTACGGCAAAGAGAGGAAAGGGAGAGATGTAGAGAACCTCTGGCACAGATAACCCTTTAACTTAGAGAAAAAGCCCCCACCCGAAATGTCTTCTTATCCATTTTCTCTACCGATGCTGCCTGACACGTGGAGTTACTCCAATACCTTGTGTCTTTATTTTCCTCAATAAAAGTAAAAATCTCTACATCCACTATTTGACCTATTGTTTCATCCCCCCCCTCCAAAAAAGCCAAGAAGTTTCCAAAAAAAAGAAATCTGTGAGCACAGAGTAAATTTAGGAGCCAATGAGCAGTGGTCTACGCAGCTACCTCAGGGACAGACAGCCGCATGCCAGCTGCGTCCAATTGGAAATGTTACCTGGAATGTACGTTTAATTGAAAACCTGTGCTGCACTTCACTGCGCCGTGGACAGGTCTTTTGTACTTCAGTTTGTTTGAGTGATAGAGCACAGAAACAGGCCCTTCAGCCCACCGAGTTCGCACCGACCAGCGGTCCCCGCACACCGACACTATCCTGCACACTCTAGCTACAATCTACAATTTTACCGAAGCCAATTAACCGACAAACCTGTTTGTCTTTGGAGGAACCCGGAGCTCCCGGAGAAAACCCACACGGTCCCAGGGAGAAGATACAAACTCCATACAGACAGTGCCCATAGTCAGGATCGAACTCGGGTCCCTGGCGCTGTGAGGCAGCCACTCTACCACTCTGCCGCCCTATAATACCGCCTTTTTATAGCCACAAACTGGAGTAAAAAGCTGCAAAGAAGTTAAAGCAGATGTTTAATTTTGAATGGGATTAAAGAGGGCAGAGGCTCGGTCAGAATGCACCTCATTTTCATGCTAGCAGCACGTTGGAATTTTCCTGCAGGAAGTTGCAGCTACACTAATCTTCTTCTGCATTCAATGCCACGAAGCTTGCGAGATGCCATTTCTGGTCAGATTCCAATACCACTGTTCGTTTTTCTTTGCTGAAGGAAGGAGGTTCTGCGGACGAACTCAAAGATCTCTCATTCACTTGCTTGCCCGCAAGAGGCCACACCCAGTGCTGGCGGCTCTCCAACTAACAGGGAGCACAGAGAGGCACTTTATGTTGCTGGCCAGGGACGGCAGGACAAGGACTCGCTGGATCCTGTGGCGTGGCTCCCTCAGCAGCATGTCCGGCAGAATCCCTCATCGCCAGAACTCATCACCAATCACCAAGACCTCCTGTTCATTTTCACCTCCACCCCCCCTCAAGAATTTAGACTTTAGAGATACAGCGCTGAAACAGGCCCTTCGGCCCGCCGAGCCTGCACAGACCAGCGATCACCTCGTATACTAGCACTATCCAACACACTACGGACAATTTACAATTATTTACAAAAGCCAATTAACCCACAAACCTGCACGTCTTTCGGATGTGGGAGGAAACTGGAGCACTCGGGGGGGAAAAACCCATGGGGTCCCAGGGAGAACGTACAAACTCCGCACAGTCAGCATCTGTAATCAGGATTGAACCTGGGTCTCTGGCGCTGTAAGGCAGTGACTCTACCGCTGCGCCTCCGTGCCGGCCATCGTGTGGCTTTCAACAACGGGCAGGTTGTGGAGGAACTGGAGACCCATCCACAGGCGTGGGCTTGCCTGGCGACCAGATACACTGGGACCAACTAGGCACGGGGGGGGGCAAGGATGGTGCCCGGACAACGGTGCCCAGCTCGGAGCGGGGAGATTCTAATGTGAGTGGATATAATATTCCAAAATCTTGGCGAGGTATTTTGTTTTCTAAGCAAACATGGCAGGTTAATGTGCACGTGGCATACGCTCGACTAAATTGTGCCCTTGTTACATTGGGCTGACGGGAAAGCTAACCAGAGGGCACATTAAAGGGGATATGGTCCCATTGCCCAAACCTAGCATCACCCCAAGCCTCCGCCAAACAAAACATCCACATCTAATAATCCCATTTTTGCAACTCAAAGCCCGGCTTTAATCTTCCTAGCGACCTGTGGAAAAGGGGAGGAAGCAGCGGCGATGGTATTTTCCACTCCACACCACGGACGGTGCTAGGAAGTGGTGCTTGAGTAACCGAGGTAAGGCCAGGGCAAAGAGGAAGAAGAGAGGCAGAGAGAGGAAGAGAGAGAAAGAGAGAGAGAGGAGAAGAAGTAGAGAGGCAAAGAAATGCAGGGGGAGTGAAAGGGAGGGAGAGAGAGGAATTACGGAGAGGGAGAGGGAGAGAGGGAGTGGGAGAGAGTACAAGGCTTATCCATGGACGTTGCCCTGACTGTGTAGGTGAGGGTTAGAGTCTGGATGGAGTTGCTGGGAATGTGGGGAGGATGAACTGGGATCAGTATCCACTGGACTCAGTGAGTCCAAACGCCTGTTTCGATGCTGAATTACTCCATGTCCATCTCGTGTAGAAACAAGGAACTGCGTTACAACAAGCACACAACGTGCTGAAGCAACGCAGCGGGTCAGGCAGCATCTCTGGAGAACATGAATATGTGACGTCTCGGGTTTGGACCCTTCTGCAGTCCCAACCAGAACGTCATCTATCCACATTCTCCAGAGATGCTGCCGGACCCGCTGTGTTACTCCAGCATTTAGTGTCTGATGTAGTTTATCTCATGAACAGACAAAACTCTTTCTGGAGTAGTTCCTGAGGATTGGAGGGTAGCTAATGTAACCCCACTTTTTAAAAAAGGAGGGAGAGAGAAAGCGGGGAATTACAGACCAGTTAGTCTAACATCGGTAGTGGGGAAAATGGTAGAGTCAGTTATTAAAGATGGGATAGCAGCACATTTGGAAAGTGGTGAAATCATTGGACAAAGTCAGCATGGATTTACGAAAGGTAAATCATGTCTGACAAATCTGATAGAATTTTTTGAGGATGTAACTAGTAGAGTGGATAAGGGAGAACCAGTGGATGTGTTATATCTAGACTTTCAGAAGGCTTTCGACAAGGTCCCGCATAAGAGATTAGCATACAAACTTAAAGCACACGGTATTGGGGGTTCAGTATAGATGTGGATAGAGAACTGGCTAGCAGACAGGAGGCAAAGGGTAGGAGTAAACGGGTCCTTTTCAGAATGGCAGGCAGTGACTAGTGGGGTGCCGCAAGGCTCAGTGCTGGGACCCCAGCTATTTACAATATATATTAATGATTTGGACGAGGGAATTCAATGCAACATCTCCACATTTGCAGATGATACCAAGCTGGGGGGTATAGTTAGGTGTGAGGAGGATGCTTGGAGGCTGCAGGGTGATTTGGATAGGCTGAGTGAATGGGCAGATGCATGGCAGATGCAGTATAATGTGGATAAATGTGAGGTTATCCACTTTGGTGGCAAAAACATGAGGGTAGACTATTATCTGAATGGTGGCAGATTAGGAAAGGGGGAGATGCAACGAGACCTGGGTGTCATGGTACACCAGTCATTGAAAGTAGGCATGCAGGTGCAGCAGGCAGTGAAGAAAGCAAATGGTATGTTACATTCATAGCGAAAGGATTTCAGTATAGGAGCAGGGAGGTTCTACTGCAGTTGTACAGGGTTTTGGTGAGGCCACACCTGGAGTATTGCGTACAGTTTTGGTCTCCAAATCTGAGGAAAGACATCCTTGCCATAGAGGGGGTACAGAGAAGATTCACCAGACTGATTCCTGGGATGTCAGGACTTTCATATGAGGAAAGATTGGATAGACTCGGCTTGTACTCACTGGAATTTAGAAGATTGAGGGGGGATCTTATAGAAACTTACAAAATTCTTAAGGGGTTGGACAAGCTAGATGCTGGAAGATTGTTCCCGATGTTGGGGGAGTCCAGAACAAGGGGTCACAGTCTAAGGATAAGGGGGAATTCCTTTAGGTCCGAAATGAGGAAAACATTCTTTACACAGAGAGTCGTGAGTCTCTGGAATTCTCTGCCACAGAAGGTAGTTGAGGCCAGTTCATTGGCTATATTTAAGAGGGCGTTAGATGTGGCACTTGTGGCTAAAGGGATCAGGGGGTATGGAGAGAAGGCAGGTACGGGATACTGAGTTGGATGATCAGCCATGATCACATTGAATGGCGGTGCAGGCTCGAAGGGCCGAATGGCCTACTCCTGCACCTATTTTCTATGTTTCTATGTTTCTAACTCCACTAAGGGTGGCTCGGTGACGGAGCAGCAGAGTTTGGTTTAGAGGTACAGCGCGGAAACAGGCCTTTTCGGCCCACCGGGTCTGCGCCGACCAGCGATCCCCGCACATTAACGCTATCCTATACCCACTAGGGACTAAGTTTACATTTACCAAGCCAATTAACATACCTGCATGTCTTTGGAGTGTGGGAGGAAACCGAAGATCTCGGAGAAAACCCATGCAGGTCACGGGGAGAACGTACAAACTCCGTACAGACAGCACCCGTGGTCAGGATCGCACCCGGGTCTCCGGCGCTGCATTCACTGTAAGGCAGCAACTCTACCGCTGCGCCATCGTGCCGCCTGCTGCCTTACAGCGCCAGAGACCCGGGTTCAATCCTGACTGCGGGTGCTGTCTGTACAGAGTTTGTACGCTCTCCCCGTGACTGCGTGGGTTTTCTCCGGGTGCTCTGGATTCCTCTCACACGCCAACGACGTACAGGTTCGTAGGTTAATTGGCATCGGCAAAAAAAAATTGTTGACAGTGTGTGGGACAATGCTAGTCTACGGGGTGATTACTGATCGGCACGGCCTCTGTAGGGCAAAGGGCCTGTTTCTGCACTGCATCTCTAAAGTCCAAAATCTAAATTGGAAAAGTTACACCAGCATTTTGTGTCGATCTTTGGTATAAACCAGCAACGGCAGTTCCTTTTCATTACAAATAACCCTCACTCTTTCACCAGCTTCTTCACTTTGTGTATTTATAGGAAAGGGGGAGGTGAAACTTTACCTGATATACTTGGCAGACAGACGGACGTGGTGTTGAATGCTTACAGGTACGGTATTCAGCTCTGAATCAGAGCTTGTGTGCACTCGGATTCAGTATGCGATGGTTCGGGTTGAAATGCACCAAATGAGAAGTCAAGCTGAATTACTGAACCAGCAATCTAATAACTCTTAATCACAGATCGGCTGACACAGATTTAAATCCCATGACTTCAGCTGAGGGAATTTAAATTTGGTTAGTTAAATAAAATTTGTATCGGAGACCATGCAGTTGCTGGATTGCCAGCGTAAAGATCCGCACCATCCTGGAAAACTTTCTCATTTCATTCCTGCCATCAGGAAGAAGGCATAGGAGCGTGAAAATTGTAACGTTCAGGTTCAGGAGCAGCTTCTCCCCAAAAACCATCAGGCTATTAAACACTCAAACCTCTGAAAAATCTCCGAACTCATGGACTGCAGTAATTCAAGAACTATCTACTTTCCAAGGTGAATTTGAAATGAGTCCAAACGTCACTGAGATATCTAGTACGGAAACGGGCCCTTCGGCCCATCATGTAGGTTCCGACATTCAAGCATGCACTTTTGCACCCTAAACCATGAGCAGTGTTTTCCCTGTAGACTAGAGGGTGCCAATACGCTGACCATTCATTCCTTGCCCTTCACGCTGCCTCGGCAAGGCCACCAGCATAATCAAGGACCAGTCTCACCAAGGTCACTCCCTCTTCTCCCCTCTCCTAGCAGGCAAGAGGTACAGAAGTGTGAAAGCGCACACCTCCAGATTCAGGGACAGTTTCTTCCCAGCTGTTATCAGGCAACTGGGGTGGAAGATTGCAACCTTCACGTGGTCCGCCCTGTTTTGACTAATGCAATCAACTCTACGTGCACAAACGGAAGATCAAATAGAACAAGTTGTCCAACAACTTTAGGCTGTGCACGCCACACGAAAGAAGATGATCAGGCAACTGAACCATCCTATCAATAACTAGGTCCTGACCTCCCATCTACCTCACTGAAGGCCTTTGTACTATCTTCAATGTTATATCTTTGCCCTAACCACTGTAACCTATATCCTGTATCTATACACTGTGGGCAGCTCGATTGTGTATCTCAGTCCACGTGACAATAATAATCTTAACTAAAAAATTAAACTATGGTGGATTGGGGTCCTAAAAGCTGCTTAAGCGCCACAGCGCCAGAGACCCCGGTTCGATCCGGCCTACTGCTGCTGTCTGTACAGAGTTTGCACATTTTCCCCGTGATCGTGTGGGATTTCTCCCGGTGCTCCCGTTTCCGCCCACATTCCAAAGACGTGCAGGTTTGTAGGTTAATTGGCTTTTGTAAATTATCCCAGGAGTGTAGGACTAGAACTACTGTTTGGGTGATCCCTTTCCGGCCTGGACTCGGCGGGCCGAAGGGCCAGTTTCCACGCTGTATCCCTAAACTAAACTAAACATGGATATGCGGGGAATGGAGGGACGTGGATCATGTGCGGGCAGAGGGGATTGGTTTAACTTGGCATCTTGTTCAGCACGGACATTGTGGGCTGAAGGGCCTGTTCCTGTGCTGCACTGTTCTATGCTCCATTTTAAAACCACTTTACCTTGTCAGAAAACAGAAGTAAATACGATGTTGTGTTCTTGGCCCTTTGTTTGTTTGTTTGTTTATTTATTTGCAACATGTTTTAAAAGAAGACAAACGATCAATTTATAATACCATACGGTGCTGGGAGGGAAGGGAAGCCCAGAGGGCTTAAACAAAGTCCGCTCCCATCTGAAAATGAGCGTTAATGGCAAAACTCAGGAAAGTGTCAGAACATGGTTAGACTTTAATTGCACACTGCCGTTATGGGTTGCCAACTTTCTCACTCCCAAATAAGGGACAAATAGAGTCAAAATAAGGGACAAATTTCTGACGGCAATTCGCTGACCGACTGGGCCATGGCTGGGTGAATGATGAGTTGGCCCGGGTGCTGGACTGCACACAAAGCCCAGCCGGCGGGCCAGCTGAGGAGGTTCGGCCTGGCACCCCATCCAACGCATGAACCGATGATCGGCTGTGAGAAGGAGGGGGTGGTGGTGTCGCCGGTAAGCGAAGGTCCACAGGTCGGTCAGCTGTCCGGGCTGCCGACCGACGGGGCCACGGGCGAGGTGCTGCTGCTGCTGCTGCTGCGCTCCATGGGCTGCACTACGTCAGGACGGGTGAGCCTTGGCCAGACGCGGCGCTCCGACCCGACAGTCCCCCTCGACCCGAGTAGTAGCGGTCACATACAGGACAAAGGCGGTCCCGTATGGGATGAACCAATTTAGCCCAATATACGGGATGTCCCGGCTAATACGGGACAGTTGGCAACACTAACTGCCGTGTATGTCTGTGCCAGAGGGTCTTGTTGCAATTCTCTCCTCTGGTTGGATTTGCCCACTGCAAAACATTGACTCTGCCAAAATCTTTAATTGCATTAAAACTACCTTTAATGATCCTTCTCTATTACTGCCCTGCAGCACTTTGTGTCTCTGCTTCCAGCATCCACGGTTTCTTGTGTCCACACTCCTCTCAGCCTCATGCACTTTCCCCAAATGTATTACACCCGCAACTACTAAACATTGTCTTTAAAAACGGCAGGTAAATACACTGAAGGATAAGTGCCTTTAGGGAACGAGGATTCATAGCTAGGTCTTGGAGTAATGAAATCTGCAATTGCTAATTGCTGGTTGGAGCCGCCTTCACAGAAGCAAGCTTAAACAAAGTTAATTATAGTAATTACAGCACTGAACCTTCATTAGTCTGTTTTATGCCAACACCTCCACTTTAAACGATGCCTCCTGACGATATCAGGGTGAGACGGATTCCCTCATAATCACAGCAAGGCACATTTACATAGCACCTTTAGCTGAGAGATGCAGCATGGAAACAGGATCTATGGTCGACCAGCGATCAACACATGCACAAACACTATCCTACACACGAGGAACAATTTACTTGCTTTTCCCCCCAAGCCAATTAACCTACAGACTTTGTCCGTCTTTGGAACGTGGGAGGAAACTGGAGAACCAGGAGAAAACCCACGTGGTCACAGGGAGAACGTATTAACCCCATACAGACAGCACCTGTAGTCAGGATTGAACCCGGGTCGCTGGCGCTGTGAGGCAGCAACTCTTCCGCTGCGCCGCCCCATTTACTTTAGTTTGGAGACACAGCATGGAAACAGACGCTTGGGCCCACCGAGTCCACAACGACCATCGATCTCCCATTCACCCTAGACCTATGTTTATCCCAACTCCTACACAGTAGGGGCGATGCACAGAGGCCAATTAACCTATAAACCCACACGTCCTTGCGATGTGGGAGGAAACCAGAGCACCCGGAGGAAGCCCACGTGATCACAGGGCGAACGTACAAACGCCGCACAGACAGCACCCGAGGTCAGGATCGAAGCTGGGTCTCTGGCGCCATGAGGCAGCAACTCTACCAGCTGTGCCACCCACATTGCAGTCTCTTCCTCACTGAAAGAGAGCAAAATATCGTACTTCACCAGGAGACACCGAGATCTCAATTTACCACAATTTAACTTCCCAGGTGCACTAAATTGTGGTCATTTTGAAGGTGGGAGGACTCTTTAGGAGTTAAAACAGCAGCCAACGTTAGATAGAGCGGATCTGATATTATGGTAATTATTGGCAGACACCATAAACAATGATTATTTTTACAAGTAAAAATGTTCAAAGCAAGTTTATATTCCTTATGTGTATATATGTGAAGCATGAAAGAGAAAATATGAAGAGTTGCAAAGGCAATAGGGCAGATGGAGAACTCCATTATGTTGAAACACAAAGTACGTGCCGTCACACCAGGATAAGTGCTCAACCAAGAAAACCAAGCCCAAAGCCACAGTAGTATCTAAACTAGCTAAACATACATGCTGTAGGACACTAACTAACCCCACCGTCACAAATACAGCGTGGAACTTGCCCCAACATGTCCCATCTACGCTAGTCGCTTCGGCCCATATCCCTCTAAACCTATCCAGTCCATGTACCTGTCCAAATGCTTCTTAAACATTGCAGTAGTATCTGCCTCAAGTACCTCTTCCGACTGCTCGTTCCGTATACCCACCATCCTTTGAGCGAAAATGTTTCCCCTCGGGTTCCTATTAAATCTTCCCCCCCCCCACCCCCCCCCCTCAGGCAAAACCAATGTGAACACAAGAGGGAACGTGCAAACTCCACACAGACAGCAGCAGAGGTCAGCATCAAACCCAGGCCACTGGAGTGGCGAGGCAGCCGCACTACCTGCAGCGCCACTCTGCCGCCCACTCGGCCAGGGCGAAGCAGCGTATATGTGGACCGAGCACGAAGAGAGCTCTATGTGTGGGAGAGATTTCTGCTAAACCACAGAAGGATAAGCAAGGCCTGTTCTAACAGAGGTTACAGGGTTTGTTAATTTAGGAACGAACGAGTTATGAAACTCCCAATTTTAAAATCAGTCAGCGGGGAGTTTATTTACACACCAACAGCACAGCACAGACGGGGCTTATTCATCTCCTCACCTCTTTAGAAACACATAAACAAAGCCTAACAGCGAGCAAGAGGGTAGAGTGTGAAAAGTGTCTCCAGTTCTCAGTGAAGCTAAAAAGGCATGTCCGTAAAATGTCCACTCTCTGTGCCTGAAGTGCTTGTGGTCTGAAGGGAACTCAATAAAGAGCGGGGTTACCTGATGAAACAGAACTTTTAATGGGCTTCCACTACCATTAACTAGTAGTTTCGCTTAGTTTAGTTTAGAGATACAGTGTGGAAACGGGCCCTTCGCCCAGCGAGTCCGCCCCCACCATCCATCACCCGTTCACACTAGTTCAATCCCGCAGACAGGGGACAATGGGACAATTTGCAGAAGCCAATTAGCCTACAAAACCCGCAGGTCCTTGGAGTGTGGGAGGAAACCGGCGCACCCGGAGAAACCCCTCCTAGTTCAGGAAGGAACTGCAGATGCAGGTTTATACCGAAGACAGGCACAAAGTGCTGGAGTCACTCAGCGGGTCAGGTAGCAGCCCTGGAGAAAAAGGATGGGTGACATTTCAGGTTGGAACCCGACTTTCAGTCTGAAAGTTGATCTGACATAGATCTAGTGTGAATGGGCAATTGGTGGTCGGCATGATCTTGCTGGGCCGAAGGGCCTGTTTCTAGCTGTATCGCTAAACTAAACCAAACTAAATTGACAAATCAAATTTGTGCATGATAACATGTACCAGATAATGACGACACAAGGAACTGCAGATACAGATTTATGTTTAAAAAACAGCTACAAAGGGCAGCACAGTGGCACAGCAGTAGAGTTGCTGCCTTGCAGCAAACGGCCTTGCTGTAAATTGTGAAGGATAGGACTAGTGTACAGGCGATCGCAGTTCAGCATGGACTCAATGGGCCGAAGGGCCTGTTTCCATGTTGTATCATCAAACTACACAATTTGAGAGAAAAACCTGGAATATTAAAATGTCTGATAGTAACAGGTGAATTTGAATGCTACATTGCCAGGTAGCTTGTTCTTTTACCATGAAAAAGAAAGGTTGCTGCATTGGACTAAAGTTTTATATTAATTCGCAAGAAATCAGAGAATTGTAGACGTAGCCAAGACCATCACACAAACCAACCCCCCTTCCATTGACTCCATCTACACTTCACGCTGCCTCGGCAAGGCCACCCGCATAACCAAGTACCGGGTCACTCCCTCTTCACCCCTCACCGAACAGGCAAGAGATACAGAGGTTTGAAAATGCACACCTCCAGTTTCAGGGACAGTTTCTTCCCAGCTGTTATCAGGCAACTGAACCATCTTATCAACAATTAGAGAGCGATTCTGACCTACCATCTACCTCATTGGAGACCCTTGGAGTATCTTTAATCGGACTTTACTGGAATAGCACGCAACAAAAAGCTTTTCACTGTACCTCGATACACGTGACAGTAATAAACTGAACTGAAGTAAACACTTCTAGAGAGTGGGGGAGTCTAATTTAACATCATTCATCATTCTCTAATGGAGTGTTGCATTACTTCAGTACTGCATCGGTATCCTGGATTTTTGTCCCATAGTGCTACTGCAATTCTCCACTTATAGATGAGAATGATACCCACCACATGAAGACTTACAGAGGGGAAGACAAGTTTAGTTTAATTTATTTTCACATGTACTGAGGTGCAGTGCCAACCAGTCAGCAGAAAGACAATACATGATTACAATCAAAGCGTTCACAGTTTACAGATACATGATAAAGGGAATAACGATCAGTGGAAGATAAGGTCCAGTAAAGTCTGAGGGTCTCCAATGAGGTAGATGGATGGTCAGGGCCGCTCTCCAGTTGGCCATAGGATGGTTCAGTTGCCTGTTAGCAGCTGGGAAGAAACTGTCCCTGAATCTGGAGGTGTGCGTTTTCACACTTCTGTACCTCTTGCCTGATGGGAGAGGGGAGAAGAGGGAGTGGCCGGGGGTGAGACTGGTCCTCGATTATGCCTGTGGCCTTGCCGGGGAAGGTGCAGAGATGTGAATGGGATGGTTGCCCTCACTTGTTAAATATTAATTACGCAGCAGCCTGGACCATTTAACAATCCAACACACAGCACGCAATCTGGCCTTCAGAAATGTCCCAGGCTCATCCAACCATAGAGTCTGGACTAACCAGCTATCCACTGCATACCGGCCCAGTGGAAATAATCCCCTTTGCAGCTGGTATAAAATAGATAACATATTATAATTGAAGGAGCAGGAAATTAAAGTCTTACTTTACTTTCAGTGACCTTTCAACTTGTTGTAAAACCCCAGGCATTATTTCTAAAGCAGTGAGGACTGGCAGCCCAGCGACACGATTATCATCCCGAATGTCTGGTCAATATTCTGGAGCGTCTCATTTCATGGCCAAACACAAAACATTGCCAACAGTGAGACCCCGGCCCATTTCAGACACTCACTCTTGACTAAGGTCTGACGAGGGGGCCCCACCCGGAACGTCACCCATCCTACTCTCTCCAGAGATGCTGCCTGAGCCGCTGAGTTACTCCGGCACTTTGCGCCTATCTTTGGTTTAAACCAGCAAAGGTTCTTTGTTGCTCCTCTTGCTCTTCTTTGTTGCTCCTCGTGACTCGCTACATTTTGACAACGAACCTCCAGCAATGGTGCACGATCCTTTCTCGCTGCAATGTCAGCAGGGCTGTGTTGAATTCACAGCGCTGGAAAAAAAAAGCCCTTTTGGTGCAGCTAGATTTTATTTGACCTCGTTCCTGTAAAGTGCTTTGTGCCATTTATTTTTCTAGCTGAGTGTTGCCTATTTCCATTCCATGCCAGGCCTCAGTCACTCATTTGTGTTACCCTCACTTTGCTCTCAATGAACAAATCTAACCAGTCCGTAGCCTCAACATTCCCTATCTCTGTGATTCCTTCCCTACCCGCAACAGCTGACTGTTTTGAATGGAATTCACATATAACAACATATATCTGTTTAAATACAAGCATGTCCACGAGCAGTTTCCATCACCATTAAAAAGTAGTCTAGTCTAGTCTAGTCAGGAACTGCAGAAGCTGGTTTATACCCATCTGCATTTTTTTTCGGAGATACAGCATGGAAAAGGCCCTTCGGCCCACCAAGTCCATGCCGACCATCGATCACCCGCTCACACTACTTCCATACTGTGGAAGTCAGTTAACCTACAACCCCGCACGTCTTTGGAGCGTGGGAGGAAACCGGAGCACCTGGAGAAAACCCACGTGGTCAAAGAGAGAACGTACAAGATCTTGTACAGACAGCACCGATAGTCAGGATCAAACCCGGGTCTCTGGTGCTGTGAGGCAGCAACTCCACTGCTGCGCCACCGTGCCGACCTTGCTGCCCAACCTGCTGAGTTAGTCCATCACTTTGTGCCTATTTTTGTAAGCCACCATCTGCAGTTTCTTGTTTTCACATTGTACTGTTAAATTTGGTTGTCTGGAGATAGGCAGTATTTGCCAATGGCAGCCTGTGCCAACTATATCTGCTCCATTTTGATAACCCTGCTATATACATACATTGTAGAAACAAGGACCTAGTTGCAGATTAACACAAAGTGCTGGAGTAACTCAGCGGGTCAGGCAGCATCTCTGGAGAACATGGGTAGGTGATGCTGAAGAAGGGTCCTGACACAAAACGTCACCTATCCAAGTTCTCCAGAGATGCTGCCTGACCTGCTGAGTTACTCCAGCACTTTATGCCCTGCTGCCAAATATGGTATGTGTTGGAAGAATAGAATAGAATGGAATAGTTTCTTTATTGTCATTGTAACATGAACCATGTACAACGACATTTAGAAATGTCAGCCAGTCAGTGCAACATTCAAACATTTCTAAAAGCTACCGATACATACAAGGCAAAATATTAAAAATAAGATAAACAACTAAAATAAATATGAAAATAGCACGCATAAACACCCAACCCTACATCCTTCTGTCGATTTCACAGTGTACCAACCACAGTCCCTTAGTCCCCACGTTCCTTGGCGGCTACATTTAGTGCCTTTATAGCAGTGGAGTAAAAACTGTTTTTAAGTCTGTTTGTCCTTGTCCTTGTAGATCTGTACCGTCTGCCTGACGGCAACAGTTCAAACAGGGAGTGTCCGGGGTGGGAAATGTCCTTTATAATATTCTGAGATTTTTTGATGCAGCGGGAACTGTGTAAGTCCTCCAAAGTAAGGAGAGGGTAGCCGACAATCCTCTGGGCGTTGTCAATGGCCCTCTGGAGCGCTTTCCTCTGAGCCGCTGTGCAGCTGGTGTACCACACGCATACACGGTATGTTAGGATGCTCACAATGGAGCACCGATAAAAGGACAGCAGCAGTCTCCGAGTGATGTTATTCCTCCTGAGCACCCTCAGGAAGTGCAGTCTCTGCTGGACCTTTTTCAGCAGCGCAGAGGTGTTCACGCTCCACGTCAGGTCCTCCTCAATATGGATTCCCAGGAAGCGGAAATCCGCCACCCTCTCCACACAGTCCCCTCTGATGATTAGTGGTACCATGTCCGTTTTGTTCTTCCTGAAGTCTACAGATTCCTGAAGGAACTGCAGATTGGTTTAAACAGAATATAGACACAAAATGCTGGATAACTCAGTGGGTCAGACCGCATCTCTGGAGGAAAGGAAAAGGCGACATTTCGTGTCGAGACCCTTCTACAGACTGGGAGTCAGGGGAAAGGGAAATGTGAACGAGAGATATAGATGGTGATATAGAGAGACGTAGAACAAATGAAAGAAAGAAATGCGAAAAATAAAAGCAATGATGACGGAAACGCTCCATAGTTGGCTGTGGGCTAGGTGAACACGAACTACACAGACAATGAAACTCACCAGGACGACAGTGAAACTAGCACAATGACTAGGGTGGGGGAGGGACGGAGAGAGAGGGGATGCAAGGGTTACTTCAAGTTAGAGAAATCAATACTCATGCCGCTGGCTTGTAAGTTGCCCAAGCTAAATATGAGGTGCCACTCCTCCAAAATTGCTTGTTAGGAAGATAGGCAGTATTTACCAATGGCAGCCTGTGCCAACAATATCAAGTCCATTACGATAAACACTGCAGTATAAACACAAGTTGTGTAGCCAGAGGCATTGCGATAATATAAATTGTTGTTTTGATCACACGGGCCTCGTTCCTTCTGTCAGGCTGCCTTATCAACACAATGGAACCAAAACTCCAAATCAGCAACACAAGGCTGCGACTTTACATCAGCAGTCCACTCTGACAAGCAGTTCAGAGGGGGGTGAATGCTGGCTATCTGGGGAGATGAAGGTCAGCTACAATTAAGAAAGTGCTGGATGTGATTGACTGCAAAACAGGGGTGCAATGCTGAGGCTTTATAAGGTGCTTGTCAGACTGCACTTACAGTATTGTGAGCAGTTTTGGGCCCCATATCTGAGAAAAGATGTGCTGGCATTGGAGAGGGTCCAGAGGAAGTTTACTAGAATGATCCCAGGAACGATTGGGTTAACATATGATGAGCGTTTGACGGCACTGGGCCTGTACTGGCTGGAGTTTAGAAGGATGAGTGCGGACCTCATTGAAAATAACCGAATAGTGAAAGACCTGGATGGAATGGATGTGGAGAGGATGTTCCCACTAGTGGGAGGGTCTTTGACCAGAGGCCACAGCCTCAGAAGATGTGCCTTTAGAAAGGAGATTCATTTATTTAATCAGCGGAAGGTGAATCTGTGGAATTCATTGCCACAGAAGGCAGTGGAGGCCAAGTCAAAGGCCATTTTTAAGGCGGATATTGACAGATTCTTGATTAGTACGGGTCAGTGGTTATAGGGGGAAGACAAGAGAATGGTGTTGAGAGGGAAAAATAGATCAGTCTTAAATGAATGGCAGAAGAGACTTGATGGGCCGAATGGCCTAATTCTGCTCCAATAACTTATGAACATGAATTTCTGAACGTGTGCACTGTGTTCATGTTCAGTGAATCTGACAATCTGTTTGATTCAATTAAATGCCTTCTCACACAATAGCCACATTGCCAGGCATGTCAGTGGGTTGAAGAATACTATCCCAGTGCGGGCAGTGTGTGGGAAGCGAGCCCGGACCCTGACAGCCTTGCTGAATTAAGTTATGTGCAACAACAGTGGGCATTAAATTGCCGAGAAATGAGGTACACATTTCCCAGAATGAACACGTTAAACACGTGAGGGTTTTTAAAAGAATAAGTAAGGTCGGCTGCAGGACGTGCCCCCGGGGCATAAAGGTGGGCGGGCGAATAGAGGGACATTGTGTCCAAGGAAGGCGACGGCTGGAGGCCACAGAGCAGCCTGGGGCTCGCCTAGATCGAGCTCCGCACATAAGGTCCAGTCCGCGGACAGGACTTTGAAAATGGCACCAAAACACGGCGCCTCTTGCATGCGGGCTCAGTAGACTGTTTCTGCACACTTGCTAATCGAGGATGTGCTTAGGTACGCGAATATTATACTGCATGTAAGAATATTTGCACACAAATTTGCACATGCGATAATAAATGTACCATTGAACCATTGTCCAATGAATAATTGGGAACACAAAGTTACGGTAATTGTTAAAGGGATCAGTGGGGAGAGAGAGAGAGAGAAGTCATTTTCTTGCAACAACTAGTTCTGATGTGTACTACGCTTCACGACACAACAGTAAAGAGGAAGCAGATATAACAGTAACTTTAAAAAGAGCTTTGAGCCTATAAACAAACTAGGGGTGGAGCAGAGGAAGAATAGAAGCAAAGGGAAAGCATGTTCAAGGCCCCAACATCCTCATTCTGTGCTGCACAATTCATGAGCATCAAACCATGAGCCGAAAGACTCTTGTACACTGAAGGGGAGTTGAAGAATTTAATCAGTGTTTTTTGAAACAACACAGTGGCGCAGCGGTACAGTTGCTGCCTCGCAGCGGCAGAGACCCAGATTGGATCCTGACTGCGGGCGCTGTCTGTACGGAGTTTGCACGTTCTCCCCGTGACAGCGTGGGCTTTCTCTGTGTGTCCAGTTTCCTCCCACATTCCAAGGACGTGCAGGTTTGGAGGTTAATTGGCTTCGGTAAATATTGTGAAAATTGTCTGTAGTGTGTAGGATAGTGCTGGTGGGGGGGGGGGGGGGGGGGGGGTCGCTGGTCGGCCCGGGTTTAGTGGGACGAAGAGCCTGTTTCCATGCTGTACCACTAAACTAAACCAAACTAAACTAAACTGAATCAAAACACAAAGATCAGAAAGAAAGACCTGTATTTTTAAGGAACCTTTCATATCTCCTACAGAGCTGCCTAGCGCACCCTACAACCAATGAATTACTCATGAACTACAATAATGTGCAGAATGTCGTTAATAACAGAAGGCTTAGGAAGGAACTGCAAATGCTGGTTTATGCACAAGATAGGCACAAAATGCTGGAGTAACTCAGCGGGGATCTGATCCGGTGATGCTGAGGCAGGGAGCACATTGACAGGGCGATGTGCATCTGCCTTTGTGTGCAAAGTAACAAGCAGCTTGCAACTCAGTCCTGTCAACACACTGAACGGGAACCGTTGTCAGCTCACTGCACGACCTCACACAAGACCACGAGTGAGCTGATAAAGACCAGCGGAAGCGATAACAGCTTTTCAGGAAGTTCTGCCTTTTTATGACACACAACGAGTGCCAGGAACGGCCAGAGTTTGCCTCTCTTTACTTTCAGATCAAGTGCAGCATCAGCAAAGTTACAGGATTCGCCGGTAACTAGGCCCGGTCGCTTTGAATCCAGGGGTGTTAATGATCCAAATAACCTGGGCCTCAAGTCTTTCACTCTATCACAGTGCACGTGACAATAACAAACTCAACTGGGCCTTCAACTTGACTCTTACGAGGATGTTGCCAGGACTCGAGGCCCGAGCTTTAGGTTGAGTTGAGCAAGCAACAACTATTCCCTGGAGCATAGGAGGAAGAGGGGTGATCTTATAGAGGTGGATAAAATCATCAGAGAGGTAGACGCACAGAGTCTCTTTCCCGGAGTAGGGCAATCGAGAACCAGAGGCCATAGGTTTAAGATGAGGGGGGAGAACAATTTAATATGATTCTGAGGGGTCATTTTTTCACACAAAGGTTGGTGGGTGTATGGAACGAGCTGCCGGAGGTGGTAGTTGAGGCAGGGATTAGTGCAAGGTTTAAGAGACAATTAGACAGGTACTTGGATAGGACAGGTTTAGAGATATGGGCCAAATGCAGGCAGGTTGAACTAATGTAGATGGGGCATGTTGGTCAGCGTGGGCAAGTTGAGCCGAAGGGCCTGTTTCCACGCCATAATGACTCTATCAGCCAACATTTCACTCCAGAGCTCAAGTCGTCAAAATGTGTAAAAGTGCCGTTCATTTGTCCATTCAGTAAAGTTTAGAGATACAGCATGGAAACAGGCCCTTCAGCCCACGCTGTCCAGCGATCACCCATTAACAAGAGCTCTATCCAATACTCTAGGGACAAATTTACAGAAGCCAATTAACCTACAAACTCACGTCTTTGGAATGTGGGATATGGATCAGGTGCAGGCAGATAAGTGTTGGATTTAAAACTTAGAGCAAAGGTCTGTACAGTGCAGCGAATGAATGCGTAAATGCATCCCTCTTCTTCCTTTAGTAACACGAAAATTCAGTACAGCACAGGCGTCATGTTTGTGACAGACATTGTGGCCCAAATTCTCTACTCTTGTGCTGTTCTATGTTTTATGTAAAATCACATTCAGAATCCTACACTCTGAATAAAGCACCGGCCTACCCGGCCTCTCCCTATAACTCAGTCCGTCAAGTCTTGGCAACATCCTTGTAAATCTTTTTCTGTCTGGTTTCTAGCTGAATGGCATCTTTTCTACAGCAGGGTGACCGAAATAGAACACGATATTCCAAGTAGAGGACATAGTACGGGTTCATCACCGTTTTTCCGGCACCCTTGGTTCCACAGCCTCTCTGGATTATCCGTTTTGCTGGACCAACATAGGTCATGGCCTCCGAGAGGAGTCCAGCGACACAGGAACGGTCCGCTAAGCCGCTGAGGGGCCGAGATAGTGGCACGCAAAGTCGGCCTCAGAAGTCGGCAATTGGAATGGATCCGTTGGTTTCGGCTAGGCCAGAATGTCAGAGCCCCGGCTGCAGGGGGAAAATTCGACCACCGCACCCGGCCTAGCCGCCACATTTTCGATGAGCATTCTGGGGGTGGGGGGGGGGGGGGGGGGGAGGGGAGATTTCAAATGCACAGATCTTTTTTTGCCCGGAATTACGGAGGTGCCTTACCACCAGTGGCTGGAAAATCAATGGTGGACCTGTAGTTATTTTTGCAATAACTACACACCCCACAATCAGGCACATAACGAATGATCAGGACACCAACATTGAACGATGCAAATAGACTTTAGAAAACACCGCATGAATGCCAACAAGAACAAAACATGTGATGGTCATTTCAGGAAATAATATCTCAATGCAGCTTGCAAAACTCCTTCCAGGTGGACTTATGACAGTCTAGTCATTTTCCACAGTAAAACACCCCACCATCACCAGATCTTTGCTTAATCCCAGGAAGCAGAACGATACTGTCTGAGTTTCTGGTAAATGAGTTTCTGGTAAAATGAATGGGTGTGGGTGTGTGGCAAATGGAGGCTTGTGAGGCAGCATCAGTATGTGATGAGTGCGGGTCTAGAGGTACAGACCTGGGTCGGATTGTAGAGTTCCTGCAGGGGGCTCCGTGATCCTTTCCTACAGCAGATGTCCATCCCAAAAGGCGCCCGGCGCATCACTGGAAAACACAAGCCGACACATCTACGTTCAATACGGGCGGTCCGTTAGCAATTCATCTTTGGCGCCAACAATCTCCCCCAGTCAAAGGAAGGTGGTTGCTCGGCCCAGTCCAGAGTTTGCACTAAATGCTGGATTAACGCAGTGGGTGAGGCAGCAACTCCAGAGAGAAAAGGGGAGAGGTGACGTTTTGGTTCGGGACCCCTCTTCAGAGTCCTGACCCGAAACGTCACCAATACCCTTTCCCTCCGGAGATGCTGCCTGACCCGCTGAGTTGCTCCAGCATTTTGTGTCTAACTTTGGTATAAACCAGCATCTACAATTCTTGGTTTCTACCAATCCAGAGTTTAGTTTAGTTTACAGCGTTAGATAGATACGGTATAGATAGTTTTGTTAAATAACAGTGTGGAAACAGGCCCTTCGACCCATCGAGTCAGCTCCGACCAGCGATCACCCATATACTAGTTCTATCCTACACATTAGGGACAATTTACAGAGGCCAATTAACCTACAAACCTGTAAGTCTTTGGAGAGTGTGAGGAAACCGGAGCATCCGGATAAAACCCACACGGTCACGGGGAGAACATACAAACTCCATACAGACAGCACCCCTAGTCGGGATCGAACTGGGGTCTCTGACGGTGTGAAGCAGCAACTCTACCGCTGTGCCATCTCCCCAGAGAACTCAGTATCAACCCTAGGCCAATCCCCCTGCCCAGTATCAAGGCGTGCTTCACACTGGCTGACATCCTAAACCCCAGATACGCCGTCAGAAAGTACTAAAGGTCTCACGTTGCCATTTTGAAGAGCTGGTCAAGAACGCTTGTCATATGCATCTGCACTAAAACAGTGAACTTCCCACTATCTGCAGCTTCTCACACAGCAAATAGATCATACAATTCATTATCTGAAGGATTCAGATTTGAAGGCTTCGGAAACGAGCAGATTGTATATCTAAAACAAACAAACAATAATAGTGCAAATATAAAATCAATGTCCCCAAGTTAATATAGTTCAGAGCTTAACTGGAGTCTGTTATGTTTAATAGCCTGACTAAATTGCTCAAGGGTGCAATGGTTCTTTATTGCCACGTGTGAACAGAACGGAGAACATCTTTTGCACAACCCACAAACGCGCAGTCGCCATATTTTGCCGCTGTTTACAAAGAAGAAGAAAATAGAAAAAGTCCAAAGTTCAAAAGTCCGGTGTCCACATGTTGGACGTACTGGAGCGCCCCTGATCGTGGCAGGCCCCAGGCTGCTAGAGGCCCGTGACCCGACATTGTTCTCCTCGCCCGACCGCCTCTGTGTCCCACGGGATGCCTCGTGCATCTGGCCTTGAAGGCGCTGGAGGCAAACCCTCTCCCACCGGCCCACTCCTGGAGTCCATCATCATCAGCGGCTCCCTCCTCCTCCTCCTCCTCTCTCCGGGGCCGAGTTTCCCCCCCAGCCGGGCCCTTCGTGCCAGCGGCCAGCCAGCCTGTCGCCCCATGTGGGGCTGCGGGCGTGCGTGCGGGCGGTCCACCGGAGGTTCACGCTTAGCAGCCGCCGGGAGCTTCCCATCTGTGCCACCGTGGCCCTCGCCTCGTAGGGAAGAAGCTGCTCCTGAACCTGGATGTTAAGAGTTTTCAGGCACCTGTACCTTCATCCCGTTGGCGTGGGTCTCTGATGATGCTGGCTGCCTTTTTACATCCTCTTCACACCCGCCCAGTAACAACCCCTCAGCGTCATTCACTAGCGAGCTGATTAAAAGCAAAGGATTAATCAGATTGCCCTGAAGCATGCCAATGTTATTGATTATGTTGGAGTAACATTAACCCTTAACCTTTGCACATTAGACAAGGAAGATTAACTCAAACTCAAGTACCACCGTGTTGTTAAACAAGGGCAGATGTTAAAGCCACAGTTTGCTCTGTCTCGTTAGTAATCCTAATCACAAGTCTGGCCAGTGTGCACTGACATTGAATCGATTGATATCAAGGGCAGGAACGACACTTGACTCTGAAAATATATCTCGGCAGTCATTAAAGATTATTTGGATGGCGCAGCAATTCTAAGTGACCAGAGCAATGCGATCGTCCAGAGATCCAGCCATGCTATCGATGGGATAAATAGAAAACTCCAATGTTGTAAATGCCATCAGATCTCACTCCAGAGATTCGGAAAAATGGACAAATTTGACACTTCAATGCAGTAGTTTAGTTATAGTTTAGAAATACAGCATGGAAACAGGCCCTTCGGCCCATCGAGTCAGCATGGAAACAGACCCTTCGGATCACTCATCAACCAACACTAGAAGGATGAGGGGGAAAACCTCATTGAAACTTACCGATTAGTGAACGACCTGGATGTAGTAGATGTGGAAAGGATGTTTCCACTAGTGGGAGAGTCTAGGACCAGTGGGCACAGCCTCGGAATAAAAGGACGTACCTTTAGAAAGGAGATGGGGAGGAATTTCTTTAATCAGAGGGTGGTGAATCTGTGGAATTCATTGCCACGTACAGCTGTGGAGGCCACGTCAAGGGATATTTCTAAGGCGGAGATTGACAGATTCTGGATTAGTGTGGGTGTTAGGGGTTACAGGGAAAAGGCACGAGAATGGGGTTGAGGGGGAAAGATAGGTCAACCACGATTGAATGGCAGAGTAGACTCGATGTGCCGAATGGCCAAATTCTGCTCCTGTAACCTACGAACTAGTTTAGTTTAGAGAAACAGCGAGGAAAACAGGCCCTTCGGCCCACCAAGTCCGCCCCGACCAGAAATCTCCTTACAGTAGCACTATCCTACTCACTAGGGACAAATTACAATTTTACCAAAGCCAATTAACCTACAATCCTGCACGTCTTTAGAGTGTGGGAGGAAGCCGGGGCACCCAGAGAAAACCCACACGGTCACGATGAGAACGTACAAACTCCATACAGACAGCACCCGTAGTCAGGATCGCATCCGGCTCTGTGAGGTAGTAACTCTACCGCTACACCACCCTGCTGCCCCTGTAGCACTGAGGGAGTGCTGCACTGCTGGAGGTAATGTTTCCCATTGAGGTTAAAATTAGGTCCTGTCTTGTCTCAACAAAAAAAAGAACATATGAAAGCATATGAAAGTCAGGATGAGATTGACTGGGGCAGGGGTGCTGGCAGTGTTTTTGCCTCACAGCGCCAGAGTTCCAGGTTCAATCCTGACCTCGGGTACTGCCTGCGTGGAGTTTGTCCATTCTCCCCCTGACCTCGTGCGTTTCCTCCGGGTGCTCCGGTTTCCTCCCACACTCCAAAGCCATGCGGGTTCCTGGCGTCTGTCAATTGTCCCCCGTGTGTGGGATGGAACTAGTGTAGGGGCGAGCGCTGGTCGGCAAATGGCAACATATGTCCAAGGCAAGATGGTGTGTGATTTGTTGAGGAATTTGGGAGAGGTGGGGGGGGGGGTGAGGGGGGTGGAGGGAAGAGGTGCAGGTGCCCCTTTGAACCTGTTATCCTTGCCCTCTCTGGGCAGGCAAGGTTAGCGCTGTGAAATGCTGTCAGCAGAGTATTATTGAGCTGCGGTGGAGCACATTGTAGATGGCATTCGCCATCCAGACTTTGCATTCAGCTTCTAGACTGGGGGAGGGGCAGATGACGGCCACCCTTGTTCTCTAGCATATCTACACCAGATATAACACAGGCGGGTGATGTTCCCGAGACTACAAAGAGTGCAAAGAAATTGCACGGCCATGAACCGCCTTTGTGAATCTAGACTTTTTTTTTGTCTCCAAATATGAATTTGTGGTTGTTAAAAAGCCCCGAGCGATCTATTGAAGGTTGCTGTTTGAAAAAAAATCAAAAGAAGCTTCATAAAAGGTACTCAAAATTACGAGAGCTTTTTAAGGTGCAGATACGGAAAAACAGTTTCTATTTACAGCTGGTTGGTTCAACAAGCAGTAAAAATAAATTTAGACGCAAGTTTTTTTTTAATCCCAAAGTGAATCATTGCAATTTGGATGAGAAACAGTGGAAAGATATTCCAGTAGAAAGAGACTTGAATTTGTAATTGGGTGATAAAATCTAGCAGGGCTTTAGAGTCCTATACAGTGTAGAAACAGGTCCTTCTGCCCAACTTGCCCACACCGACCAACGTGTCCCATCTACACTAGTCCCACCTGCCTGCGTTCGGCCCATATCCCTCTAAACATGTACTATCCATGCACCTGTCTAACTGTTTCTTAAATGTTGCAATATCCCCTGCCTCAACTACCTCCTCTGTCAGCTTGTTCCATGCATCCACCACCCTTTGTGTGAAAAGGTTACCCCTCAGATTCCTATTTAATCTTTCCCCCTTCACCTTAAACTTATGCCCTCTGGTTCTCGATTCCTGTATTCTGAGCATGTGCGGCTATCTGATCTATTCCAGGCTTTAGGGGAAAAAAAGCCAGGTTGAAAGAACAACTAGAGAGGTATTTCAGAGTAAGCACAGCCTCACAGCGCCAGCGATCTGAGTGTGATCCTGACTATGGGTGCTGTCTGTAGGGAGTTTGTACGTTCTCCCCGTGACCTAATTGGTTTCGGTAAAATTGTAAATTGTCCCCATGTGTCGGATGGTGTTAGTACACGGGGATCGCTGATCAGCGCGGACACAGTCGGCTGAAGGGCTTGTTTCTGCTCTAAACTAAACACTGGCAAGATGGGCCGAATGGCCTACGGCTGTGGTATCAGTGATTCTACTGCAATGATGCTGCTAAGATATTCTACCATGAGAATGTTAGTATTTCAATTTAAATTTAGGCGGGACTTTATGTTAGTTTAGAAGTACAGCGTGGAAACAGGCCCCTCGGCCCACCAAGTCCATGCCGACCAGTGATCATCCATCCACCACTTCTATCCCACACAATAGGGTCCATTTTCAGAAGCCAATTAACCTACAAACCTGCACAGCGTTGGAGTGTGGGAGGAAACCGGAGAAAACACACGTGGTCACGGGGAGAAGGTACATAATCCGTACAGGCAGCGCCTGTGGTCAGGGTTGAACCCGGGTCTCTGGCGCTGCAGCATTGTGAGCATGTTTGCTGTCTTGCGGACAGTGAAAGAAGATGGACCCAGCAGGCTATTATTCTGCAGGTTTGTTATTCGATCCTGTTGACCCGACTTTACACAGTCGCCAGGCTAAACATTTGTCCCAATTTAGCAGTCGATGGTACAGGGACTGTCCTCCCCACTGACCCCACAGAGCAGCTGTTCCCAAAGGCCAAGCAACGTGTGGGACACAGACAAACCCTTTTTCAGTCTGTCCGTGTCTACTGGAGAACCTCAGTGTCCAGGGGAGCTGAAGGCATCGACGCTAAGAGTTCCCAACGATTCCAAATCGAGAAGTAATATGGCTCAATTTACAATTTCATTTGCAAACATTTTACAGAAAATGAAAAAAAAACCCAATGACTAATGACGGTGAAATCTGAAATGTTAAACATTTTTATAAAAATCCTTTAATATGAAATCAATTTCTATCTTGGCAATGAACTAGGGCGAGTTCTTTTGCAGAGGTGTAGAGGTGGCTCCACAACAGGGTGGCAAGGTGGCACAGCGGTAGAGTTGCTGTCTTGCAGCACCAGGGATTCCAGTTCAATCCTGACTCTGGGTGCTGTCAGTGTGGAGTTTGTACGTTCTCCCTGTGACCGCGTGGGTTTTCTCCGGGTGCTCTGGACTCCTCCCACATCCCAAAGACATGCAAATGTTTGAAGGTCAATGGTCCAATGTAAATTGACCCCAGGATAGAACAGGTGTACGGGTGATCGATGGTCGGTGTGGGCTCGGTGGGCCGAAGGGCCCGTGTCCATGCTGTATCTCTATACTAAACAAAACTAAACATATGTCAATACATATATCTGTCCAAACATCTTTTAAAAGTTATAAGCACCTGACAATGGAAGTTGCTGGCAATTGGGGAGAGGGGGAGAGGGGGAGAGGGGGAGAGGGGGAGAGGGGGAGAGGGGGAGAGGGGGAGAGGGGGAGAGCGAGAGGGAGAGAGCGAGAGGGAGAGAGCGAGAGGGAGAGAGCGAGAGGGAGAGAGCGAGAGGGAGAGAGCGAGAGGGAGAGAGCGAGAGGGAGAGAGCGAGAGGGAGAGAGCGAGAGGGAGAGCGAGAGAATGTATTCAAGAGAGAGTTAGATATAGCGATTAGGGCTAACGGAATCAAGGGATATGGGGATAAAGCAGGAACAGGGTACTGATTCTGGATGATCAGCCGCGATCATATTGATGGCGGGCCGAATGGCCCACTCCTGCACCTACTTTCGATGTTTCTATGAGAAGGAAATTCCAGAGGTAAGTTGGTCAATTTCAGAACCAGACAACGGAGCACTAAGGGACGGGGAGTGAACGAGCAGTGGTGGAAACACACATCTGTTGGGTGTGAGCAGACATAAGCAAATTACCGTGAAAATAGACACAAAAATTCCACTGCTGAGCATGAATGTTGAGCATTGACTCGAGGCCAGATAGCCGGCAGCCAATTCCAGCAATTCTTTAAGAACAGATTGATTGAATTGACATATTCCAAGTTAATTAAACCAATTATTGCATTGTGCCAATCCTACCAGAATTAAAATGATGCTGTCACTTAAGATCCTGTGCATTGCTGTAAGCCCACTTCACTGGCAGCACTAATGCAGCAGAATGTGGCTCCAGGGATGTATCTGGAGGTTTTAAAGAAGGAACTGCAGATGCTGGAGAATCGAGGGTTACACAAAAAGCTGGAGAAACTCAGCGGGTGCAGCAGCATCTAAGGAGCGAAGGAGATAGGCGACGTTTCGGGTCGAAGGGTCTCGACCCGAAACGTCGCCTATCTCCTTCGCTCCTTAGATGCTGCTGCACCCGCTGAGTTTCTCCAGCTTTTTGTGTAACCCTGTATCTGGAGGTTGTTCAGTTATAGTTAGACATTGAGGTATGTAGTTTAATTGAGAGATACAGTGTGGAAGCAACCCCTTCGGCCCACCAGCGTTCACCAGCCCACAATAGTTCTATGTTGTCCCACTTTCACATCTAGGGGCAATTTACAGAGGGCCAATGAATCCACAAACCTGCACACCTTTGTGATGTGGGAGGAAACCGGATAAAACCGGAGGAAACCCACGCGGTTACAGGGAGAACCTCCACACAGAAAGCAGCCGAGATCAGGGTGGAACCTGGGACTCTGGCGCTGTGAGGCAGCAGCTCTACCGCTGTGCCACCGTGATGGCCACAAGCGATTATGACTGGGGAACAGAACCAGAGTGAGAAGGGGAAATAGAGAAACCTACTTAACTCCCCTACTCTGGGTAAAGGCCTCTGTGCAGTTACCCTAGCTATTTCTCTCATGGACATAAAGACCTCCTTAAGATCACCCCTCATCCTCCTGCACTGTGAGAAATAAAGCCTGCTCAACCTCTCACGTTCTGTAAGACAAATCTCAGCTTGTCGTGATACCAATTGTGAGATTAATATTGTATAGAGTGTTCCCTAATTATAGATGCCACGGGACTTTTAACATCAACCCAATGGGCCTTGGATTAAAGAGAGATTCTTTAGGGAGAGATTCCTAACCCTCTCGGGCACCTCCTTTGCATGGCACTGAAATGACAGTCTAAATGTACCATCCATGTTCTCCACAGATGCTGCCCGACCCACTGAGTTACTCCAGCACTTTGTGTGTCTTCCTTTGCCATGTTAAACATGATACATTCATTTGTAGTTAGTTACCGTCACTGGAGCTTGATGGGAAGTAAGGAGTTGCATGGATGGCATGACAGAGGGTGGCACGGTGGCACAGCGGTGGAGTTGCTGCCTCACAGCTGCGGAGACCCGGGTTCGATCCCGACTATAGGTGTTGTCTGTAGGGAGTTTGTATATTTTCCCCGTGACCGCGTGGGTTTTCTCCGGGTGCTCCGGTTTCCTCCCACACTCCAAAGACGTGCAGGTTTGTAAGTCAATTGGCTTAGGTAAAATAGTAAATAGCCGCTAGCGTGCAGGATTGTGCTGGTGTACGGGGTGATCGCTGGCCGGCGCGGACTCTGTGGGTCGAAGGGCCCGTTTCCGAGCTGCATCTCTAAAGACTAAAGTAAACTAAGTTGTATTCGGCAAACCTGCTGCTGTGAAAAATCTTTAATCACATCAGATTATTCCTAGACCATCATGAACCTGAACCTTGGGAAATCAGAATAGGCAAGGCCGATTCCCATGCATGCCAACTTTAATTGTTATTGTCTGTACTCAATTTCTATCAGTGTCTCCGAGCACCAAATGATTATCTGCAGTAATGCGACAGAGAAAAAATAGTCCATCAGAGCAAAGGTTCTAGGCTCGTTCACAAACAATGAACTAACACTCCTTCCGGAAACCTCTCTCTCTCACTCCCCCCTCTCACGCTGGTTAAAATATGTCCTTTCACCAGTTTAGTTTTGTTTCGATTTTGTTTAATTTATTGTCACGTACACCGAGGTACAGTGAAAAGCTTTTTTTATTTCTGCTCCCAGTCAGCGTAAAGACTACACATGATTACAATCAAGCCGTCCACAGCGTACAGAGCCAGGATGAAGGGAATAGCGTTTAGTGCAACGATAACGTCGAGTATAATCCGATTAAAGATATCACCAGGGTCTCCAATGAGGAGGATGGCAGGCCAGGACTGTTCTCCATTTGGTGATAGGATGGTTCAGTTGCTTGATAACAGCTGGGAGGAAACTGTGGGAGGGCGTTCTCATGGGATGGGAGAGGGGAGAAGAGGGAGTGACCGAGGTGAGACTCGTCCTTGATTCTGGTGGTGGCCTTGCAGAGGCAGCCCGAAGCAGTCCTAGTGTCAAGAGTCTTAGATGGAGGTATTAGGGTCAAATGTCTAAGATAAAAGGGGTAGAGTCAAGAGTAATGAATCGAGAGTGATGAAAGGTGAGAGTCAAGAGCCAAGAGCGCCAACTTGTCATACGCATCGGATATGAGCAGGAACAAGGAAATTCTTCCTTGCTCCAGCTTTGCAGGCACAGTCGATGCAACAGCAACTAAAATAAATGATTGGTTATTCTAAAAGGCATCAAGGCTTGCAGAGAGCCATCTGGAGGAGCTGCCGTATTGAAGAGTTTCTGGCTGTTAGCATTTCAGAAAGAGTGGCACAGCAGTAAAGTTGCTACCATAAAACACCAGAGAGCTGGTTTGTGTTGTAACACCGTATAAAAGCGTTATAATAATGTGTTGTGAATAGTACCTGCCTCAACCACCTCCTCCGGTAGCTTGCTCCATACACCTACCATCTTTTGCAAAAAAAAACCTGCCCCTCAGGTTCCTATTAAATCGTTTCCTCCTCGCCTTAAACCTGTGCCCTCTGGTTCTCGTTTCCCCTGCTCTGGGCAAAAGGCTCTGTGCATTTACATGATCTATTCCTCCCATGATTTTGTACAGCTCTGTAAAAGTAATTGTATGCCTCTAACAGATCTCACAAGCCTCAACTTAATTAACGTGCCTTTAACGTAGTGTTTTAAAATGTGTGTCTGCAACCCACATAGGCAATGCCCACAGCAATTCTTGCATCAATCTTTCTTCGTTATTTCGTCAAAAAACTCATTTAGATTATTCAAACCTAGCTGTCTTTTGCAATCTACCACGAGATTCAGGAACTGTTTTTTTTTTCCTCACTGTTATCAGACAACTGAATGGAAGGGTGAAGGCACGGTCTCGATCTCCCAACCTACCTGACTGCGGCCCTTTCATTTTTTTAAATCTGCACTTTCTCTCTAACGCAGTAACACTATTTGCACTACTCTCTTTGCACTACTTGTGTATTGCTTAATTGTACCCATGTAAGGTTTGTCTACACGGCACGCAACGTTTGTCACGGTATCTCAGTGTACATGACAATAGTAAACCAATACCAATATTACATTTCTAATTAACACAAACTTCTGAGTTTTTGTCCATTTTACCCTGAATGGTGTTTCCAAAACACCGCTGCCAGTGATGTTAAATTGAATGACCTGTCGGGAGTTGGTGGTGGAATTTAGGAGGAGAGGAACACCCTCGTCCCCTGTCTCCATCAATGGTGTGGATGTGCAGTTTACCAGGGAGTACCAATACCCTGGACTTTACCTGGACAGTAAACTGGACGGGTCCAGGGTCGCTGAGGCCCTGTACAAGAATGGACGGAGCCGGCTGTACTTTTTGAGAAGGCTCCGCTCCTTCAATATCTGCAGTAAGATGTTCCACCAGTCGTTGGTAGCCAGTGCCATCTTCTTCGCTGCCGTGTGCTGGAACAGCAGGGTGAAGACCGCGGACACCAACAGGATCAACAAACTCATCAGGAAGGCTGGCTCCATCCTGGGGCGGAGTTGGATTCATGGGAGGTGTGGTCTTGGAGGGGAGGATGCTCCTCAAACTGCGGAGCATCCTGGCCAATGCAGCTCACCCTCTCCGTGACACACTGGCCAACCTGTGGAGCACCTTCAGCAGCAGACTGGTTCCACCAAGATGCAGGACACAACGCCACAGGAGATCCTTCTTCCCCGTGGCTATCAGATTGTACAACTCCTCCCTCTTGTGTCGTGGGGTAGACTGAGACTAACTCCCCCCACCCCCCCAATCTTTGCACATCTCCATACCTTTGCACTCGTCACCTTAATTTCATGTTTCATGTATGTTGTGTTTTTATGACTGGTGGCAGATCAATTTCCCTCCGGGGATGAATAAAGTTCTATAGTATCATATCATTACTGGCAATGTCCTTACACCCTCAAGAAACAAGGGTAGCAGGAAAGGGGATAGCTGCTACCTGTGGGTTCCCCTCCAAGATGTGCGTCATCCTGACTATCATACATAATCCATATCCCTCCATTCGCCACATATCAATATGCCTATCCATAATTCGCTTAAATGCCACTGTTGAATCTGCCTCAAGCACCACCCACGGCAGCTCATTCCAAGTGCTCACCACCCTCTGTATGAACGACTTGCCCCGCACCTCTCCTTTAAACTTTACCCCTCTCACCTTAAAGCTATTCCCGTTAGTATTTGATATTTCTATCTGGGGGGGGGAGGGGGGAGGGAAGTTTCCGACTGTCTACCCTATCTGTACCTCTCATCATTTTATTTATTTCTATCAGGTCCCCCCTCAATCTCTGGCATTCCAGAGAAAAACAATCCAGGGCTGTTCAACTCTCCTTGCAGCGAACGCACTCCAAACCAGGCGTCATTCTGGTAAACCTCCTGTGCGCCCTTTCCAAAGCCCCACATCCTTCCTGTAATGGGGGTGACCAGAACTGCACGCAATACTCCAAATGCAGCCTCACCAAAGTCTTATAAAGCTGCATCATAACTTCCTGGCTCCGATGTTTAATGTCCCCACCAATGAAGGCAAGCATACCATATGACTTTTTTTTTAAAACATTCATAAGGAAACAGGCGTAGGCAATAAATGCTCCACTTGCCAGCAACGTGCTGATCCCAAAATGTTTTAAAAAATTAAATGCAGAGCCAGGAATAAAAACCTCACCTAGCACATTGCCCAGAGTATGTAGGAAATCCTGAGACTGACACAGAAGCATTGAAGACATAGAAACATAGAAACATAGGTGCAGGAGTAGGCCATTTGGCCCTTCAAGCCTGCACCGCCATTCAATGTGATCATGGCTGATCATCCAACTCAGTATCCCGTACCTGCCTTCTCTCCATATCCCCTGATCCCTTTAGCCACAAGTGCCACATCTAACGCCCTCTTAAATATAGCCAATGAACTGGCCTCAACTACCTTCTGTGGCAGAGAATTCCACAGACTCACCACTCTCTGTGTAAAGAATGTTTTCCTCATCTGGGTCCTAAAGGAATTCGCCCTTATCCTTAGACTGTGACCCCTTGTTCTGGACTCCCCCAACATCGGGAACAATCTTCCAGCATCTAGCTTGTCCAACCCCTTAAGAATTTTGTAAGTTTCTATAAGATCCCCCCTCAATCTTCTAAATTCCAGCGAGTACAAGCTGAGTCTATCCAGTCTTTCCTCATATGAAAGTCCTGACATCCCAGGAATCAGACTGGTGAATCTTCTCTGTACCCCCTCTATGGCAAGGATGTCTTTCCTCAGATTTGGAGACCAAAACTGTACGCAATACTCCAGGTGTGGCCTCACCAAAACCCTGTACAACTGCAGTAGAACCTCCCTGCTCCTATACTCAAATCCTTTCACTATGAATGCTAACATACCATTTGCTTTCTTCACTACTGTGAAGAAGAAGGGAGCCACACATATTGACACCACCAGGAAAAGGCAACACAGTGTGCTGGCACGACTGGATTCAGTGAATACAAAGCAGTGGCCCGACAGAAATACTTCACGCCAATGCTGTAGAGTGCATGGAACATCCAGAACAATCATTATTGAATAACACAAGCAACACTGGCAGTGTCGCGAAACACAGCACAAAGACCCTCAAATCAAGGACGGGTCTCACCCTGGTCACTCCCTCTTCTCCTCTCTCCCATCAGGCAAGAGGTACAGAAGTGTGAAAAACGCACACCTCCAGATTCAGGGATGGTTTCTTCCCGGCTGTTATCAGGCAACTGAACCATCCCATCAACAACTAGACAGCAGTCCCGAGCAACTATCTACCTCATTGGAGACCCTTGGGCTGTCTTTGCTCGGACTTTAATGGGCTTTATCTGGCACTGCACGTTATTCCCTTTGTCACGTATCTGTACATGGTGGGCGGCTCGATTGTAATCATCCATTGTCTTTCCGCTGTGGGAAGGAACAGCAGATGCTGGTTTACAACGAAGATGGGCACAAAACGCTGGGATAAGTCAGCGGGACCGGCAGCATCTTCTCTCCACTGATGCTGCCTGTCCCACTGAGTTATTCCAGCATTTTGTGACCATTGTCTTTCTGCTGACTGGTTAGCACGCAACAAAAGCTTTTCACTGTACCTCGGTACGTTGGACAATAAACTAAATACACAGACACTGGCGCTATAGAGCACAGGCGATGCATTGATATCATAGAGTGCATAGAGCATCATAGAACTTGCCCACGCCGACCAACATGCCCTATCTACACCAGTCCCACCTGCCTGTAAACCTGTCCTATCCAAGTACCTGTCTAATTGCTTCTTAAATTTTGCGATAGTCCCTGCCTCATCCGGCAGTTCGGTCCATACGCCCACCGCACTTCTGGGATAAGAATGGGCCTATAGAGTGGGAGATAGATGATCTCTTGCAACTCACTGGACGGAGCAAGGTCAACGCCAGGGTGCCCCTTGCAACCTGTCAGCACTGGAAGCCCCTCCCTGGAATTGCAGATACCCCTCCCCGTCCCACAGTCTCACGGGCACTGCACCAGGAGCAACATTCTCGATGTTTTATTGAAGTGGCCTGTCATTGACATCTGGATCAGCTCACGGGTGGGAGTTTAAAAATACCACTGAAAAGTTACAGGCTCATTAAATCCATTCATTTCAATGCCCGTAACACTCAATGCTGAAGACCAGGAGCAAGCACACAGGGACGGACGATGCTCGGCGTGCATCAGTGCGAGCCCTTGCCCTGTTCCCGCGCAACCCGAGAAGACGTGCCAGGTTTTGCTTCTGTCTTGCCACAGGTGCGGTTGCGGAAGGTCTCATGTATTCCATTGGCATGTCCATCTCTTCCTTAACATCCACCATGACTTCACTGTTTCCATCGCTCCCTGGCACATGGCAACAATGCTTCTGGCGGGACGAGGGACGAGGAACGGGGAGGAGAGCTCACTGCCCTTGGGCTGGGGTGGTTTCATGCCAGCAAGTACCAGAGTCCCGCCACTGAGGGCTGCTGGGGCTCGCTCCGCTTTTACTCCGTTAAAACAAAGGCCAGGAGCGGGAGGAGCCTTTAGATAGATTGGCAGATCTCCCAGCGACCTTATCCAGCTATGCTTTACCATGAGTAGAAGGGAACTGCAGATGCTGGTTTACACCGAAGGTAGACAGAAAATGCTGGAGTAACTCAGCGGGTCAGGCACCATCTCTGGAGAAAAGGAATAGTTGACGTTTCGGGTCGGGACCCTACTTCAGACTGAGAGTCGGGGGAGGGGGAAACTAGAGGTATGAAAATGTACAGAACAAATCAGAGCGGGCACAGAGCGTGCACTGTGACCCAGTACAGGTGGAGCCCACAATGGTCCATTGTTGATTGTTGAAAAGTTGACAACAAAGGGATACGAACGTTGAACTAGGAGGATGACTAGGGTGGGGGAGGGATAGAGTGAGATAGAATGCAAGTGTTACGTGAAATTAGAGGGAAAAAAATACTATGTGACCTTTCTTTACCAGAATGTCACATGCCTTGCTTTTGACAAAGCTAGAAAGTGAGAAGGGAGATGTGTGCGGGCGGGTTTTTTGTTTTACATACAGTGGCGGGGGCCTGGCGTGCATTAACCATATAACCATATAACAATTACAGCACGGAAACAGGCCTTCTCGGCCCTTCCAGTCCGTGCCAACCATTTATTTTCCCCTAGTCCCATCTACCTGCACTCAGACCATACCCCTCCATTCCCTTCCCGTCCATATACCTATCCACTTTACTTTTAAATGTTAAAATCAATCCTGCCTCCACCACTTCTGCAGGAAGATCATTCCACACAGCCACCACTCTCTGAGTAAAGAAGTCCCCCCTCATGTTACCCTAATTCTCATGTCATGCCCTCTTGTTTGAATCTTCCCTACCCTCAATGGGAAAAGCTTATCCACGTCAACTCTGTCTATCCCTTTCATCATTTTAATGACCTCAATCAAATCCCCCCTTAACCTTCTGCGCTCCAAAGAATAAAGACCTAACTTGTTCAACCTTTCTCTGTAACTTAGTTGCTGGAACCAAAGCAACATTCTAGTAAATCTCCTCTGTACTCTCTCTATTTTGTTGACATCCTTCCTATAATTAGGCGACCAAAATTGTACACCATACTCCAGAATTGGTCTCACCAATGCCTTGTACAATTTTAACATTACTTCCCTTCTCCTATATTCAATGCTCTGATTTATAAAGGCCAGCACACCAAAAGCTTTCTTTACCACCCTATCTACATGCAATTCCACCTTCAGGGAACTATGCACAGTTATTCCTAGATCCCTCTGTTCCACAGCATTCCTCAATTCCCTACCATTTACCATGTACGTCCTATTTTGATTTGTCCTGCCAAGATGTAGATTCTCACACTTATCAGCATTAAACTCCATCTGCCATCTTTCAGCCCACTCTTCCAAATGGCCCAAATCTCTCTGTACACTTTGAAAATCTACTTCATTATCCACAGCACCACCTATCTTAGTATCATCTGCATACTTACTTATCCAATTTTCCACCCCATCATCTAGATCATTGATGTACATGACAAACAACAGTGGACCCAACACAGATCCCTGAGGCACCCCACTGGTCACCGGCTTCCAACCTGACAAACAGCCATCCACCATTACTCTCTGCCATCTCCCATTCAGCCACTGTTGAATCCATCTTGCTACTCCGCCATTAACACCCAAAGATTGAACCATCTTAACCAACCTTCCATGGGGAACCTTGTCAAAGGCCTTACTGAAATCCATATAGACAACATCCACTGCTTTACCCTCATCAATTTACCTAGTAACCTCTTCAAAAAATTGTCAGGGTGGTGGTGAAGGAAGATACGATCGTGGCGTTTAAGAGGCACATGGAAATGCAGGGAATAGAGGGATATGAAGTGTGCGGCGTTTGTACATTCCCCCCGTTACCACGTGAATTTTCACCAGGTGCTCTGGTTTCCGCCCACACTCCAAAGATATTCAGCTTGGTAGGTTAATTGGCTTTGGTAAGGATATTTGGTAACCTAAATCTACATCTAGATTTAGGTTCCCCAAACCTCCACACAAATCTACACCTACTTCCCTTGAGGGCTTAGAACATTCAGCATGTCCCCAACAGCTCTCACCAACTTCTACAGATGCGCTGTGGAAAGCGGTTTATCGGGATGCACCGCAGCAAAGTTTGGGGGACAGCTCCATCCAGGACCGTAAGAAATCGCAGAGAATTGTGGACGCAGCCCAGACCATCACACAAACCAACCTCCCTTCCGCTGTCCCCATCTACACTTCACGCTGCCTCGGCAAGGCCACCAGCATAATCAAGGGCCATTCTCAACCCCGGACACTCCCTCTACTTCCATGTCCGATCATGCAAATGATACAGAAGTGTGAAAACGCACACCTCCAGGTAGTGGCAGTTTCTTCCCAGCTGCTGTCAGACAACTGAACCATCCTACCAACAACTAGAAAGAGGTCCTGAGCCACTACCTACCTCATTGAAGACCCTAGAACTAATTGGACTTTATCTTGCTCAAAACGTTATTCCCTTTATCCTGTATCTATAAACTGTAAACGGCTTGCATGTAATCATGTATAGTCTTTCCACTGACTGGTTAGCACACAACAAAAAGGCTTTGCACTGTACCTCATAACACATGACAATAAACTAGACTAACCCAGAATGCCATCTTAGGGAGACAAAAATGCTGGAGGAACGCAGTGGGTGGGGCAGCATCTATGGAGAGAAGGAATAGGCGACGTTTCGGGTCGAGACCCTTCTTCAGGTTTTGCTACTGCCATCTTGGTCAGCATGGTCTAGGTGGGCCGAAGGGCCTGTTTCCGTGCTCTATGGTTCAATGACACCTTAGGACCGGACTTTAATGTCCTGTTCCCAATGAAGAGCACTCCCTCAGTAATGTACCAGGGAATCTAGAACTCACAATCTCTTGCCTCAGAGACTGAGCGCGACCCACTAGCCCACAGCTAACCTAGCAAGTGAGAAGCGATTTCCTATTGCAGAGTAAATTTGGCAACTTAAAAACCATTAGGTCGTCATTTTTATGGATCGTTTCTGAAGACACCAAATACAGCTCCAGCACTGATTTTCCGGCAATTTCTTTGGTTCTAGAGGCTTTCTGGATTATCTGTTTTCCTAGAGGAGTCCAACGGTACCATGATGTTCCACCGAGGCTGCCAAGGGGCTGATAAAAAGTCAGCTTCGCAAGTCGGCTAAGGGAACAGATCTGCCGGCTCCGGCTGGGTTGGAGTTCCCGAGCCCCGGCCGCGGGAGGCAAATTCGACCCATCGATCAGCCACGGAGGTCTCAATGGGGGCAGGATCGGCCGCCTCACCCGGCCTGGGTGCCATATAATCGGGGCGGGGGGGGAGGGGGGGGAGGAGTGTGAGTTGACTTCTGGGGGGATTTCAAGTGCCCTCTCGTAATTTTGTCGAGATTAAAGGAGGTGCTGGTCCACCAGTTACCGTAAAATTGGTGGTGGACCTGTAGCATTAGTGAAGGCAGAGCCTCAACTAGACCCTAACTCTTATCTGTCCTAAGTATAGAATTCAAATGTAGCACACCCATGCGTACCGAGCTCCCGCGGCAGCAACTTCTCCCGCCCGAGTTGCGGGGTTGAAGACAACCTGGAGCGGGGCCATACATCGCCCGGCGCGGCTTTGATGGCCACGGGAGTTGCTAGGGCCCGCCGGGGGCGCCAACATCAAGACCCAGAGCGGGGCCTTGCATCGCCCGGCGCGGCACGAATGGCCGCGGGACTTATATACCATCGCCCTCCGGGGGCTTTGACTCTGACATCGGGAGAAGAATGGGGAGTGCAGGGGAGAGATAAGACTTTGCCTTCCATCACAGTGAGGAGGAGATTCACTGTGATGGATGTTTGTGCAAATTGTGCTGTGTCTTGGTTCTTTTCTTGTTTGTATGACTGCAGAAACAAAATTTCGTTTGAACCTCAATGAGGTTCAAATGACAATAAATGGTATTGTATTGTAGCATTTAGCAACCAACAGTGTAATTACTTGATCAAGTATTCCTCCGCTGAAAGAGAATTGGTCAGATGCAGAACAGCACTGATCACAAGTTATAATCATAGAGTCGAACAACGTGGAAACGGGCTCTTGGGCCCAACTTGCCCACACCAACCACATGTCGCATCTACATGTCGCCTGCGTTTGGCCCATAGCCCTCTAAACCTTTCCTATCCATGTACCTGTGTAAATGGTTCTTGAACGCTGCGATAGTACCTGCTTCAACTACCTCCTCCGGCAGCTCGTTCCATGCACCCAGCACCCTTTGTGAAAAAAAGTTACCCCTCGGGGTCCTATTAAATCTTTCCCCCCCGTCTGCTTAACCCTATACCCCTCAGCTCGCCCATATATTTGGGCAGCAGCTTCCATTTCTGAGCTTCACCCAGTGAGTGAATTAGAGTCTAGTCATTATTGAAATGAGGACGGGTAATTGCAATTTTAAAAAACTGCAGATGCTGGTTTATACCAAAGCTGTTTTCAGATAACCATCCTATCACCACCTAGAGAGCGGGCCTGAGCCACCATCTATCTCATTGGAGATCCTTGGACTATCTTTAATCAGTCTTCACTAGACTTTATCTTACACTAAATTTTATTCCCTTTATCCTGTATCCGTACACTGTGGATGGCTGGATTGTAATCATGTCTGGTCATTCCACTGACTAGATGGCACGCAACAAAAATGCATTCCACTGTACCTCGGTACACTTGACAATAAACTAAACTATCTAACCTAGCTAAGATAGGCATAAAATGCTGGAGTAACTCAGCAGGTCACGCAACATCTCTGGAGAAAGTGGAATGCTGACGTTTCGGATCTGAAGAAAGGTCCCGGCTCGAAATGTCACCAATGAGTAATTGCAAGGCAGGTTGTTACTGCCTGACCTGCTAAATTACTCCAGCACTGTGACACTCTTTGGTATAATCAAGCACCTGCAGTTCTTTGGGCATGATATTTGGAGAAAACTACGTCTGCACTGACCAGAGGTCCCAGTGAACAGTTCCACTCACCCACACGCATGCCCACCTAGTCATCTGTCTCCATCAATCTAGGTTGAGCTATGGATACAACAGGCACTATCAAATTAGAGTGTGGTGGATATAACCCATGCACTGCCTTGCCCAGTCACCGAATGGCTGATCTATCTTTCCATCTCAATGCCATTCTCCTCCCTTCTCCCCGAAACTATTGACACCTTTACTTAAAAATACCCATGACTTGACCTCCACAGTAAATAAATTGCACAGATTCACCACCTTCTGACGAAAGAAATTCGTACTAATCTCATTTCTAAAGGTGCGTCCATTGATTCTGAGGCTGTGCCCTCAGGATCTAGACTCTCCCACTAGTGGAAGCATCCTCTCCACATCCACGCTATCCAGACCCTTCGCTGTACGGTAAGTTTCAATGAGGTCCCCCCTCATCCTTCTAAAATCCTGCGAGTACAGGCCCAGAGCCATCAAATGTAATTTGTCCATTCCCTCCACTGATGTTGCCTGACTCACCGACTTCCTCCAGCACTTTGTTCGTTATCTTCTGATATCCTTCCATGTGGCCGTTGCGTATGTTCAAGACTGAGATGAATGTTTGGACTTTATATAATGGATTCTCATTATCCTGAGACCCAGCAAGGTGGAAGGAGTAGCGAATGAACTCACGTCAGCAAGGTGGAGCCCGCTGGAAGGGGAATCTGCAAGTGGTGGGGTGGGGAGGGGTCTATGAGACTACTACCCTGGTCCTCCGAGGCGGTGGGACAGGAGACACATGGGGTCACGGAGACGTCTGGGGAAGTAACTGGAGCACATTGTGCGGGGCCGGATCACATTCCAGCCGTGGTGCGTCAATGATGGAGCTGGTCTTGAGCAAACAGGCGCTCGGCTGGCTGTGCTTTGCCAACTGTGGAGCGGACTTAAATGACCCCAGCACCACTCGAAGAGCATCTCTGGGAGCCACTGCGTGGAAATCCATGCCTCAGCCCGCTGACCCACCAGAGACTCCTATGAAAGCAGCCTTTAAATGAAGTTTTCCATTTGCTTTGTATCACGATAAACACCTCATTAATCTTCAGCCGTGTTATGGTAGCATGGTAGATATGTTAGCAGCAGTCGACCCGGGCTAGGCTGTGACTAATGACCCAGCCATACAAGATCACGTCTAACCAGAACAGCTAGGGAATTTAGATTCAGTTAATTGCACTAAAATAAAAGTAATTAAATGTCAATATCAGCGCTGTTGCTACTGGATTATTGTATCGTCACCTGTTCCATTATTGCTCCAGATACAAGGGAATCTACCACGAGAGCCGACTCCTCCCACCCTCTCCCCACTTTCGCCCTCTCTCTCCCCACTACCGCCCTCCCTCTCCCCACTACCGCCCTCCCTCTCCCCACTCCCGCCCTCTCTCTCCCCACTCCTCCGCCCTCTCTTTACCTGATTTGATCTTACACTAAACATTATTCCCTTAATCCTGTATCTGTACACTGCGAATCGCTCGATTGTAATCATGTATGGTCTTTCTGCTGACTGGATAACACGCAACAAAAGATTTTCATTGTACCTCAGTACACACGACATTAAACTAAATTACATAGGAAGGAATAACCAGGGTGTGACAAGTCTTTGATTATGTTGGCTGCTTTTCCGAGACAGTGCGAAGATTTTTTTCAGTAAAAAGTCTTACTATAGCTAGACACAAGATGCTGCCTGGCCAGCCGAGTTACTCCAGTACTTTGTGCCTTTTTGTTTTTGTAAACTACCATCTGCAGTTCATGGCATCTCTCAGGCATGTAGGAGTGTTTCCATGACCAGGTTCAGGAATAGCTACTTCCCCACAGCCACCAGGCTATTAAACTTGGCTCGGACAAACGTCGGAACCCCTTTATCTGTTATTTGCACTTTATCAGTTTATTTATTCATATGTGTATTTACGTATGTAATGGTATATGGACACACTGATCTGTTTTGTAGTCATGCCAACTATGTTCTGTTGTGCTGAAGCAAAGCACAAATCTCATTGTCCTGTCAGGGACACATGACAATAAACTCTCTAGACTTGATGTTCCCTCAATCCACATTTAAAGGCAAAAGTTGTTGTAAAAGACTGAAAGTCGAACATTCAGCTTCAAGGTTTTTTATTGCGTAAGAAGGAACTGCAGATGCTGGTTTAAACTGAAGATAGACACAAGAAAAGTTCTTTATTAAGGGCCTGTCCTACAAGCATGCAACTCTATGCGATGAGCGCGACCTAACGTGGTCGCTTGAGCCGTCCGGCGTCGCGTGGCCGGTCCCACTTTGATCGCCGGAGCCGTGTGGAATTGTGCGGAGTTCGTCCCGACATCGCACGGGGCTCCGAAAAACTGACTATGTTCAAAAATTCCGCGCAACAACAGCTTGTCGGCTCGCAGTCGCCTCGACGCATTACATACCGCCCCGACATCGTGCCTCCGTGAACCTATCTGTAGGTGCCTCCGTGACCCTCTATGTGTGTGGCTCCGTGGCCCTCTGTGTGTGTGTGCCTCTGTGCCCCTCTCTGTGTGCCCCTCTCTGTCCTGGCGAACTTACCTTAGACTTCGCTCCAAGTTCGCCTCACTTTGCGCCACTCACCCAACCTCCGCTCGGCCCCCGCTGCCGGTTTGGTTGCGCTTGCCGCATGCAGGCGCATGCTGGTGGGAACGGCCCTGTACAGGGGATCACCCGACCTCCGCGCGGCCCCCACTTCTAGTTTGATCGCGTTCATCGCATAGAGTTGCATGCTTGTAGGACAGGCCCTTTACTTGTTTCCGGAGCCTCTTGGCTAAGTCTGTGCTCTCTTGATTTGAGCCACACCAGGATCAACGAGTTAGCCTCGCACAGAAAGAATATGCCAAATAATAGCATTGGCCAAAGATCATTCGTGATACTGTTCCTTTTGCTAAGAACATGATGATAAAAACTAAATAAACAGAGAACCTTGAAAGGAAAAATTCACTGTCTTTATAAATCAGCTGCTTTTGTTATTTGACCTTTACAGCCATGCTGGGGTGCATGCAAAGTGACAGCGGCAGGGCTGTGTTTACATCACTATCAAGTCAAGAGTGTTTTATTGTCATATGTCCCAGATACAGCGCTGAGAGTCCTACTGCCAGCAGCACAATCGAATATGTAAACATAGTACACTGCAAGGACTGGAAGAACTGCAAGAAGTGTTAAGAACTGATAGAAGGCATAGCTCTGAAAACATGACCTTGCTCTTTTGAAGATGATGAAAGTGCAATTCTGTCCTTTGTAAAATTAGGCTGAGGCTGCGTTCACGGCTTGTCTGTGTCTTCTACTGTCAACTGTGGATTTTAGATTTTAGAGACACAGCACGGAAACAGGCCCTTCGGCCCGCCCAGCCCGTGTCGACCAGTGATCACCCCGAACACTAACACTATCCTACACACTAGGGACAATTTACAATTTCCAGCAGCCAATTAACCTACAAATCTGCACATCTTTTGGGATGTGGGAGGAAACTGGAGCAGTAGACAATAGTTGCAGGAGTAGGCCATACGGTCCTTCGAGCCTGCACCGCCATTCAATGTGATCATGGCTGATCATCCCCAATCAGTACCCGGTTCCTGACTTCTCCCCATATCCCCTGACTCCGCTATCTTTAAGAGCCCTATCTAGTTCTCAATTGAAAGTATCCAGAGAACTGGCCTCCACCAACCTCCGAGGCAGAGAATTCCACAGACTCACAACTCTGTGTGAAAAAGTGTTTCCTCATCTCCATTCTAAATGGCTTACACCTTATTCTTAAACTGTGGCCTCTGGTTCTGGACTCCCCCAACATCGGGAACAAGTTTCCTGCTTCTAGCGTGTCCAAACCCTTAATAATCTTGTATGTTTCAATAAGATCCCCTCTCATCCTTCTAAATTCCAGAGTATACAAGTCCAGCCGCTCCATTCTCTCAGCATATGACATCCCGGGAATTAACCTTGTAAACCTGCGCTGCACTCCCTCAATAGCAAGAATGTTCTTCCTTAAATTAGGGGACCAAAACTGCACATCCCGGGAATTAACCTTGTAAACCTACGCTGCACTCCCTCAATAGCAAGAATGTCCTTCCTTAAATTAGGGGACCAAAGCTGCACACAATACTCCAGGTGTGGTCTCACTAGGGCCCTGTACAACCGGAGAAAACCCACGCTGTCACAGGGAGAACATGCAAACTCCGCATAGATAGCACCAGAAGCCAGGATTGACCCCGGGTCTCTGGCGCTGTAAGTCAGCAGCTCTACCACTGTTAGCATGTGGATCAATTAATGTTTTCTTTAATCTGCTTCAGTGCTGGAAAGTTGAATCTATTGATTGAGCATAGACACAGATCCTTCGGCCCATCAAGTCCGTGCCCGCCTTCAATCACCCATTCGCACTAGTTGTATGTCATCCCACTCCCTCATCCACACCCTACACACTAGGGGAAATTTACACTGGACCTCCAAGCCTACGCATCTTTTGGGATGTGGGAGAAAATTGGAGCACCCGGAGGAAACCCACGCAGTTACAGGGAGATCGCGCAAACTCCGCACAGGCAGCACCCGTGTGCAGGATTGAACCCCCATCTCTGGTGCTGTGAGGCAGCAGCTCTACCATCTGCACCACCAATAAGCTACCAGCCTGAATAAATCCTCAACAATTGCATTTAGGGTTCTCAAATCAGGAGAGGAATAGACAAGGTAAATGCGCCGTCTTCTACCCAGAGTAGGGGAATCGAGAACCAGAGAACATAGGTTTAAGATTTTATTTTAGTTTTTATTTTATTTATTTTATTTTATTAGGAGCAGTGTACAAAAGTATAAACCGCGGCATATGACATAATACATTTATTGTACGGCTTCCATTTTAATTTTTAGCTAAGATGAAATAGAAAAAGAGAGAATAAAGCAAGAAAGATAGAATATGGAAGAGAAAGTGAATATGTTAGAATAGAAACATAGAAACATAGAAATTAGGTGCAGGAGTAGGCCATTCTGCCCTTCGAGCCTGCACCGCCATTCAATATAATCATGGCTGATCATCCAACTCAGTATCCCGTACCTGCCTTCTCTCCATACCCTCTGATCCCCTTAGCCACAAGGGCCACATCCAACTCCCTCTTAAATATAGCCAATGAACTGGCCTCAACTACCCTCTTTGACAGAGAGTTCCAGAGACCCACCACTCTCTGTGTGAAAAAAGTCCTTCTCATCTCGGTCCTAAAGGATTTCCCCCTTATCCTTAAGCTGTGACCCCTTGTCCTGGACCTCCCCAACATCGGGAACAATATTCCTGCATCTAGCCTGTCCAACCCCTTAAGAATTTTGTAAGTTTCTATAAGATCCCCTCTCAATCTCCTAAATTCTAGAGAGTATAAACCGAGTCTATGCAGTCTTTGTTCCTAAGACAGTCCTGACATCCCAGGAATCAGTCTGGTGAACCTTCTCTGCACTCCCTCTATGGCAATAATGTCCTTCCTCAGATTTGGAGACCAGAACTGTACACAATACTCCAGGTGTGATCTCACCAAGACCCTATACAACTGAAGTAGAACCTCCCTGCTTCTATACTCAAATCCTTTTGCTATGAAAGATAACATACCATTTGCTTTCTTCACTGCCTGCTGCACCTGCATGCCTACTTTCAATGACTGGTGTACCATGACACCCAGATCGTGCTGCATCTCCCCTTTTCCTAATCGGCCTCCATTTAGATAATAGTCTGTTTTCCTATTTTTGCCACCAAAGTGGATAACCTCACATTTATCCACATTATACTGCATCTGCCAAACATTTGCCCACTCACCCAGCCTATCCAAGTCACCTTGCAGTCTCCTAGCATCCTCCTCACAGCTAACACTGCCCCCCAGCTTAGTGTCATTCGCAAACTTGGAGATATTGCCTTCAATTCCCTCATCCAGATCATTAATGTATATTGTAAATAGCTGGGGTCCCAGCACTGAGCCTTGCGGTACCCCACTAGTCACTGCCTGCCATTGTGAAAACGACCCGTTTACTCCTACTCTTTGCTTCCTGTTTGCCAGCCAGTTCTCTATCCAATAGACTACCAAATAAGTGTAGTCAAAGAGTGGGTAAGTATTTTTTTTTTAAATTGAGAAAAACATAAAAAAATAAAAAGACAAAAACAGAAAGAAAAACAAAGAGTGATGATATACCAGCTTCTTATCTCTCCCCACCCATCACCCAGCCCGTAAACCCGTTTAATTCCAGTTGTGTTGCACCATATTCTCCTTGTAATGAATCAATGAATGGAATCCATGTAACATAGGTTTAAGATGACGGAGGAAAGATTCAATAGGAACCTGAGAGCCAACTATTTTTTTTTAATAGAGGGTGGTTGGTGAATGGAAGAGGCTGCAGTGGAGGCAGAGACTACGGAAACGGCAGAAAATCATTTGTACAGGTGCATGGATAGGACAGGTTCAGACATATATGGGCCAAATGCAGGCAGGTGGGACTACTGTAGATGAGGCATCTTGGTTGGGATGGGTAAATTGGATTATGGTCATCCTGTGACTCGAAGGACCTGCGGAGCTTGGAGGGGTATTAGAAGCAACTAAGATAGTGATTTTCCAGAAGGATATTTGATTTATATTTAAGAGGGCAACAAAAAAATCTTCCAGGAGTTTTGGGAAGATTGGATAATTGGAACGGATTAGAATCATCGTTCAGAGGATTTACAACGTAGAACAGTACCGCACGGGACCAGTCCATTCATCCCACAATGCCTGTGCCCAACATGATGCCAAGGTGAACCAATAGGTCACAAAGAACTGAAGTGGGACCCCGATCCAAAACGTCACTTATTCATGTCCTCCACAGATGCTGCCTGACCCGCCGAGTTACTCCAGCACTTTGTGTCTTTTAAACTAATCTACCCTTTAGAATGTTAGGCTCTAGAGAAACAGCATGGAAACAAACACTTCGGCCCACTGAGTCCGTGCCGACCAGCAATCCCCATACACTCGCAATATCCTACACCTTAGGGACAATTTACAAAAGTCAATTAATCTTCAAACGTGCATTTCTGTGGAGTGTGGGAGGAAACCGGAGCACCTGGAGCAAACCCACACGGTTACGGGGAGAACGTACAAACTCCGTACAGACAGCACCCGTCGTCAGGATCGAACCGGGGTCTCTTGTGCTACGAGGCAGCAACTCTACCTCTGCACCACCGTGCCACCCCATTTGTCTGCATGTGGCCCATATCCTTCTAGTCCCAGCAAAGACCTGGCGCAGCCACAATGGACCGAATGGCCTCCCTCTCATGAGTGATAGGAGCATAATTAGGCTATTCGGCCCATCGACTCTGCCCATCTAACTTTCCCTCTCAACCCCGTTCTCCTGCCTTCTACCCGTAAGCCCTGACACCCATATTAATCAAGAATCTGTCAATGTCCGCTTTAAAAATATCCATTGACTTGTCCTCCACATCGTCTGTGGCAAAGGATTCCACAGATTCACCACCCTCTGACTAAAGAAATTCCTCATCTCCTTTCTAAAAGGTTCGGCCTTTCATTCTGAGGCCGTGGCCTCTGGTCCAAGACTCTCCCACTAGCGGAAACATCCTCCCCACATCCACTCTGTCCAGGCCTTTCACTATGTGGGACATTTCAATGATGTCCCCCCCCCTGTGTCCTGTACTGCTCCATGATCCTGTTGAGCCCTGCCTCTCAAGCTGTCGATGTAGGTTCCACATAATACAAGAACCCTCCACCTCTGTCTGTCTCACAACATTCCCGTCTGACGCCTTTGTAGTCTGTCCAGCAAATTCATTACTCAAATTCATTACTCAGCACTTGTTCCCCAGCATTGGGCTTACATTTTCCTTCCGACCACTATGCGTCATCCCTCTCTCCACTGCAAACGTCAGACCTGATTACTGGATTAACGTCGAGCTAAACCTCTCCCCAAAGGAAACTCTTGGGAGTGACTCCAAATTGGAAGCTTTCCTCATGAAATATTACCTGCAGTAACTATTCAACTGTTTCACTTTTTCTACACGGAACTCCAGCATCGAAGAATTACTGAGAGTAGGAGCAGAATTAGGCCATTCAGCCCGTCAAACCTGTTTGCTTTGGTTTAGAGAAGCAGCTTGGAAACAGGCCCTTTGGCCAACCGAGTCCACGCCGACCAGCGATCACCCCGTACACTAGTCTGTCAGTGTACTAGTCTGCACAGCCAGTCTGAAGAAGGGTCTCGACCCGAAACGTCGCCTGTCTCCTTCGCTCCTTAGATGCTGCTGCACCCGCTGAGTTTCTCCAGCTTTTTGTGTAACCACGTACACTAGCTCTATCCTACACGCTGGGGACGTTTTTATTTTATTTTACTGAAGCCAATTAACCTACAAACCGCCAAGCCTGTGCGTCTTTGGGATGTGGGAGGAAACCGGAGCGCCCGGAGAAAACCCACGCAGTCACAGGGAGAACGTACAGTACAAACTCTGTAGTTGGGATCGAACCCGGGTCCCTGGTGCGGTGAGGCAGCAACTCTTTTTTTGTAAACTAGCGCCTGCGGTTCCTTGTTTCTACATTTTGATTGCCTATCTGAAAGCCTCTGAAACGCTACTATCGTACCACGTGAAAAAACGTTAAATTCCCCCCCCCCCCCCCCCCCCCCCGCTCACCTTGAAGGTTTACCCTCTACTCTTTGACATTCGGATCCCGGAGAAAAGGTTCTGACTGTCTACTCTAACTGTGCCTCTCATAACGTTAGGTTTTCCCTCAACCTCCGGCATTCCAGGTATAAATACAAGCTTGTCCAACCTCTCCCTGCAGCTAAGACCCCCCCCCCCCCCCCCCCATATTCAAGGCAGCATTCTGGTGAAAGAATCTATCTTGATTCTGTGAAGGACACAAAGTGCTGGAGTAACTCTGCAGGTCAGGCAGCATCTCTGGAGAACATGGACAGGTGACGTTTCAGGTCAGGACCCTTCTTAGGTTCTTTGCTGGAAGGCAGTCATTTATTGGGCAAAAATAAACACAGCACAAGAAATCGACTGTCTAATCAGCTACTTGAGAGCGTGAGATGATAAAAGAGTTAGAGAGGGAGAGAGAGAACTGGTCTTCAAAGTCTCCAGTTTTCTCTAATCAGCTCATACACAATGGCTGGAGATTGTTGAGATTGTTTGATAAGACAAGCTCCCAACACAAAGATACAAGGGGATTGAGGGAAGCTTCTTAAACCCATGGTCTCTAAGGAGTGGAAACATCACTAAGAAGCTTCAAGAGGGGCTTGGATGGGCACTTGGGAGGGATTAAATCACTCTACTGTAGGAAGGAAGGAAGGTTTGAGACTGACAGGATTTGTCTATGCAAAACCAAAGACTTCCACATTTCCTTACATATAGAAGAGGCTATTTGGCCCATGGTTTTTGTGCCACCACTCAGAGCCATCCGATCATCTGCCAACACAAAGTACAGAAGCCAATTAACCTACAAACCCGCACAGGCACCCACCTGGAGGAAGCCTACGCGGTCACAGGGAGAACGTACAAACTCCACACACAGACAGCACCCGTAGTCAGGATCGAACCAGTGCTATGAGGCAGAAACTCCACTAGTTGCACCACAGGGCCATGATACTCTCACAATACATCAGCAAGTCTTTGTGATCAAAGGCAGTGAGAGATTGTTATTGTTTGGCCCGTCCTGGCAATGGCTTTAGACGTTGTAGACTTTAGAGATACAGAGCGGAAACAGGCCCTTCAGCCCACTGATTCCGCTCCAGCCAGCGATCGGCAGGTCAGGCAGCATCTGAGTACACTAACACTATCCTACACATTAGGGACAATTTACACTGAGTGTGCGTGTGAGAGAGGGTGCGAGAGAGGTAACGCGAGTGCGTGTGCGAGAGCACGCGTGTGAGAGTGTGCGCAAGGGTGTATACACGTTTTTACTTCCAATCTGAACAAGGAATCCGACCTGAAACGTCATCTGTCCATTTCTTTCCACGGATGCCACCTGACCTGCTGAGCTCCTCCAGCGCGCTGTGTTTTGACCGTGTACGTGTGTCTGCTCGTGGACGTGCGGGAGACAGGCAGACGGGCGGGCGGGCGGGCGGGGGGGGGGGGTCTGCTGTTTGCACTTCAGGCATCTCAGCAGCATTGGAATATTGGTATAGCATTTCTAGCGGGGATGTGAACTTCCAAGTTAGGACAGGAGCCCTATTGTACTAACAGCTGAAACTGTGGGCACAGGGTTGGTACAAGAATAAACAGAGGTTCTAATCACTTCTTCAATGCGGAAATCAAGTTACTGAAAATGCCTCTAAATGGCAGATACAATATGAAGCTTTATACCATCAATTTAATTTAATTTTAGATATACAGATTGGAAAGAGGCCCTTCGGCCCACCGAGTCCACTCCGACCTGCAATCACCCTGTACAATAATTCTATCCAACACACTAGGAACAATTTTACCAATGCCACTTAACCTACAAACCCGCACGTCTTACGTGTGTGGGAGGAAACCAGAGCACCCGGAGAAAACCCACACAGTCACAGGGAAAGGGTGCAAACTCCGTACAGACAGCACCCGTGGTCAGGATCGAACCCAGGTGTCTGCCACTGTAAGGCAGCAACTCTACCGCTGCGCCACTGTGCCTGCTAGTTCTCCTACTGTTTCATAACTCTTCTCAGCCAATGTCTGAATGCACGCAATTTGCAAGTAGTGTTTTTTTTGCTCAAACAGAAAATAAAATCAAGTCTTTGTAGAAACAAGGAACTGCAGCTTAAACAACGAACTGGTGGGGCCAGAGGAGGTGGTGGAGGAGGCAGATAAGATAGTGGTGTTTAAGAGGCTATTAGACAGGCACTTGGGAGTGCAGGGAATAGAGGGATATGGATCAGGTGCTGGCAGATGAGATCAGTTTAACTTGGCACCATGTTCCACACAAACATTGTGGGCCAAAGGCTGCACTGTTCTATGTTCCATGCAGATAGAAAGAAGGAACTGCAGGTGCTGGTGACAAAAAAAAAATGCACAGGGTGCTGGAGTAACTCAACGGGTCAGGCAGCATCTCTGGGGAATATGAATAGGTGACGTTTTGAATCGGGACCTTTTTACAGCAGGAGCACGGGTTGCAGAAACAAGGAGCTACAGATGCTGGTTTACACAAAAGGACACAAAGTGCATGACTAACTCAGCAGATCAGGCAGAATCCCTGGATCGGTGACATTTTGGGTCCAAAGGAGGGTCCCGACCCAAAACGTCACCCATCCACGTTCTCCAGAGATGCTGCCTGACCCATGGAGTTGTGTCCTTTCATAAGGAAGTCTTTAGTTCTTATGCAGAAAGTGCCAACTTGAATCCGTATGGGGAGAGGGGGGGGGGGGGGGTGGGGGGGGGGGTATGTCTTCGTACTGTGTGCTCAGACTTTACAGGAAGGAAATCAGTGCTGATAAATACTGAAAGAACTGTAGACCCAGCAGTCTTGTGCAAAGTTAAGCCAATCTTTCAGCTTTGGTCAGTCATGTGTACGTTCAAACATTCTCCCAAAGAACACTGGCTGGAAATACTAATGAGAATGGTCACAAGTGCACATTGTGTTGTGAACCCTGATCGCCACCCCCTACCGATAAGAACAAGCTTTTCCAATGTGTGTACAACGCTCACATTGAATAGCCAAGTTTGTGTCCCTTTATCTGTGATAACATGGAGTGTGTTTGATTGCCCGAGAGAGTCAAGGAGAACTTCCTGAGGAATGTTCCGTCTCAAAGAGTCAGCAACGTCAACAATCGTCAATAGTAGTCAGACGGAGCGTGGTGTTTGGGCCGATTATCTTAGTTGGGTTAGTTTAGTCTATCGTCACGTGTACCGGGGTCCAGTGAACAGCATTTGTCGCATGCTAACCAGTCAGAGGAAAGACTGTACACAATTACAATCGAGTCGTCCACAGTGTACAGAAACAGGGTAAAGGGAATAACGTTTAGTGTAAGATCAAATCCAGTAAGGTCCGATTAAAGCTAGGCCGAGGATCTCCATTGAGGTAGATCCCCAGCTCAGGACTGCTTTACAATAGGTGACAGGATGGTTCAGTTGCCTGATAACAGCTGGGAAGAAACTGTCCCTGAATCTGGAGGTGCACATGTTCATACTTCTGTACCTCTTGCCTGATGGAAGAGGGGAGAAGAGGGAGTGACTGGGGTGAGACTGGTCCTTGATTATGCGGGTGGCCTTGGCGAGGCAGCGTGAAGTGTGGATGGAGTCAATGGAAGGGAGGTCGGTTTGTGTGATGGTCTGGGCTGCGTCCACAACTCTTGTGGTCTTGGATTTACTCTGCGTCATCATCAAAATAAATGAAGGCGCACAAAAAACGCAGATGCTAGAGTCTTGAGCAAAGCATGCTGAAGGAACTCAGTGGATCAGGCAGCATCTGTGGAGAGAATGGCAGAACACACTGTGGGTGGGGATCCTTTGTCAGTCTGGATGGTTGACGCTTTGGGTCAGGTCCCTTCTCCAGTCTGAAGAAGAGCCAGATGCTGCCTGACCCACAAAGTTCTCCAACATTTTGTGGTTTGCTCGAAACAAGGCCAGTTATTTCTCTCTGTACATCTTCACTCTAAATTACACACCATGCTAAATTAGAAAATCATGTTGTCCACTGGTCTGGATCCTGTTACCTCCCTCCCTGTTGTATCTATCATTAGGGTCAAGGTTTATTATCGTCATGGTTACCAAAGTGAAAAGCTTGATTCTGCTTGCTACCCAAAACAGATCAGATGCTTTACAACAACACAATCTAGTCAAACTCAAGTACAACAGGTAGAGCAAAGGGGAAGGTACAGAATGCAGAATATAGTACTCAGCATTGTAGCGCATCAGTTTGAGACAAAGTCCAATGCCCACAATGGGGTAGAGGTGAATCGGACAGTACCCTAGTTTATGGAAGGACCATTCAGAAGCCTGATTACAGAGGGGAAGAAGCTGCTCCTGAGTCTGGTGGTGCGCGCATTCAAGCTTCTGTATCATCTGCCCACTGGGCTTTGATTATGTTGGCTGCTTTTCCAAGGCAGTGTGAAGTGGAGTCAATGGTCTGCGTGATGGATTATAGTTCGTTTAGAGATACAAGGTAGAAACGGGCTCTTCGGCCCACCGAGTACACGCTGACCATCGTTTACCCGTTCACGCTAGTTCTATCTTACACATTGGGGGCAATTTACGGACGCCAATTAACTGACAAACCTGCGCGTCTTTGAAATGCGGGAGGAAACTGGAGCACCCGGAGAAAACGCACACGGTCACAGGGAGAACGCACAAACTCCATTTCACCGCAGCATAATGTACATGACAATAAACTCATGAGAAATAAGGAGTGCCATCACCACACAAGCTACAACAGCTCACTACCACCTTCTCACAGGCAATCAGGACTGGCCAGTGAATAATCACTGCGCCAGCCAAGCCCACATCCCGTGTAGGAATCATAAACTGGAGAAGCTGAATGGAATCAGGACGCCTTTGTGCCATTTGCGAAAGCCTCACGTTTAGGTTAGAGATACAACGTGGAAACAGATCCTTCGGCAAGAGTCCGTGCCGACCAGCGATCCCCGCACACTCGCACTACCCTACATGCTAGGGGCAATTTACAATCTTTACTGAAGCCAATTAACCTATAAATCTGCATGCCTTAGGAACGTGGGAGGAGACCAGGGCTCCCGGAGAAAACCCACGCGGCCACAGGGAGAACGTACAAACTCTGTACAGACAGCACCGGTAGTCAGGATCGAACCTGAGTCTCTGCCGCTGTAAGGCAGCAACTCTACCGCTGCGCCAACATGCTGCCCGTTTATCACACTTTCCCGTTCATATCCTGGACTTGACAAGAATGGACCAAGTTCCCCTTTCAACATTACAATTAAATCTGCTTCCAGCATCACACACCGAGAAAAGGCCCCAACGTTTCTCTGCTTACATACAATTATCTTCAATCTGAATCTACCGGCTACCAGCCTGCCAGTGAAAACAGTTCCTCTTACTTATTCAATTGAATCTCCTTGGTTTTTTCAGTACACCAGTTATATTAGATTAGACAATTTATAATTCAAATTAGTCTGCAAGCAGGTTTGTTTTAAATAGGTTTACGAGTTTTGACATGATTGCCAGACCATCTCTCACGGTTACTTAAAATATCCATCCATCCATTCCTCATTCATCCTGAAATGCTCTTTAATTGGGATTATGTAGTAAATGCCAACACAAATTGCTGCAATATGCTTCAATTTAAGGTTTTGATGCTCTAAGTGCTGGTAAACCAAACTGGGAGACAAACTGGTTTGAGTTTAATACAAAGTGCTGGAGTAACTCAATGGGTCAGGTAGCATCTCTGGAGAAAGGAATAGACAACGTTTTGGGTTGAACCATCTTCGTATTCAGAGTCTGAAGAAGGGTCTTGACCCGAAATGTCACCTATTCATTTTCTCCACAGATGCTGCCCGACCCACTGAGCTACTCCAGCATTTTGTGTCCACCTTTGGTGTAAACCAGCATCTGCATGGAAACAGGCCATTCGGCCCACCGAGCCCATGCCAACCAGTAATCAACCTATACACTAGTTCTACCCTACACACTAGGGGCAATTTACAATGTACAGAAGCCTATTAGCCTACCAATTAGCCCAGAGAAAACACACACGGTCACAGGGAGAACGTACAAACTCCGTACCGACAGCCCGTTGTTAGGATTGAACCCGGGTCTCGGGCGCTGAAAGGCAGCAACTCTACCGCTGCACCACCGTGCCGCCCCTGATCACAGTAAACACGTTATAAAAAACATATTAAGCAAATTATTGGCAGGGATCTCAATTAGATCAAATTCAGGAACTCAGTCCCAGTTCAACTCTCAATGGCGTTCTATGCCACAAGTATTTCAAATAACGGGGAACTAATTCTACCCGACAGATAACATCTTTTATCAACATCCAAGTGGTTTATGTTCAATAAAACAGAACTATGCCTGGTTTAGCGATAATTAGAGCAAGTATGTGCGGTTGAGGGTTGGGTCGGGTTGTGTGTTCACCCGTTCACCCAGAATTGTCAAACTTCCACCAGACTGTCAGAAAGGGGAAATATTGCAGCACTCAGTTGCAACCGAATGTCAACAGGAACGTTTCAGGGTATCCGTAAGCAATGCTGTTGCAACCTAACCAGTTGCTGAAATACAAGGTGATGTGTTGGCAGTGTGGCCCCCCCAATACACTCACGGTACGAGTTGCTTCCTCAGTGTGCAGGCTGATGGGTTGCATCACAGAGGGGGCAGCACGGAGGCACAGCAGTAGAGTTGCTGCCACACACCCGCCAGAGACCCAGGTTCAATCCCGACTACGGGTGCTAGCTGTACAAAGTTGGGCCACTGTCTGTATGGAGTTTGCACGTTCTCCCTGTGACTGTGTGGGTTTTCACCGGGTACTCCGGCTTCCTCCCTCATTCCAAAGGCGTACAGGTTAATTGGGTTCTGTAAGTTTCTCCTCGTGTAGGATGCAAACTGGGTTAACATGGAACTCGTGGGAACAGGTGATCGTTGGTCGGCACGGACTCAATGGGCAGAAGGGCCCGTTTCCTCGCTGTAACTCTAAACTAAACGGAAAAAAAAACCTAACCTCACAGGTTCATAAGTTATAGGAGCAGAATTAGATCATTAGGGTCGGCGCGGACTTGGTGGGCCGAAGGGCCTGTTTCCACGCTGCATCTCTAACACTAAAACTAAAACCTCAAGGGCCTGCCTCACTAGGCGATTTTTTAGGCAACTGCCACCGACTGACAGAGTCGTGGCAGGTCGGTGAAAAACCGGCGACTGGACTGCTGGGCCTGTCCCACTTAGGCAACTGCCGGTGACTATGACAATGGAATTCACCGTAGTCAGCACCAGCGACAACCTACGTTATCCTGGCGACATCCTACGCCATCCTCGACAGCACCTACGTCAGGAGAAGACAAACTACAACAAGCCCACGGTCTCCGACTGTCGCCGAAAAGTTTTGAACTTTTCAAAACCCGGCGGCGACCAGAAAAACGCTACGACTGTTTGGGCGTTTGAGACGACTCACGACCATATAGGCGACGCCCCGGCGACCGTGTGGTGACAGCTTAGTCGCCTAAAGAAATCGCCTAAAGTGGGACAGGCCCTTAAAGCACTTCCATCGGTCCTGACCCGATACATCATCGGTCCATTTCCCTCCACAGACGCTGCCTGACCCGCTGGGTTCCTCCAGCACTCCAGCCTCACAGTGGCTCTGCCTCGAGTGTGCTCCCCTCTCTCTTACTCCCCGTGTCTCACTCACTCTACATCTCACTCCGTCTGTGTCCATCTGTCTGTCCCCCTCTCCGGAGTGCAGCGTAGGTTCACCAGGTTAATTCCTGGGATGGCGGGACTGACATACGATGAAAGAATGAATCAACTGGATTCACCGGAATTTAGAAGGATGAGAGGGGATCTTACAGAAACATGTAAAATTTTTAAGGAATTGGACAGGCTGAAGGAAAAATGTTCCCGATGTTGGGGGAGTCCAGAACCAGGGGGTCACAACTTAAGAATAAGGAGTGGGCCATTTAGGACTGAGATGAGGAAAAGCTTTTTAACCCAGAGAGTTGGAATCTGTTTAATTCTCTGCCACAGAAGGCGGTGGAGGCCAATTCACTAGATGTTTTCAAGAACTAACAGAATCAAGGGATATGGGGAGAAGGCAGGAACGGGGTACTGATTCTGGATGATCAGCCATGATCATATTAAATGGCGGTGCTGGCTCGAAGGGCTGAATGGCCTACTCCTGCACCTATCGTCTATGTTTCTGTGTCTCCCCCTCTCTCTGCGTCCTTAATTCTTTTGGCCCTTTACTGCCACTAATACCCAGTGGCCAACGGACCCAAGTCTTTGGGAAGAAAGCCATGTGGTCAGAGGGACGTGCACACTCCACACCAACAGCACCGGAGGTCGAGATCGAACCCACGGCGAGCATCTGACTGAGGGTGCTGCCCTGGAGCCTCTCAGTCGCTGTGGCCTTGTGGAAAGTCCACAGCAGCAGCAGCTCGGAGAACGGGGAACTCCAGAGAGCCATGGCAGTGAACAGTTCCCAGCGTAAACAAGCAATTCATGTCTCAACAGAGAAACTCCCAAACCATAAGGGGGAACGTAGTTAAAATAAATGACACATAACAGTTTCATTCTTCAGAGGAAGTCCCACAATTTCAATAACCTCTCTCTCTCTCTCTGTAATGCCAAACATTTCAGTGTTCAAATGAATAATGATTCAAGATGAACAATAAATCATTTGGTACAGTTTAGCAAGCTGGCGGGAAGAGTGTGACACAGTCACAGAGTCTTTAGGCTTTTAGAGATACGGTGCGGAAACAGGCCCTTCGGCCCATCGAGTCACCCTGTACACTAGCACCATCCTACACCATAGGGCCAATTGACCATATTTTACCGAAGCCTGCACGTCTTTGGGATGTGGAAGGAAAACCCACGTGGTCACGGGGAGAAGGTACAAGCTCCATACAGACAACACCCGTAGTCGGGATCGAACCTGGGTCTGAAGCAGCAACTCTACCGCCGAGCCACCGTGCTGCACATGAACATGTTGAACACGTGAGCAGAGAGACAGCTGGGCAAGGGTGGCGATCTGGGTGGCGATCGGGCCAAGATAGAGGGCAGAGATTGACCAGCAGAGTCTAAAAGGGGTGAAGCCACGTTTCGGCCCTCAGTGGTGAGTTTACAAAAGCCCCTCCCCGGCTCACTCTATGAAGGGGGCAATGCGTACCGAGCTTCTCCAGAAGTGCCGGAAATAAGGCTCATTACTCCCTGCTAGGCACAGAGTGCTGCAGTAACTCAGCAGATCAGGCAGCATCTCTGGTGAAAAAGGATGGGTGATTTATCGGGTCAAGACTAATCTCCTGACTCCCGACCCATCCTTTTTCTCCAGATGCTGCCTGACCGGCTGAGTTACCCCAGTGCTCTGTGTCTATTTTTGGTATTATCCAACATCTTTGTTTCGACAGCCATTCCTCCCAGATGTCCATCTGATGCCAACTGAATGGCATGTCCTACATCGGGGGGGGGAGATTCTTTATCAATTAAAACAAAAGTTACCTCAGCGAGGGAAGCCCTACTGTCTTTCCCAGAGGGCAACATATAGTCCATTGAAGATGCCGGCACGGTGGCACAGCGGTGGAGTTAATGCATCACTGCGTCAGAGACATAGAAACATAGAAAGTAGGTGCAGGAGTAGGCCACTCGGCCCTTCGAGCCTGCACCGCCATTCAATATGATCATGGCTGATCATCCAACTCAGTATCCCGTACCTGCCTTCTCTCTATACCCCCTGATCCCCTTAGCCACAAGGGCCACATCTAACTCCCTCTTAAATATAGCCAATGAACTGGCTTCAACTATCTTCAGTGGCAGAGAATTCCAGAGATTCACCACTCTGTGTGAAAAATGTTTTTCTCATCTCGGTCCTAAAAGACTTCCCCCTTATCCTTAAACTGCGACCCCTTGTTCTGGACCTCCCCAACATCGGGACCCGGGTTCCATCCTGACTACAGGTGCAGTCTGTACGGAGTTTGTACGTTCTCCCGTGAAACACATTGGTTTTCTCTCGGTGCTCTGGTTTCCTCCCACAAAACTCCAAACACATGCAGGTTTGTAGATTAATTGCCTTCGGTAAAAATTATAAATTGTCCCTAGTGTGTAGGATAGTGTTAGTGTACGGGGTGATTGCTGGTCGGCGAGGACTCGGTGGGCCGAAGGGCCCGTTTCCTCGCTGTACCTCCGAAGTCTAAAGCAAAGGACAGAACGTGCTGGAGCATCTCAGCAGGTGAGGAGGACGAGGTTGGGACCCCGTCTTCAGAAATGTGGATCAACCAGCATCTGCAGTTCTTTGTTTCTACATTTCAAATTCCTCCATCAGTTTGTTTATTTTTGTGCTCAAGATTCTTGCATCTGCAGCCTCTTGCGTCTCTGGCTCACTGCTAATAAATTCTTCATCCAGACTTCAATCTGGGACTTGGTTTGACTTGTGTAATGTTACGCTGATGCAAAGCAGTCCCAAGCCTCCCCTCTCGCTCAGTGCCAATTAACACCCGTAGCTCCCAATCACCCGCTACCCTCTCTACCGGGTACCGGAGTTCACCGATATGTCCCCCTCAGCACTAAACACTTTACATTTCCTACTTTCGGCGTTTGAGCAAGCTTTTCCCTGCCTTCCCATTCTCCGCGCTGATGTCACACCTTGCCCCCTGTTCAATAATAAATGACCTGGTAGTCACATTTCAGAGGCTGAAACTCCTGGATAAAATAAACCAGGGCCCCGGGAGGGAATAAGACTGGCATTGACTGAAGGGAGGAAACAGTGGCTAGATTCTGGTTGGAACGAAATGGATACACTGACGTTTGTGTGGAACTCGCACGGCCATGACCAGCGTGGGGAAGGCTGCTGAGTTTCGGGGGAAATCGCCTGAAAACCCACTTCACTGTGGCTGACTGGAGCTTGTCCCAACGACACATAGCAACATCTACTCAGCAACACCACCAGTAGTGAGGGCAGGGGGGTGAAGTAAGAGTGTGTGTGTGTGTGTGTGTGTGTGTGTGTGTGTGTGTGTGTGTGTGTGTGTGTGTATGTATGTGTGTGTATGTGTATGTATGTGTGTGTATATGTGTGCGTGAGTGTTTATATGTGTGTGTATGTATGTGTGTGTGTATATGTGTATGTGTGTGTGTGTATGTGTGTTGATGTATATGTGCATGTGTGTATGTGTATATGTGTGTTGGTGTGTGTGTATATCTGTGTGTGTATTTATATGTGTCTGTGTATGTATGTGTGTTGGTGTATATGTGTGTATGTGTCTATATATGTGTGTGTATATGTGTGGGGGGGGGGTGTGAGGGGGGAAGGGAGGAGAGGTTGAGAGGAGGAAGGGGGAAGAGGAGGAAGGGGGAAGAGGAGGGGGGGGAAGAGGAGGGGGGGCAAGAGGAGGGGGGGCAAGAGGAGGGGGGGCAAGAGGAGGGGGGGCAAGAGGAGGGGGGGCAAGAGGAGGGGGGGCAAGAGGAGGGGGGGCAAGAGGAGGGGGGGCAAGAGGAGGGGGGGCAAGAGGAGGGGGGGCAAGAGGAGGGGGGGCAAGAGGAGGGGGGGCAAGAGGAGGGGGGGCAAGAGGAGAGGGGGGCAAGAGGAGAGGGGGGGAAGAGGAGAGGGGGGGAAGAGGAGAGGGGGGGAAGAGGAGAGGGGGGGAAGAGGAGAGGGGGGGAAGAGGAGAGGGGGGGAAGAGGAGAGGGGGGGAAGAGGAGAGGGGGGGAAGAGGAGAGGGGGGGAAGAGGAGAGGGGGGGAAGAGGAGAGGGGGGGAAGAGGAGAGGGGGGAAGAGGAGAGGGGGGGAAGAGGAGAGGGGGGGAAGAGGAGAGGGGGGGAAGAGGAGAGGGGGGAAGAGGAGAGGGGGGGAAGAGGAGAGGGGGGGAAGAGGAGAGGGGGGGAAGAGGAGAGGGGGGGAAGAGGAGAGGGGGGGGAAGAGGAGAGGGGGGGAAGAGGAGAGGGGGGGAAGAGGAGAGGGGGGGAAGAGGAGAGGGGGGGAAGAGGAGAGGGGGGGAAGAGGAGAGGGGGGGGAAGAGGAGAGGGGGGGGAAGAGGAGAGGGGGGGAAGAGGAGAGGGGGGGAAGAGGAGAGGGGGGAAGAGGAGAGGGGGGGGAAGAGGAGAGGGGGGGAAGAGGAGAGGGGGGAAGAGGAGAGGGGGGGAAGAGGAGGGGGGGAAGAGGAGGGGGGGAAGAGGAGGGGGGGAAGAGGAGGGGGGGAAGAGGAGGGGGGGAAGAGGAGAGGGGGGGAAGAGGAGAGGGGGGGAAGAAGAGAGGGGGGGAAGAAGAGAGGGGGGGAAGAGAGGGGGGGAAGAGAGGGGGGGAAGAGAGGGGGGGAAGAGAGGGGGGGAAGAGAGGGGGGGAAGAGGAGAGGGGGAAAGAGGAGAGGGGGGAAGAGGGGGGGAAGAGAGGGGGGAAGAGAGGGGGGAAGAGAGGGGGGAAGAGAGGGGGAAAGAAAGGGGGAGGAGGAGAGAGGGGGTAGGAGGAGGGGGGGAAGAGGAGGGGGGAAGAGGAGAGGGGGGAAGAGGAGAGGGGGGGAGACGCGAGGGGGGGGAGTCTTGTCGTTTGTTTGTTGCCGGTGGAGCGATTCCCGGGAGGAAGGGGGGAGAGGAGAGAGAGGAGCAGTGGAAGGAGCGACAACGGGAATGGTTGTGTGAGGAGGAGACGTGTGTGTGAGAGAGAGGGGGGAAGAGAACGAGCACCCATTGCAGCGGAGATGAGTTTAAACGCGGCGTTAATGACAAATGGACCTGACCTACCTGGATGTAACATACTTTGGAAATAAAAGATGACGAGTATGAGTGACCCCAGGCAAGTGGCGAGCAGCATGCGGCACTTTCGGCTCAGTCTCATGATATCAGCGAGCCCCTGTTTCATGGCTGGATTCTGGTAGCAGAATGGCTGGAAGCGGCGCCGTCCCTCTGTGTCCCTGTCTGTGACTCTGTCTGCTGTCTGTGTCCGTTGTCTGTGTCCCCGGGCTCTCACTACAGCTCTCTGCCGTCTCTGTGGAGCGGAGCGTAGGAGCGGAGCGGAGACAGCCGGCTGCTCTTCGCCATCCCCTCTCCTCTCGTCTCCTCCTCTCCTCCTCTCCTCCTCCTCGCCGCCGCAGTGTAACACAGAGGCTTCAACCGGCTCCCTTCTGACTCGGGGCGGTCCTCCCTCTCTCCCTCGCTCTCTCCCTCTCTGTCTGACAGCCCCCTCCTGGTCCTAGCGCTCGCTGCATCTTTCTCTCACTTTACACAGCTCCATAACCAAGATGCATTTGTCTAGCGCCCTTCTAAGCATCTGGAAGCTTTCCACCCCACCTCCCTTACAAGAAACCTATTGTCCCTGCAGTCTGGTAGATGGAGCCTTTAGTGTTTAGAGACACAGGGCAGGAACAAGCCATTCTGCCCACCATGTCCACGCCCACCGGCGATCACCCCTTACACTAGTGCCCCCGTCCCACTTAGGAAACCTGAACGGAAACCTCTGGAGACTTTGCGCCCCAGGTTCCCAGAGGTTCCCGGAGGTTTTTGTCAGTCTCCCTAATGGTCGAAAGTGGTTTCCGTTTTTAAAATCGGAAATTTTTTAGTCGAAGCCGGTTGCGATGCTAGTTGAAGGTGGTTGACGGAGGCCGAAAACCTCCGGGAACCGCACGGAAACCTTGGGTGGGGCGCAAAGTCTCCAGAGGTTTCCGTTCAGCTTTCCTAAGTGGGACAGGGGCATAAGGTAGACACAAAATGTTGGAGTAACTCACCGGGACAGGCAGCATCTCGGGAGAGGAGGAACGGGTGACATTATCCTGCATCTTCTGGATAATGCACGGGAATTCCTGCCATTGCTGTTCCACCGTCATTCCTGCTAGGATCCTTTCCCAGTCGACCTTGGCCAGCTCCTCTCTCATGCCTTCATAGTCCCCTTTATTCCACGGCAACACTGACACTTCTAATTTAACCTTCCCCCTCTCAAATTGCAGATTAAAACATCATATTATGGTCACTGCCTCCTGGCGGTTCCTTTATCTTGAGTTCTCCTCTTCAATCTGCTTCATTAGACAACACTAAATCCAGAACTGCCTTCTCTCTGGTAGGCTCCAGAGCAAGCTGCCCTAAGAATCCATCTCGGAGGCATTCTACAAACTCCCTTTCTTGGGGTCCTGAACCAACCTGATTTTCCCAGTCTACCTGCATGTTGAAATCCCCCATCACCACAGTGGCATTACCTTTGTTACATGTTTAACTCCTGCTGCAACTTACACCCTATATCCAGGCCACTGTTTGGGGTCTTCTTACCTTTACAATTGCTCAATTCTATCCACAGTGACTCTATATCATTATTCCCTATGTCACCCCTCGCAAGGGACAGAATTTCTTCCCTCGCCAGCAGAGCTCGCCACCTCTGCCCACCTGCCTGTCCTTTCTCGAGGACGTACAAACCTAAATATTCAGTTCCCAGTCCCGATCCTCTTGTAGCCATGTCTCTGGAATCCCCACAATGTCATATCAACCAATATCTAACTGAGCCTCAAGCTCATCCACTTTACTTCTTATACTTTGTGCATTCATTCTTATACTTTGTGCATTCATATATAATACTTTTAATCCATTACTCACCTCACCTTTCACATTGATTCCTATGTCACTAGGCCATACTCTCCTATCCTGCTAGGATCAGGGGGTTTGGAGAGAAGGCAGGTACAGGATACTGAGTTGGATGATCAGCCATGATCATATTGAATGGCGGTGCAGGCTCGATGGGCCGAATGGCCTACTCCTGCACCTATTTTCTATGTTTCTATGTTTCTATCCCTTCGTGAGCTTTCTGCCCCGTTAATTCTGGTGTCATTCTTAACTTTTCCTATACCCTCTTTCCCTTTAACTCCATCCTTGTATTTGCACCCGTAGTCAGGATCGAACCCATGTCTCTGGCGCTGTGTGGTTGCACCTCTATTGCTGTGCCATCGCGGAGCCGAGCCATAGATAAGATAGAAAGCCAGAGTCTTATTTTCTCAGGATGGAAATGTCAACCACTAGAGGGCACTGTGTAAAGGGCCTGTCCCACTTTCACGACCTTTTTTACTAGTGGACATTTTTCATCCGGCTAGAAAAACGCCACGAGTAGCTACGACTAGCATCATGACCTATCTACGACCTACCTACAACCTCCTACGACCTCGTGACGACCATGCTGCGAGTATGAGTCAAAGGCAAACTCGGCAGAGGTCGTGAATTGGGACGGACCCTTTAAGATGAGAGTGGAAAAGTTTAAAGGGGATGCAAGGCAATACACAGAGTGGTTGGTGCTTGGGGTGTGCTGATTGGGAAGGTGGAAATAATATAATTCAATAGCAACATTTAAGAGGCACTTAGACTTAGACACACGAGCAGATAGTAAATACTGGGGAATGGACCATGTACAGGCAGATCGATCTAATTTCGATTAAGTTTATTTTATTTCTCCCACATTTACATCCCAATCAAAACACAAAGTGCTGGAGGAACTAAATGGGTCAGGCAGGCAGCATCGGTAGAGGAAATGGAGACAGATGATTCGAGGGCCGCACAGTAGCGCAGCGGTAGAGTGGCTGCCTCACAGCGCCAGAGACCCGTGTTCGATCCTAACAATTGGTGCGGAGTTTGTACGTTCTCCATGTGACCGCGTGGGTTTTCTCCGGGTGCCCCGGTTTCCTCCCACGCTCCAAAGACGTGTAGGTTTATAGGTTAATTGGTTTTAGTAAAGATTGCAAATTGTCCCTAGTGTGTAGGATAGTGTAAGTATGCGGGGATCGCTGGACGGGGCGGACTCGGTGGGCTGAAGGGCCTGTTTCCACTCTGTATCTCGAAACTAAACTATGATGGTTTGGGCCAGGACCCTTTTTCAGACTCTCCTGTCTTCCGTAAAATGCTTTAGCCTATAGAACACATTAGAAAGACCAAAAGTTTAATTTAACTTTTTTTTAAAAAGTTTATTTTCTCTTTTTTTCTCTTCCCCGTTGTGTACTATGTTTACATTTTCACATATTCTGTTGTGCTGCAGTAAGTAAGAATTTCATTGTCCCATCCGGGAATAAAACACACTTGACTCTTGAACTTGGTCTGGGGAACTAAGAACAAGATGAATTTAGCCAGGAACCCATTCATC